>OZ022582.1:24086451-24636451 GCA_963669155.1 Arbacia lixula | reverse complement strand
CATTGAAGTGTACGAGGTTACAATGGTTACTGAGCCAATACGAATTGCCGTTAACATACATGCATGTATGTTTTCCAATTTTAGAACATTTCCATGGATAGATCGAAGAGAAATATTTAATACAACAAAGTTATAAATCCCAAGTATTGCCTAAAGCACCTTGAGGTGGTTTGTGGAGCCAGTTTAGAGATACGATTCCGAGAATGCCTCATAATAGCCTCATAAATGTGCTTATTTTTTCCGTTTACACAATAACAGTAATTTCATGGTGACCAGGTGCGCTCGAGAACGCTCTGATTCTCTGACGTAAGGAGGATGTGTTTCTTTGTACAAACATAAATTATACAACCCTTCCGTCCGAAAAGGTACTAAAGGTACAACGCGAACTGAGCATACAACACAATGTCATGAAACCTGTTGATTATGCTACTCAAGTTCTGGATCGTTAGAGCCAACTCTTGTCACGAAACACTGCAGGAGTAGAACCAAAACCGAGGACTTTGGTGAAATGATCCGTAGACTAAAGATGAGATGCATGTCTACCAGCCTATATATGGATCTACCATGTCTACACGCCCAGAAGTCTAAAGACTTTGGTGTTAGGTACTGACAAGCGCCGGACATGCTTTAAAGCGCATTGAATACATACATAAAAACAGGGCATAGACGTCCCGCAGTTTAGCACAGTCATGATATGGATGATATGCATATCATCATAATGTTCATGATAATAATGTTTGCCACAAGCAAACAACACTCTTGGTCTTAACCTTACAAAACGTGACTAAACATTAATCAATAACAGCCCTCTTCGATGTACGCATTTACAACGGCTTAGCTGTGATTGCGAGCACATGATATGAGCTGTCATATCAGAAGCACTTAAAGGGCCCCTGTCATCAAAATACATGTTAACTTCTGTTGATGCAACATAACATGTACATAACAAAATCACTAACTGTTCAATGGAAATATGTGTCCTATATTTTAAAATAATTTTTCTTTATTTTTTCTCAGCATTGATAAGCCCCGCCTCCAAAATATCCTCCAACTCAAGATTCCCCCTGTGACATCATCAAAGGTAGAAATTAGCAGGATAATAAGAAAATTTATTCACAAATTAAACATTGCAATGACTACCTCCACCTGCCCACAAGAGCACCGCATGTCTTCACACAATACCATCTAACAACCTTTCATGTGGGAATAATCATTTCCTTATGTCAGAAATGTGCTAGCTATGTGATGCTATTATAAGCACTTGCAGCTGGTCATTGCAATGTTTAATTTGTGCATAAATTATGTCTATTATCCTGCTAATTTCTACCTTTGATGATGTCACAGGGGGAATCTTGAGTTGGAGGATATTTTGGAGGCGGGGCTTATCAGTGCTGAGAAAAAATATAGAAGAATTATTTTAAAATAAAGGACACATAATTCCATTGAACAGTTAGTGATTTTATTATATACATATTAAGATGCATCAACAGAAGTCAACATATATTTTGATGACAGGGGCCCTTTAAGCCTCTTTGCGTGGTAATTATGTATATCACGAGCTAGCAACTCTTTTATCTTGACTTGACAAAATGTGATTAGACATTAATCAATAGCCGAGACTGCGAATCAAGACAGATAACCTTATTGATGTTTGATTAGCTCTCATGTCCGTCTACAGATTTCATTCATGTTACCTAGTTGATGTTATTTACAGGATGGAGCACGCTATCCTTACTACTGGGTGTATGCCTAAAATTTCTTTGTAAGTTGATGTTATGCTCCCCTGAGAGGTGTACATTATATTGAAATGCCGATATCTAGTCCTATGCACTTTACCCAACATAGGGAGAAGATGATGATCAAAATGAAGAAAAATGAAATAATCATGAAGAAGGACAGAAAATGGATGAAGAAGGAGAATAAGATAATGATCAAATATAATAATAAGCAATGATGACATGAAAAAGAGACTATACGGGAAGGATAAGAAGAGGGAGGAGAGGAAGGAGAAGATACTGATGATGATGATCAAAAGAAAGGATTATGGAACTATGATGACGAAATTAAACAACACAAAGAAGAAGAACAACGCTTTCGTACTGGTTAAAGGGCATTCATGTCACAATAAGCCAAACGCTGTTGAATCTTTAATCAACTCAGGCAACCTTTAAATCAAGCCGTGGTGTTCAAATGGGATGATCGAATGGTACCATCATCTCGCCGCATCTCATTTGGTTACCATGCCAACGCATGCATACTTGGTTAAAAATATCACTCCATGTTGAGACGTGCTGACATCAGATAGAAAATAGTCAGATTACGCAACCTGCTAACATTATGTCAGCTAATATCTTAGATCTAACCCTCAGCTCATCTCTCGTCGTTTCCCCATGAGCCGTTATGTTTAAAATTTTGCTGATTCTGCTGAATATACTTGTCTTCCTTGTGTGTGTGCAATATCAAGGATATATTTACGTTTAGAGATAAGAGGAGAGTTGTGTTTGTTGTAACCTAATGCCGTGAATGACCTACATAATCATTGTAGTATACTTGTCTGTGCATGAGTCTTGCGAATTGCGAGACACGTGTCTGATATATACTACGATAATCATGATAATGTCGATGTAATCAAGGATGTTTCACCAATGGATGTCCAGCTGCCGTTTAATTAATGCAGATTCATTGTACTCTCCTTCTAGTCACAAAAGAACGCTTCACAAAGATTTTCTCTTTGATCTCGATGTTCAATGTCGCCGATTCTCTGGATGAGGTTTGCCTGCATTTGACGTATAAACAAAATCGGATGCGCAGAAGAATTTGAGGAAATATCCTCACCCCATATGCTTGCACATTTGTGATATGTATTACCTACGATGCATCAGTAAAGATTCAATCGAGGAATAGTGTTACAATATGGCAAAAAGGCTCTAAACGTGATATCAAGTTGCATTATCAATTTCGCAATGTTCCGCTTCATACCTGCTTAAAAAATTGCATCAAACGTTCTTTCAGATGTTTTCCTTTCAGACAAGCAACATGAAAAACCGCGCCCAAGCTAGTATTTCCATCCCCAAAAGTATCAAATCTCGTATTCGCTCGTCTTTTTTAACTACATAACAAGCACTTAGTGATAAAATTAAAAGTTCAGCAGCGAAAGCTGAAATGTATGCATGTATAGGAATGCGTATGACCTACTATGAAATCCAGGTGAACGTGACGCAATCGCGCATGCATCATATAGTTCATGTTGTTGAGAGCAGCTGCTATAGTCATGAATATTAAGTGGCGGCATCAAACCTTGTTCAAAGCGATGTATATCCATGTGCTTAAACATCCTTGATGTAATAAAAAGTCAAGTGGCTTTTAGATATAAACGAGGGGCGAGGGGATGAATTGGCCTGAATTCCAGGCTAACTTACCCAAACTGCAAAATATAAATCATTTCTCATCATTTGATACTGTTTTCCTGTTCACAGCCCGTCGCTCATGTTCGGACGAGCCGCGGAAGAAGTTAATCAGTTTAAAGGGCCCCTGTCATTAAAATGTATGCTGACTTCTGTTGATGCAACTTAATATGTATATAACAAAATCACTAACTGTTCAATAGAAATATGTCTCCTATATTTTAAAATAATTTTTCTATATTTTTTCTCAGCACCGATAAGCCCCGCCTCCAAAATTTCCTCCAACTCAAGATTCCCCCTGTGACATCATGAAAGGTAGAAATAGCAGGATAATAGACATAATTTATGCACAAACTAAACATTGCAATGACTACCTGCAAGTGCTTACAATGGCATCACATAGCTACCACATTTCTGACATAAGGAAACGATTATTCCCCCATGAAAGTTTGTTAGATGGTATTGTGTGACATGTGATGCTCTTGTGGCCAGGTGGAGGCAGTCATTGCAATGTTTAAAGACAGTCCGTCCCTTTTTCAGATCACTACAAAACCATCGAAACATTGGCAAAACATATAGAGAAATGTTAGCAAGCTGTATATTCATAATTTGAAACTGATACGTAGTGTAAAATTCAAATAGTGCACGTAAACAACATCTGATTAATAGTCTTTACCTCAGGCTCTTAGCAGTTTGTGTTGAAATATCTGCTTTATTGATTAAACTGTCTATTAAATTATAAAACTCATTATGAAAAAATTTGTTCTATAGAAGGAATCATCAGTTAGTGATTTTGTTATGGACATATTATATTGCATCAACACAAGTCGACATACATTTTGATGATAGGGGACCTTTAAAACTGCAGACAGACCCCTGTATCACATAGCTTGGTGTAGAAAAAAAAATGCCCAAGAGCCTAGAAGCAAGGCTAGGTATTAATGGATTCCAAGAAACAAAAATAACATACAAGTTACTCTTGTGGGAGAAGCGTACATTATTTGCCTGGATTAATTGCTGACTACTTATGTATGCATGAGGCTCTCTTTATTGTGAACGTTTGCAGAGCAGACGCCCTAGAGGCTTTATAATCCATAGGCTACTTTATTGTTAATTCAAAGTTATCGCCCATCAATAGGCTTACAAGAGCTTAGGACATCGGAATGCAATAGCTCCATGCTTAGAAGCTCATTGGCTTTGCAAAAGTATTATTTACACTAGTCTGCATGCAGGAACAGACTCAACTGAAGCATTTTCTCAAACATAATCATCAGACCGATGTGGGCGAAATAGCGAGCTTGTTCTGATCGGGTTAGCTAACCAGATCACGAAATAGCTAGCTATCTGCGTCTTCATTAGCCAGATCAGGCAAAATAGCTCGATATTTGGTCGAGACAATTTCCCAAGAAATCTTGGGCTAGATGTAACTAGCTCGAGCTAGCTCGCAGCGTCTTAATTAAACTGATAATTTATCGATCCCGGCATGCATCAGCGCCCATGAAGCATTGTTTACGCAATAGGTTTTTATACGTGCGTGAATGCGAGCTCACAACCGAAGTCACGCGATTGCAACTCCAGGCTAGTTCCCCGAATCAGCAAAATAGCTCGCTATTTCGTCTGATCGGGCTAATGAAGACGCACCTACTAGACTTTGGTTTGTGCCCGCAAACAAACAGTGTGTTATGTCAGATAGTCTGGCATTCAGACGTTCTATTCAACATGGTCACCATCATTACACCATTTTCCTTAGGTTATGTACATTGTCTGCACGTTATTCAAACAATACGTTAACGTTGCTATTGGTAACTTCAAAGCTTGGGCGAGGTTTGTCCGACTAGCAACAACTCATGTATTCAGTTTGCATTCAACCCATCGAAAATGAACCACTAGATTCATGTGACTGTCAAACCAAACAAAGTATCTTCGTACTTCGTACGAAAGTGGGTTACTTCTTGCTGCCTGTTTGTTTCACTGATGGTTCATTGATGTTGTGACATGATAAGGACCTGGCATGGGAGTATGAGAGCGCATATTGGAAAGATGATAATTTATTATTGAAAGTCTGGACTCATGAGGCTAGGTGCCGTATCACCTGGTCTCCTGGACGCATCGGCTTTGTGCACAATCATAATACAACCAATAATGCTTGATTGCTTTAATTTATACTATTATACAGAAATTACATCTCTCTCTCTCTCTCTCTCTCTCTCTCTCTCTCTCTCTCTCTCCCTCTATCTTTCTCTTTGTTCTCTTTCCCCCTCCCCCCTCTCTCTCTTTCCCCACCTCCCCCCTTTCTCCATTTCTCTTGCCCTCTCTCTCTCGCTCTCACCCTTTCTTGCTGTCGTTTTCTCTCTTGTCTCTCACTCTCTCTCTACCACAGGCTAGTTATGTCTATATCAAATATTAACATTATCACTTGTTTTGTATGTCAATCTATTATCTCCCCTCCCTCCCATTCTCTCTAAAACGAAACTAATAAGGTCTAAAGGACTGGTAAACAACATATTATACGCACAATACAAACCGCGGTATACGATCAAGCTACGGTTCATACGTCCTTGAAAAGCATAAAGCTGTGAGTAAGCATTCCGCTCACATTCTACTCAAATTCTTGTGCCATTTTCTGTTTGCCCAAGAAATGTATTTCATCATCTAAGAAGATGAGAAAAAGACCACGCCCAATGCAAACTGTATGCATGTATTTCAAATAATACGTTAGTGATGATAGCCCAAAAGCTTGTCCAAGGCATTTTCGACTGTAACAGCAGATGAAGAGTGCATTTCACGTATTGAACCAAATTACCCTGGAATACCCTTATAGCACGTGAAATCGATAATTAATGATTTCATAATTGTTGTTTTTTAAATGAATAGCCATCCCTTTGAGACGATTATACGCGTTTCCGCCACACCGTAATATCCAAGACTGGTGATTGCGTCATGTCCACTTGCAGGATGTTACAATGTTCTGACCTGCGTTTGCATCTTATCTGTTTATTTTGTAATAAAACCTCAGCACCGCTTGTTTTGGGTTTTCGTCTCCAGTAGCTTGGAGGAAACAAGGAGGGATCAAAGAAATTCCGTGTAAGGCGTTTTTGCGACTTAAAGGGTTACTAAATTAGAAGAAATAAAAGTTTTCCACTAATCTATGTAAAATTATCTACTTAAAACGAATTTCACATTCTTTTGCCGCAATATAAAGTCTCATTTTGACGAAAATTTGAAAAAACGCACTCCTCCAGTGACGTATGAGAAATCAAAATTCCATAGATTGTACGGAAGTCAATAATTTTTCGTAATGTATTCATACCTTTCCCCCTAACTGCGTATTAACGCGTTATAGCATTCACCTGTATCTTGTCATTCAGATTCAATGGATGGAATGCACTTTGAATCTATTAGTTGTTGCTACTCATGCAGACAAACCTCGTACAAGCTTTGGGGTTCCCATTAATTGGTAACGTATTGTTTGAATGGCGTGAATAAAATATTTTATTTACGCCGTTGGCATGAATGGCATTTTTACTTCTCATACGTCACTAGAGGCGTGCGGTTTTTTTTTTTTCAAATTTTCGTCAAAATGAGACTTTATTGCGGCGAAAGAATGTGAAATTCAATTTTAGTGGATAATTTTACATAGATTAGTGGGAACTTATTTTTATAATTTAGTAACCCTTTAAGGGGGAGTAAAAGGAACAGGATCATTCAACAGCTGATAGACAGCGGATGGTACTCCATGGTGAATGGTCGGCGGACAGGATAGCGATCCACATTGTATGCGTGCATGACATGTTAATTTATCCTATCAGTACCAAACATGACATCCTTATCTGAGCTCGCGTCAATGCGTCCTGGCTTTTCTCCACTGATACCGGGCAGTGTGACTCCCGTGTGATGTGATGTACAGACCATACACAACATGCTAAGAATAGTATCTGGACCAGCCGTGAGCAAATGGTTAAGTACACGGGTTTCTCTTGACTTTGTTCTGATCAGGGATGTGTTAGGAAGGAGGGACAACTCAACCATAATATATTCAAACATCTGTATGGATACTAAAGCGTGCTAATGAATGTCAAAAGCATTCCACAATCACTGCAATGCTTTGAAGTCCCATGCGCGGCACCGTCATTTTGCTATCGTCAACTTGGAAAGCAGTATCTTTAATTGCCTGTTTTGTTTCTCGAAGCTGTGTTTCTTATCACATTTTTTTATAATTTTCAAGAAAGTTAAGGGGCAATACCTCTAAAGATCCTGTATTCGTTTTTCTTCTAAATAATTGTTGAATGATGCACAAACGGAGATATAAGATAATATTCTTACTTACATAATTAACAAATTTCTTCACTTTCCGGAGATTTCCGGAAATGTCGGATTCAATCATTATCAAAATCATATATTAAGCTGCTTACTTTCATTAACAGAGTTTGCGTGAATTTGCGTGCAAATGAGATATTTTACTTTAAAAAACTGTTTATTTTTGTTCGCTGATATCTCTTTTCCTCACAAAAGTATTGATGCAATCCAACAGAAGTGGACAAGCGAAATAAGACTCTACATTTCTTTTGTTCTCTCTGAGAAACCGTTGCTAGGCAATCGTGTTCGTTATTGTTAAAACACGTGAAAAGCACATGCTGAGACCACGCAATTTTTCGGCGGTGCCACGCATGGGCTCAAAGAAAGAATGTTGTTTCATATCCTTTCCTAACACATCCCTGTTCTGATAGTGAAAGACCCCACTTAACTTCACTTTACGGATTCATTGATCGGGGTAGAAAGTCGGTGGAGCGGGTATGATGTTTTATACCTACACTTGACAACGTCCTGGTGCACGGTGCCGACTGCACCCCAGGAGGCATGGTCGACACTAGACAAAAGCCATGAAATACTTCATAGGAATAACTGGTCAGCATTAGGTTATTTTGAAAAGTCAATATTCGGAATTGATTTTATAAGGCGATATTGAGCATAGCCGTTTTGTCACTGTTCATTAAATTCAGAGTACTTTCACCACCCCCCCCCCCTCTTTCCCCTCCCCCGCGTGTCTATAGTTTTTGTTTTTGTTATGCTGTATAAGTCAACGGCAGACGAGATAACAATAGTGTCATTATACGTGTAGTGCCTTTTAAAAATCGTCCATGGCGAGGGGTTATTTGAAACTAGTTGTGGAATAGACAATTTTCGTTATGTAGGACTTATTCATGCTCTTGAACAATTCGTTCCTACTGGTAACCGCAAATAACGTGGACATTTGCCCTCCACGGTGTTGCATAATGTGGATGTACATAACAAATGTATATTGACATTAAACATGTCCATGAAGCAACAAAACATCATTTTACAACGAAAAGCGGTAACATTTTTAGAGCCTTTTAAAACACCGTACATGTATGTTACTGTCGCGGTGTCCTTGCACACCTAACTACTTAAATAGTGCTCGTGTGCCTTCAAAATGATTTGTGTGTGCATTAATATCGCAATAAAATAATGCAAATATACGCACGGCCGGAGAAGTGTACTCGTACGTGTCGTCGATCTCAGGCTCGCGATCAGCGCGCGCTGGTGTACGCCGCGGCGCTTGCTTAGATTCGCGCGCAATATAAATATCACGATTGATCTTTACGCACGCACACCTGAGTCTGCGTTTAGATTGAACGCACGAATGTGTGATCGCTATCGTCTGTACGCGATCATATTGAGGTTGGTAAAATTGCATCTCGATCTCCGGCCGAGCTTTTGCACTTAGCTTCGGATAGTTGCTATTGCCAGTACAGACAGTGTACCGGTATCCTTCTCTTTGAACACTGTTTTGTCATTGTCACCTTAGTTGACAATTTCATGTCTCTTGAGTGACTCGATTCAGTCTGCGAATCTCAGACTCGGTATACCGGTAGACTCGGTCGGCCACGGGTTGAACGGGATACTTGCGGACTCTATTCTTGACGTTGCTGTGCATGTGTGTGCATGTGTACTGTGAAGCTAGCGCTATCGACTCGTGCTCGTATGTCGGCCGCGATTGTGGAGACAGATATTCATCGTCGATTTATAAACTGGAACTAAATCAATAGTTTGGTTTATTAAGCGTCAGGATTGTTGTACATCTAACAGCGTGATGGGATCTTACGATCAAGTGGTGAGTGTATGACGATTTGCAATTTCCCCACATTTGATATTTGCCACTTGTTTTAATTCATGAATGAGTGAAGTGATCGTGAACGTGATGCAACTTGTGAGATGAGGTTGAACGTGGATTCACGACGTGTGCACGTCACAATCTCTGATCGGCAATGCCAATGCCATGGAAAACAAAATTATTCAAAATTTTCGGGGGCTTATTTTTGAGCACATTGGCCATTTTGTCTCCAATTTTACATTTTGTCTATGGCAATTTGGGGAGCTCTTTTAACATTTTCCACGAACC
Source organism: Arbacia lixula (assembly GCA_963669155.1). Classification (NCBI taxonomy): domain Eukaryota; kingdom Metazoa; phylum Echinodermata; class Echinoidea; order Arbacioida; family Arbaciidae; genus Arbacia; species Arbacia lixula. The sequence continues at coordinate 24,626,626 of OZ022582.1, read as the reverse complement.
CAGGGCTCTTTTTTTTTTCGGGGGATAAAAAATTAATCACCAGAGCCCCTGTGTTTCCCCCCTCCCCCCGGCCCCCCCCCCCCCCCCCCCCGTTCAATATCATGACACGTGGTCCACCTTAATTTCGATCTCGCTTTTGATTTATTGAGAACCGAATAGTGACATCTCGTCACATAAATTGTTATTACGATTTGAATGCGTGCCGTACGGAGACAACTATTTTTCGGTCAAGCCCGGACGGTGCTACTAGACAGGAATACCGTCTCATTCGGGGCATTAATTCTTTAATCGAAATGAGATTCAGAAGCGTTCAAAGGAGCCAGATGCAATCTCAGCGGGTCCAACGTCCTACAGCTACGGAGACTGATTTTTCGGTCTAGGACGGTGCATACTTCTGTAAACTTGGTAAATTCACTTTGAACGTTTGATAAATCTATAGGTTTAGAGTTGGAAAAAGGAAAGGAGAAGAGGAGGAGCTAATTAGACAAGACCGAAAATTCAGTCTCTGGACTCACATAGCCAGGTCGTTGGATCCGCTGAGATTGCATGTACATGTACATGCTGGCTCTTCTGAACGCTTTCTTCTATTCTGGAGTAGAACTGGTCCTGGCTAGACTGTACATGTCAAAAATGTAATTTCGATAAAAGCATGCCCCGAATGAGATGGTTACTTTCTGTCTACAGCTAAATTAGACCGAAAAATCAGTATTAGGACGTTGGATCCGCTGAGATTGCATCTGGCTCCTCAAGTCCAAAATGTAATTTCGATTAAAGAATGCCCCGAATGAGACGGTTATTCCTGTCTACAGCTAACTTGGACCACTAATTACCTTCTTCGCCACTGTTATACTCTACCTTATCTTTGACATTGAATTTTAGATTATAAGCAAGCGATAATATGCCAGTATGCTCATAAGTTAAATTAATAAGTTAGAGTCTGTGTAAAGTTATTACATGTGAAGACGTAGGGCAGATCCGGCAGAAGGGCTAGCGTGAAATTGTGTTAAAATGTAGTGAATGCCAACCCAAGGCCAAGGCAGCACCAACTTTATGAGTCGTGTATCGAGAGATTGAATACAGAATAGTCTACAGTCTACAGGTGGTCTCTGATCAAACTTTCGTCGTTCATCATCGGCACAGATGAGTATCAAACACAGAACTTTGTTTCGTCTTGATCTTGGATGATTTTGTATATCATGGAGGAAAATATGAAAGGAAAGAAAGAGAAAGTCGAAGTCAAAGAGTTGATTGAAAGAACTGCCTGGTTTACATCCCTCATCGATCCGGTCGGCATCTCGCCGCGCAGGCGCAAGTCGGATATGCTAATCCTGCGCCCTGCCTATTCAGCATACGGACGTCGACCACGTCCACACAACTGGGGAGATAAGTGGTCCACATCATACACACACATACACACACAACACGCACACGCGCGCGCACAGTCAGGTACACATTATAATACATTACAATAACAACGTACAAATACATGAATGTTTATCAGATAATGGATGTCCTCGACATAATTTTTAATCATGAAACAAAGCCTCGGATATATACAGGGCAGTGATGACACGTATCATAAGCGAAGAAGAAAAAAAGGCTGCGCGCCGATCAGTGAACTGTGCTAAACTAGCGGCTCGTGATGGAATTTTCCGCTGGTGGAAATTACCGTCTTTTGTGTGTACATAGAATAGGCCTATTCTTTTTGTGCACATTGTCTGGGTCATACATTGTTCTTGTGCGTGTATAGAGAGTTTCAAATAGGGAGTCGCATAGCTTGATTTAGGAAATGGGCATATCCAGTCAGCCCGTACTTGTAGGTGTGAGAATTAATTAGTCACCATCATATTTTGTGTAGTGCACAACTACATGTCTTGTGTTACGATTAACCGTCCCGTAGATCATGAATCATGAATTATGTTTTTTTTTGTTTTTATGTATGCGTACACCAAATGACAAAATGTTAGCTGCAGTGTAAATCTTCATGTTCATATTGTGTTTGTTTAGAACACCACTGCGAGGGGAAAGGGAATGAACATGCCTACATAAATGCGCTTCGAAGATTCGCAACAAAAATTCCTTCATAAAGATATGATTTGCCTGCATTTCCTGCTGTTCTGACTAAATATATGGCAATAGATAAGATCTACTTTTAGATGACGAGTTACCAAAGCCAGATTAATTTTCACAATGTAGTTTTAACCATAGGCCTATCCCAGAAATTATGGTTCCGAGTTCCGACAAGGTTGCCTCTTTGATTTGAATCCGGATGTTGTCCTTAGACACGCCCACCGTCGATAATTACAATGTACGTTGTATAGATTAATTATGCTTTCAACATCGTCCTTGCTCATTTGTTGTTCAGTAACCTAGCTGGCCGTGATAAAATAACGGGAATACAGCACAACTTGTTACGAGAAGAAAGGTTACTTTAATACGCATCAGTTTAATGTACTGTACAGTAGTTTCCCACGAAAACACATCACTTTTTGAAATAAAAAGGGGTGGAAGGGGCACAATTAAACTCGGGCGAAATACCATTCCACCAATAGCCAAGTCGTAAGTTTCATCGTATTCATTTACCAAAATGAAGTTTGAAGTGCGAATGCAAGTACCCTCTAAAACAAAATAATTAAAAATTAGAAAAAAAAGAAAAAACTGAAAGGGCACCCCGTACGGAGGACCAATCGCCATTAAAATTCGACAAAGTATGAAATCTAATGGATCATGGAGCTACATGTACATAGTATACATTGGAAACTGATTAGGAATCGAACAATAAATGGGAGCTAGAAATGGTTCTTCCCATTGGCGTTTTTCCGGCTTTATTGTACTATTTATTTACATGTACGTATATTGATGTCATTATCTGTGCTTTTTATTAAGTGTTGGTAGACAATAAATTGCATGTTGACTTCCTTTGTATATAGATGGATATGATCACAAGCCCACAATTTTTTTTTTAGATATATTACATGTAAAGAATGCGTTTTCAGTCACTATTTATTTCCGAATTTTTATGTCATTATCTGTACTTTTTATTAAGTGTTAGTAGACAACGAAATGCGTGTTGACTTATGTTAATGCATATGATGTATGTACATTCACAAGCCTACAAACATTTGAATTAATTACATGTAAAGAATGCTTTTTTAATTTACATGTATATTACTATTTATTTACAAATATTGATGCCATTATCTGCACTTTTTATTAAGTTTTAGTAGACAACGAAATGCATGTTGACTTATGTTAATGGATGTGATATATGTACATCATAAGCCCACAAACTTTTTGATATATTACATACATGTATGTAAGTATGATGTAAATACGTATGTTTATGGGCAATTCCAGGATTTATTACATTGCACGTTATGACACCCTTTCCAATACTTGGTGCTGTAGAAAGACGCATTTAAATGTACATGTATTTGTATTTCAATGTTATTACATGGAGGGCGACACTACAGCAGGCCTACACGTACATTGCAGTATCAAAAGAAAATCATGTTTTTAGTGATTTCAAGAACTTAACTTTCGTCACTTATTTTCTATTAAAAAAGCGGAAAGGGTAATGGAAAACATTAATGTTTACTGCAACTTTATTTTGTACTCGAAAAAGGAGCTTGGACTTGAGAACCAAATTTGTGTAACTAACGTTTGTAAGGCCCCTGCTTCATGCTTCATCTGCATGCACATGTTCCTTTTTTGTCTTCTAAAGTTATATATTGCCTATTCAAGAAATGACCCAAAATGAATGCAAGCACATACATGTACACGTGCGGAAATGCGTGGGAGAAAATACGGGGGCTTACAATAAATTCTCACTACTACGCACGCTGGGAAAATGTGAACAAAGAAAAAATTACCGCGCGCGAACACAGGCGAGGGGTGAAATATCGTGAATGGGATGACGTCATTGCTTTTCTTCATATTGCATATTTGCACGAGGTCAAATACTTGACACCAAGTAGCGTAGTATTGTGAGGTAGCAGAGACTCCCCTCCTTATTTTTTTTTTTTTTTTTTTTTTTTTGGGGGGGGGGGGGGGGGAGCGTAGCAAACAGAAAGCCACAGTGAAATCATGAAATGAAGCCGCGCAGAGTATTTCAACTGCAGTAACGACTTCCATTACGACTTTCACCTTCTCACAAAATACTATTAGTACATGTACATGTACACACTGTACAGTGCATACTTGATTTCTGCCAATTGTTTTCTGCTGTTTTTGTTATTGTACATGGCTACATGCACGTGTTGTTTATAATCGTTTTGTATTTAATCTCAATATAATTGAACGAGGATACCCTATCCAATCTAATCCCGTCTTGGTTGTTGAAAAACAGATTTAAAAGTGAATTTAGAAGACGTGTTCATGTACAATGTATGTTTTTTTTTTTTTTTTTTTTTTTTAAAGAAATAGTCCGATTAGTAAATCGCCCAACTATTGCGTTTTTATCTCCTTCTCAGCCGAAGGACGAGAAGAAGATGAACGGGGAGGAGAAGGAAGAGGTCAAGTATGATCTCTCCAAGGAGAAAGCCGTGGACGATCTCCCGGAGAAGGGGGAGAAGAAGACGGTGAAGAGGGAGCACTGGAGTAACAAGATGGACTTCATCTTGTCCTGCCTGGGCTGGGCCGTGGGACTGGGAAACGTGTGGCGGTTCCCATACCTCTGCTACAGGAACGGAGGAGGTAATGCAATTCTTTCCTATCCAGACGGTTCCGGCGTGTGATGTGTGTATTGCTCCTTGTGGTGTGTGGATAATAAAACGTGGATGGCGCATGAATACTATAAGAATACATGTAGTTTTTTCGTTTTTTCATCATGTCAATGACTATTCGTCCGTCATTCATTTAGAAGCCGACTTCTGCGGTACAATCTTTAATAGAAACACAAAATACCGAGGCTATACGATTTACTCAGTTACTCTTTGCCATTCGTTGCACCCCTCCCCCCTCTTCCCCATCACTTCCCCCTCTCCCCCACTCCTTCCCCTGTGTGATGTGCGTATTGTTTATAGTGCTGTGTAGATGGTTGTATAGTAAAACGTGGACGCCACGTATACCTCTGCGTAAATGGAGCATGTCAATACTGTTCAGAGCATGACAAATTATCAATTTATTTCGTAGCTAACAACTGCAATTCAAAAACAAATGACCGAAGCTATGTGCTTTACTCAGTACCTCCTTGCCATTCGTTTTTGCTTTCTCCTGATAAGAACATTTCTACAATTTGTAATCTCAACAGAAAGAGGAATTTGAAATGAAACCAATCCCATGTAAAATGTAATGACGGCAAACAGTACATGTAACCACATATTTTATCTGTTTCTCCTCCCCCCCCCCCCCCCCTTTTGTGTGAATTATCCCCGAGCAGGTGCATTTTTGGTGCCGTACTTCCTCATGTTGGCGCTCAGTGGATTGCCCCTGTTCCTTATGGAGCTTGGGCTCGGCCAGTTTGCTAGCCGCGGTGTCATTCAGATCTGGTGTATGGCACCTGCCTTCAAAGGTAAATACTTCTTTCTGACCCATGAAACCAAAAGATATGACGGATGAAACGGCTTATTATTACCACAATGCATGTATGATTATAGATAAAAGGAGGAAAGAACATTTTATCCAAAATGGAGCGGCACATTGATTTGTACATCCATCTTAGGTTTCTACAAATCTAAAATCATAAATATTTTATGTGATGCGCTTTTGAATGTCAAGAGGGGGTAAATTTGAAATGATTATTATAAGATAAGAAGTGATCACTATGACATCTTTTAATGGGAGGAGCAAAAAAAAACAAAAAAAACAAACAAACACGTGACATACCCGACCGATGGAAAATTGAGAATTCCACCATGCAATAGTTTTATTTATGCTCTTTACAATTTGTGTTAGTTTTACTGGTATGCTAATGAGATTATTAAAGTACAATGTCGACACTAATCAGTCACTTAACGAGATTGCTCATGACCTGGCGAGTGATAATGGCCCTAAGAAAGTAATTCGAACGTCCGGACGGAAGTTCAGAAACGTACTTACGTTATCTTTGTCGGAGACCTGGAAGTAATATCCATACACTGTACTTTTGTTCTCCGGTCACCCCCAACCACGCTGACCATTTATACAACTTTTTTTTCCATTTCGTTAAAATCTTCTAAATTCTCTGAATATTTTCGCAATGACTGATGACATAAACCTCCATGCATACATGTGTACTCTCCTGTATAGACCTCAATAGTTTGATTTTTTTTTTACAAGTTTGTCGGGACGTTGTATATTCTATGCCAAAGGATACCAAAATATCTATGCTTTTTCGATCTTGATTCCTGTTTACCACTGTAGTAGCCTTTCTGTGAGTCGTGCCGATGTAGGGTTTATGTTACATTCATGAGCATCTCGGCAGACGCTGTAAGTATGTTAGCAACAAGAAGGAAACTTGCAACTCATTTTAACGATTGGTCTCTCTTGCAAAGTGAATCTCGACCTCAACATTTTCAACACAAGACCCCATCCACCTCCCAATTATTAAAAAAGAAAGGTGAAGTGTAAAATAAATTGTTTGTTTCGTTATTATCGGTCGGCAATTGTTAAATTGCAGTAGAGTAATTTGGTTTTACATAAAACTTTATAAGAAATTGCGATATTGGAGAGCTTGTTCGTTAAGGTGAAGTTGCATTCATGGTCGCCCACCCCCGATACCCCTCTCCCCGTCCTTTCCTACGAAGTAACCCATTTTTCTTTCAGATGAAATTTAACTTTCTCATCTGTGTTTTGTGTTATGAAATCGTCCAGGTATTGGGTTAGCCATGTGCATGATCAACAGTTTAGTAAACGTTTACTATCCGGTGATCATTGCCTACATCTTCTACTACTTCTTCGTCTCGTTCGCGAGAGAGCTGCCGTGGAAGTATTGCAATGCCCCTTGGGCATCGGATAACTGCACCGATGCTCGCCTTCTCGCCGTAAACGAAACGTACAACGAGACTTACGCCGACGTCGACGAGTGGTCTATGACTACCACGTACGATAGTACCATGAATATCACGGACAACAGTACTGTCGACGAATACCTCACCAGGCCGGCTCAGGAGTTTTGGGAGTATGTTGCTCGTTTCCTTGTTTCCTTAGACTTAACCTCCGGAGCGCGGATGTGTGTGCGGAAGAGAGGCCGGTTCGAAGCTGTCTCCACGATCCCCCGTGGAGCACGGCGCCGCTCTCTCCCGCAGACACCCGGCTCTTTAATTACTCTAGAAGGCAAGAAGGTGGCAGGAACTCGGGTAAACTTGAGCATGATGTTGGCCAATGAATGTTCTAGACTAGTTAATCCCCAAGCTTGCATATTCCTCGTAGGCCATTTGGTTGTAGATTCTTCCACGGATATAGTGGAATTCGAACACTTTATATCTCTTTACGTATATTGTCTTTCACGGAAAGTGAGGATATGATAGAAAGGATGATCCACGCATACATCACTGTTGTCAGGAATGACCTATTTCATAACATTTACAACATTGTGTATATATTTTTGGATTGAAAAAGCCTTCATATATCAATGAAATCGAGATTTGTTGGATATTTTCATATACATGAAATGAAAATATGAGGTATTTGATAAGTCTTTGGGAGGGAAGAACCGTGAATCTAAACTGCACTGTCCCTTAGTGGTCGTTCGTCTGCATAAAACCAATGGATGCTATAGTCTTTAGCTGCCCAACTGCAGCAACAGTTTGCCTCCCATTGCTACAGCTCACTGATGACTTTCTGTATTTTTTGGAAAAGCTATAACTTAAATTGATTACTCTGAACAATTGAACAAGATTATACAATTTCGACATTTTGGAACGAATCGAAAAAAAAAAATGAAAACAAAATGCTGTACGAGATCAACTATTCTGAAATGGAAACGGTTATATTGATCATTCGGTGAATATATAACTGTCCTGTCCCTGTGGTTTGAAAAATGCCACAGTTTTGACTCCTTTGAAAAAGAAATGGAATGTTGGGAAAGTCATCATGAGCATATAGATAGCCGAGGCATTTGCGGGTTTGCCAGTGTAGAATCCAGCGGGTGATCTCTGCATGAGAGTCTGGTGCTTATGTTTGGTGGGTACTTGATGCTGTTCGATTGTGACTGATGATGACAACAGAGTGAGTGATGCCGATTGGACAGTATGATATGCACGATGAATGACCCAACGTAAAGGTACCGTGCAGGATGGGGTAGAAATGCAGTAAATTCTAGTGGGCGTCCTTCTCGGCTTCAAAGCTCTTAAACGACCATATGGTATCTTCTGATCACTGAAACGCATTTAACAGACTCGAAAAAAGACTTAAATTTGAATTCGTACCTGTGGATTAAATGCTGCCACGTATAAATGGTACGCTTCATAAAAACATGGCACTACTCGTCTTAAAATGAAAGGTTTTTATCTCGCAATTGTTTATATTTTCATTATTTTGAATTTTTGCCTCGGAAAGAAAGAGATGAGGAAACGAAATAAAATACTACTGATGCTTATGGTCGACAACTGCTTAATAGCATTCAAAGAAGCTATGAGAAGACGAAACAAATTGACAGAAGGGGAAATGCCAATTACCTAAATTCACTTACTATCGCGTGATATGAAGTGATGTATGTTACGGGAGATTCACTTGTGCCAAAAAGGCGTTCCAAAAAAAGTGAAGCATCAACTTTGCTCGGATTCCTGGGGTTTCTTGCCTTCTCAATTTATTGATATTATCATTTTATTTTGTATTGGGGGTTCTATTTTGCTGTGTTCAGCGCAATTTCAATGACTTGCTCAAATCTTATTAGCATTCATTGCGCTTTATCAACCCATGTCATACATATTTCAGAGCAATTCATCCTGATATATAACACAACTCGGAAGACAATATTGATATACATGTCATTTTCCGGTGGAGCATATACTACTATTTATGCGCTCGCGCGATAATGAATAATCATCCACTATTTATGCATTGTCTTTGACATTTCCATCCTACAGTACTAAACGCGTCATTACGATTATACACATGCCGCCATTTACGATCAAAGACAGTATGTCCCGTTTGCAGACATTACAACTCGGTTCAAAGCAATTTCGGAGCAAATTCTAAATATGGAACAATGACGTACATGTATATGTACATTGTACCTGTATGATTCGAGTATCACCTAAACTGGTCCACTTTTATTTTTCGTGCCAATTGGACTCGGCTATTTTCCGAATGGGAATGTAAGGGGGTATAACAATAAATTATGTTCCATATGCCTTAATCACGAAGTTGACAAAACGTATTCCTGTGGCTGTGTACAACATGAGCTGATTAACTCACTTGGGTTTTTATGTGCAAATAGGTTTGTAATTATATCATTCTAGACGACCCGACAATTGATAGTCTTGAAATGAAATTGGCAATATAATTTCATAAAAAAGTAAGATAACTCATTAATACTCAGAGAAAGTTCTAAATTCCTCATATACATGTATTAGCAAAAAACCATTCTACTTACAGTACATGTAGGTCTGCAAATGGGACATACGACCTTTTAACGTACACGTCTCATTCTAAACATTGGACATGGCTTACTTCCTTGTCATACTTACTCACAGACTTTCCATTTTGGCCGGTCTTGTACGTGAGACTGGCGGAGTTTTCTCCAGCGGTATAGAATTGCTTGAATTTCATAGAATCACATCTAAAAACCTTGTTGAAAACGTGAACCGAACACGCTCACTATCGGTAAATTTCTCGCGAATAGACCGGTTTACTAACATATTCAACTTGTATGCATACCAGTGTAACAAAGGCTGCCCCTGACAACTGGAAAGCTTGCCCGAGGTTTGCCCGATATAGCAACAAGTTATGTATGCAAAGTTGATTCCAAGTACTGAAATACCATTGTTAGGTACAGGTTAATGGAATAATTCGCTACTAGGCCCCGAGGGAAGACACATCCATAAATTTGACTACATTAGTAAATCGGTCTATTCATGATCCTCCACATTCTTACCGATTATTCTTATGAATGGTCATCATACCATTCATACCAGAAACATAACTTTGAGTCTTTTCAAATTTGGGGGAAGTTATGAGCGAAATAGGAAGCCAATCTTTTCATTCGATTTGGGCCTGTCCACAGTAATGGGTACATTTTTGTTACGTTTACACTGTAACATTTGCATAAATATTTTAAATTCATATTGTGTTTTTGTCTCTTAAATAAACCAACCAATACTAAAATATCGAAGAAATGTATTGATTTGCACTTTACAAGGTTTTGTACGCTTCAGAAAATTTGCCCTGTACAAATTTGCCACATCAGGTTGGTAACGGGACAGACGAGTTGGAAATACACTCGTCTGTCCTGTTACCACTGTGATATGGCAAATATGTACAGGCTTAGTTTAGAAATATATGATAATGAACATTCAGAGCAGGATTTTAGCAGAAGTTATTTTGGAGAAAATTCAACAGTCAATATTCAATATTTTTGTGGTGCAAGGTGGTCATGATTTCAAATGATTCAGTTGTGCCAAAAATATCCCTTTACTGTAGACAGACCCATTTACATGTTGGGGTGGAGGGAGACTTTCGGTTTGCAGTTTGATGTCAAAATCCGCCTCTAGGTATGGTGCAATTTACGCGCAAATGATATCGTTCCTGCAATTCAGACGTAAGACAAATTCAGCATATATGCACAGCTAGGGAACTTTCACCATTTTAAACACGAACAATATACAGGAAGTTATAAGACGACGGGATGGAAGCAAAATGCAACATACATTTAAATGATGACATGCCGATTATTTTTTAAACAGATAATGGGATTATGATTGCTGTGGGAATATTAAAAACATAGTCTTTAATCATATTTGACTTTTGATTCCGTTATTATTTAGCCTGATTGGTGTACTAGTGCTCAACTCGTGCTCTCCCAGATTCCACCTTGTCCTATAGGAATGGTGTGCTAGTGCAAACATGCCTCAATAGCGCATGAAGAGCTGAAACAGGCACATTTAATTTGATCATTATCCTTTTACCGCCTAAACAATACATGCACACCATACTCTATTTTCCTGCTGGTAAATGTATCTATCGGATATGGGCTGTGCTGGGAATTAACTACTGTGAATGAATTATGACATTTTGATAAAAGTGGTGATCAGGTCAAATATGCATGTTTGGAAAGAGTCTTAATTGATTTACTCGGATACCATAATATATGGTTGCCGGGGGGGGGGGGGGGGGGGTGCATCTCATCGCAAATTCACAACATATGAAATACACGACATCATTAACACACAAACAACACATTCCTAAGATGGCCGTTATTGATTTGATTACAAAAGGAAGAGAGTTTCAGATGTACAGACTGTGATTTATAACTGGAATACGCGATTGCGTCACGTCCATCTGAATGTTACCATAGATTCCACATCAGAGTGTCGGTCATGTCTTTCTGAAATTCTCTTGGACGCCTGTAATCAAACCATTGGCACACGGAAGATATCTACAAGTACATGTACATGTGCACATTTACTGAACTTTTCCTTTGAGATATGATACATGTAGTTGAGTTTCGCGGAACAACCGAGTTTGAACGAGGGCATCTTCAAGCTATATACATGATCGCGGGAGGGTTTTTGTCTTTTTCACGAGTTCAATTTTAGTACAATTATTTCATGCACTCGATATTTCTGTTCTCTTCGCTGTTAACATAGACTACCAGATCAGATGAATGTGAAAGGAGGGGGTTGATCTTTGCACAGTTGATAAAAAGTACGATTTGTATCAATTATGTTACTGATATAATTCCCAGTTAAAATGGCACCAGCAATGTTCCTCCTTTGAAGCATGCATATTTTACAAAATAATTGTACTCATCATAGATAACGCCATTGAACTTCAGGGCCGGCAATGTAAAGACGAATATAGGAATTTTAAGGAAGTTAAAAGAATCGCAGGTATAAACGTGACGAAAGTTTCAAAAACAAGAAGTTCGTAACAATTGGGGCAAATGATATTCTGTTCAGTATTTGATGCATTCCATTGAAAAGTTATGTCTTAGTAACAATATTTTTTGTCCGTAGATTTAGAAATGTTAATGTTACAAATGTATGCATTAGTAATTTTCTTTATTGTCATACTCGTGCTACACGTTTACAACACAATCCATGAAAACAACTCCCAAACAGTACAGCAATATACATAAATAATGGACATACTACACTCTTTAACATATTGCTGCGAGTTATTTCGGAATTTATTCCACACACTCGTCATGATTGATCAACGAGAAACATTAGCAATTAAACACATCGTTACTTGGAAAACAGAAAATCTTGCATGACGATACTTACGCGGGCTTGACCAGGTTCATCCGAAAGGAAAGAAAGAAAAAAAAAAAACAATCGAAAATGTTATTGAATACGTTTAGTTGGAGCTAGTGTGAATTTGCTTGGGCTGCACATTTTTTTGTTGGTACCATTGGATGGCCATGATGGCAGTTACATGGTTGAATCACGCACTCTTTTTGCCATGCTTATATTAATTGAGAAAAATAACATGTTTTTGTTTATGAGCAGCCTGTTATGCTTGTTCAAGCCCTGGTAAATACACACGTACAACGACACTCACAAACAAATTCAAAAACATTGCCATAAAACACGACTGGTAACGTAAGTACTACTAATCGTAACAAACCTTGTTTCTTTTTCCATAATCGCAGTTAACCCAAATCACCTTTCCTTGCAGCGACGGCAGCAGGTTGAGTTGAGTCCTTGTCTCAGTGGTGAGATACTCATGAAAAAAGACTATATGATTATGTACGAATGATGTGTCATTTCCATCATTGAATGATGTGAAACGTTGCTTTCAGACATCTGAGCGTTGCGAGTGGTTGATGCTGTGTGCGATGAGAACTGAAATTGTCGAGATTCATGAATATGGATAACATGTACATATCACGTTGCGCATTATACTTTTTGCATGTCCAATGTCCATGATACATTTTAAATCAGATACAAATGTCACCTTCCAAAGTTTCCAATCTATGTTTGTCTTGTGAATTCCACTGTCAGACTCTGGGCAAAGACATTTCACAAACTGCCCTATGCTACAACTGCATTAGCAAAATCACCACATTTTCAAGGTACATCGTCAACTCTAGTCTATAAGAATACTCTTTACATTTCCAGTGACAGCTCACCTTTTCACCCTTTTGTTATTTTTTTTTCCATCTGGCGTCTCTGAAGTTATCATAATTCTATCGTGGCTGAGATCAAAAAATATAATGCGTAACTATATGGTAGTTACGAAGCATTGATACACTGACCATTTCTGAAATTAATCCGTTTTAAAATGTTTTAATTGACTTAACAGAAACTTACTGTGTTGTTCCTTCATCCATTTTGCTTGCATTTCAAAACGCCCAATCTAACGCATTTTCTCTCTAAACCGTACTACTGACACTTACATAATTTAGGCCAATACGGAAGTGACTGTCACTTTCATATTAACTTTTTATATAAAATTTTCAAAGCCTTGTTCATATCGATTCTCTAATTTCACTTCTGAAATCGAATTTCCACTTCAATTGTTATTCATAATCAGATCACTGGAGTTAGGCGTCATTAATTCTGCTATAGAATATTGAAGTCCAAAACTGATTATTTACAAGCATAAATATATGAATTGATGTAGTGCATGGGCGGTAGGCAAATTTACAGTTTTATTTTGTTTTACCATGAGTAGAATAGGAGATAAAGCATGACCGTTATCTTATCCTAATGGAGTCCCTTGTGAGTGTTTAAAAGTTAGTGTGAAGTTACTTTCAATTATAAATTGGGTTGGCAATTGTTTTGACACGTACAATATTTTCTCTATGAAATTATTATGATTATCATCAAGCCTACTTTCAATTCGTCTTGGGTCATTTGATCATTCATGCTGTTTATTTTAACCAACGGTTATCTTCCTGGTACACAAGTAGAATACTCGTAGATCCTACCCTTTTCCCCCATCCAAACACGCTCCCTTTCTTTTCTTGTTTGTGCTACTTGTTTGTTCGATGCTTGTTACGCTTCCTTATATAGCTAGTGTAGTCTCCATGTCTGTACACACACGCTCTCTCTCTCTCCCCCTCTCTCTCTCTCTTCTTGTTTCCTACTTATTGTCATTTCTAATCTACCCATATTTTAGTCACGATCTCTCAATCTGTCATCTCTTTAATTCCCATCATGTAATCGCCACACCTTGCTTTGAACTTTATCATTTATTATCTGAGGTTTACATGCTGTCCTTGGACCCATCTCCTGCTCAATCCAAACAGCCCTACATACATCCCTACTCGGACACAACTCGTCCAACCGTACTCATCCCCCAAATCATTCCCCACCCCGCCTCTATTTCCCCGACCCTTCCCCACCCTTCCCTGCTTTTCTCTATCCCCACTGACGCCACCGATGTTCTAAACGCCGTAAGAACCCATTTCTAATGCTCTCGATTGTCCGGTTTCCCCTCTGTCCGACTGTCCGTGCGAACAGTCACCACGTGTTGCAGCGCAGCTCTGGCCTCCATGAGACGGGAGAGATCCGCTGGCAGCTCTGCCTTTGCCTGATGCTTGTCTGGATTCTCACCTTCCTGGCCCTCGTCAAGGGAGTCAAGAGCGTCGGAAAGGTAAATACATTTACATGTATATGAAAACCAATGCATCTTCTCTCCGTATTAGTACAAAATATGACATCCTTTCACCCATGTGCGTCCCACAACACTTCGCTGAAGGGCGCTGCACCCCCCCCCCCCCCCCCGCACACACTGACTTATCAAAATGTCACCCTCCTGTCGGTAATAGAGGGGGGGGGGGGGGGGGCTGTTTCCCATGATACGGAAGCCCGTGGTTATGGTGGAAATTAATGTTTATATTGTCTGATGAAATGTTATCACCTCTGTCGTTCCTCTGTCCTCGTCGCGGGAGCTCGACTACGCCCCATTGTATGTATGGATGGAAGAGGGGCCCCGAGGAATAAAAATGTCATCGAGAGTCCATTTTTTTTTAAAAAACAGGAAATTTAATATCAAGAAAACCTTGGCTCGATAATGGACATGGCGCCCTTGTCTTTTGGTGAGCCTGCGTGACTACCGGTTTGATCACTTTTTATATTTCTCGTCGAGAGACAGCTAAGATGACTCAATTATGAAATTATTGGCGAGCAAAAATCCCACACAAGTGGCCTTATTCTCGGGTATAGCAATTGAACTGTGATGACGCTTCTATGACAGTGCAGTTCGTCAGTTTGTCTCTATCGTAAAGATGTTGACCAACCAGCGGGCTTTAAAATGTGCACTTTTGGTTAATGTTGACAGAGTGAACAGTTAAAAATATATATTTACAGAGCAGTTTGATATTCAAGTCGAGCCGTTCTGGAACGAAGTTTCATGAGTGCTTTCGAAAACCTCCAATTGGTAACAAGAAAAACAAATGATTCCACTTTTTTATCATGTTTATGAGACATTCATGTACGTGTAGTTAATATATTTTCTGTGACACTATTTCGTGAACGGATAACTTGTTTCAGGAGAATAACATTTCGTATTAATGTGCGAATACCTTAATGTCGGCATGTTTGTATGCGAGTCCGAGCAGTCTCGTTGAAATCGGCTTCTCAGGTATTTCTGTCATAATGGCAACGAAAATCTCATTTGTACTATATAGGTGCGCAGTGACCGTAATCACAGAGCGCACATACTTTTGAAATCTTTCATTGTGACTTCAAAGAATTAGGCAGGTGTTGGTATAAATTCGATTCCCCGTTGAGCCTCCATACGTGACAGTTCCCTCATTATAGCAGGTTGATAATTACGAGATATGTCTTCCGAACGTTCTTGTGAAGATCTTATCATATCACGCGCGTGTTCCCTATTTCTGTTTTGTTCCGAAACAAAGCAAGTGAAAGAACATTATCTCGTATATTTAGAGAGTAATCGATACTTTGAAAACGTGCTGAGGAAAGAGATCGTCTTAAGTGTTTTATAATGTCAATCTCTCGCTCAAAGACAAAATGACAGAGACAACGGAATATCCAATAGGAAGTGTGATAACTTTGAGACGTGTCAGGCAGCCGAGCCAGGCTGCTCTGGATAAACATGCCATCAATGTTTTCGTAATTGCCTTGTTCAAAGACAAAACGAAAGAAAGAATCGTGTTTTCGATAGTACTTTCTGAGTGGTTTTATTGCTCGGATACTGTACGTGACGTCGATCAACCGAGCTGTAATGTCCTAGATAAAGATTTGAAGAACTTTTAGCCCGGGGGGTACTGCTCGGCTAACATTCTCTCCGCCGATCGCGCACTTGTTTAAAAACAACCTCATTTAAAATGCATAAGTATTCATACGTAGCCAACAGAGCTGCTAAGTCTCCTGATTTCGCAGGAGACTCCCTGAAAATATACCAATATTATTACTGCTTTGGATTTCATCAAATCAACCAATCTCCCTGATTATTGCCATTAGCTTTTATGGAATTGATAGATATCTCTCTGATTTATGGCAAAATTTCCTCAAATCTTCATGATTGTTGAATTTTAATGTTGGTAGCTCTGAGCCAATGCAGATGTCATTTGCCGAAGACCGCATCGATCCATTCCATATATGGAAAGCATTTTTACACATGTTTTCGATTTAAATGACGTACGTATACAAGTCAGGTATGCTTCTGCTGTACGGCGTTGTGAACAACATTTTCAGCTATGTAAATTGGATTGTACAGGGAACATGTACATAGTGTACATGATGCATAATGCTTGTCCTAACAGAACAATGTAAATAACATCTGGCCATGATCTGGGTTTACTTTGGTACTGCAAGTAGGGAGAATGCGTATCATAAGCTTTGAAACCAATACAATACAGTAGCCATGAAGGGTACTTGAACAAATTCTTATGTGGATGAATGGTGAACAAAATACCATAATGGTACGTACAAGATTAGATATTCAACGGTTCGGAAGAATGCTTCTGAATGAACTGTGAAATTGTGGGATATTATTTGGTCTTACATGGATTTGGAAAAAAAAAAGTATGCAATGAAAATAAACAGTTCATGGAATTTGACACGTACGGTATATTACTTCACGGTATTGTACATGTACCTTGCAATACAAATTCTATCTCTTTCATGATCACCGACACCAGATCCTTCACATTCATCCCAGCACGTGATATTTGTATCCCCGAAGTTGAGTGGGAACTGAATCTCATTAGTGATATCAGTTTTAACACACTTAATGATATCTGCTCCTTCAGGTGAGAAATTAAACACATTTCTGCGCCCATTAATGTATAAATGTTTGCATATAATTGACGGGATTGTGTTTCCCCCGGGAAGTTGAACTGTGGAACTACGTATGGAGAGCTTCATCAGTCGAGTAGGTAAATGATTAGGAATATGTATATTAAAGAGAAGTGTTAACATTTACAAACACGATAAGACCTGAACACCAGATTGTTCATGAATGCAATTTTCCAGCAGATCCGTCAATAACGTAATAATTATAAAGTAATTTAATAATTTCGTGATCAGAACTTAGAGAAGGGCGACAGGTGAACCTGTACAGTTAACGTGTACTTTGTGGTCGTGTCTGAAGAATGCCCCTTCCAGGGCCGTAATAATCTCACCAACTGCCGATCGAGTTAATATGTAGAACTTCAATTGCATAGCCGGAATGGAGATGAAAAAGAGGAAATAAAGCATCACCTGTCTCGGATGTGTATTGTGCAACGTGAGGGGAGGTTGAGAGGGGTAGGGTGTAGGGAGGGGGGGGGGGGTGGAGGCAGAGAGAAGTGATATTGTAAAGCGAAGGTGTTGGGAGACGGATAGGAGACGGAAAGCATCACAGCTGCCCCGGATGTTTTTTGTGCGCCACAATTAATGTGTGTCTGGAGGAGAGTTGGGGATTGGAGAGAGAGAGAGAGAGAGAGAGAGAGAGAGAGAGAGAAGGGGGGGGGGGGATGGAGAGTTTGATATGCGGATTAAAATATGTAGATGGAGAAAGAGCGCACCAAGCTTATATAGATAATGTGGGTTGTAGGCAAAAGGCGCATCACCTGCCTCGGATGTGTTTTAAGGTTCAAGAATGAGTGGCATATGATGATGACGGGTGAGGATAGAGAGAGAAGGGGGGGGGGGGGGGGAGGAGGACGAGGGCAAGGGTACCGAAATGATTTAGCAAATCGCGATACGTGGAAGAATGCACGACCCGGTGGCGCATTTATGTATGCATTTACGGAAGTTCAGATTCTCGACATGCCGTCACGTAGTCGCGGTCCCCACACCTTTTTACCACACACTGGCCTGGACCGAAATGTAGTTCGCTAGTGTGCAGACAAAGCAATTTGGTAATGCGCACCTTGCACAGTATAATGTACGTGTCTTCGTAGTTGTTTTCCATTAGGGAGGACTGCACATTAGATTGGAAGTACATGTAGTCTATGAATTTCAGACTAAGGGTTCATGTCCGCAGAATAAAGACTATTTTTTTTTTTGGGGGGGGGGGGGGGGGGGAGGTGGAGATTAGCCCCAAAACCAGCGGAATGCTTACCCGAAGTACATGTATTGTAGGTCATTGTTCAGTGGGCGCTCACAGCATGTAGCCTATGCTGCGATCACAGTTCCATGCTGGAATTGTACAACACGACATCCATCCACCCACATAATTGTATTGCCACGTACTCAGCAGTACTCTGTATCACAAAGAATTTGAATGGTGAATGTCAATTTGGTGGAGGGAGAGCGCGAGGGAATTGTTTAATTTAATTCTCACGATTCAGAACCGAAAGACGGTTTCTGAATATCATCTGAAAAATGGTTGTCCGGTGAGCGGAACGAGCAAGCAACTTCAGAAAAACTCAGTGCGAAAACACATCCATACACATGTATGTGTGTGTGTGTGTGTGTGTGTTCATATACGGGAAACATTTTAAACATTTCATCTATGCCAACAAAGTAGTCCTTGTGCCGAGACAAATGTGTGTTATGCCAACAAACTTCCCTCAAATCCATCTGCCCCAAGGCGTTTTTGTCTACATCCATACACACCCCTTAATTTGAGTATCCCCAGTGAGTATCTAGCTAAAACAAAACTGTACTTCCCTGATATAAACATCACATGTACATCACGTCGATATCTCCGAACGGGATTGGGGGGGGGGGGGGGGGGGGGGTACATCCAATACATTCATGTTATGTAATGCATGTTAATGTGTTTGTCATAATGGATTCCAGCGAGAGCAAGGACATGCCAAGCCATTATCGCATAACATTCATATCTTCCTGGTGACATCCCCAGCGTCCCCCCCCCCCCCCCCCACACACACACATTACCGGGAGCCACCGCTAGACGGTACACAAGAGAGAAGTCAAGACATTCAATCCCCCCCCCCCCCCCCCCTTCCCAAATATGGAAAAGCTAGCGTTTAGAGCGACGTAGTTTGCTGGAGAAGCGTCCTCGCAATTACAGTTCCAAGTGGAAGCTATTTTGCCATTGTGTACAGCACGATCACCCCTCGATCAGAGCTTGACGAGTTTATCTATTGCTGGTAACGGTGACGTGACATGTAAACAAATCGAGGGCAGTAAAATGTTGCTCAGTAGATACGGGTTAGGAAAGTCCTTCCACTGTGACAACTAGTATGCATTGGGACATAATCGAGTAATTAGCAGATTGTCCCTTGATATTCGTTGTAGTCTAGAAAAAACAAACGAGAACTACAATGAAAATAAAGCTGAATACACGAACAAAAACGACCTCAAAACGTGGTCAAATCCCATTCTCTTTCCCCGGTTGTGTTTTTAGTCCATATCCTTTTTTTTTTTGTTCCAAATACACCGCCACAAATTTATGTATCGTATGGAGTCATGCACTCGCTTTCCTGGGCCCTGGGCTGCCATAAAATTGAAGAAGTAGTTACTTGTACCGTGTACCCTGTACCGGAACAAAAATGAAGAGGCAATTACATACATGTATGCATTGCCAACACCAGAAGGCCACGCCATTAATCAGTGTCACAATAATAATGGAGTCACGTTCGAGAACAAAACTGAATCAATATCGGCGGATATGCGAGGTGCAATATAATTCATATTGCATAGGGACGGTGATGTTTGTGTGTTTTGTGAGAAACGGATACATTGACGCCCTGAATACATATAGTTTGTTGTCAATCTATAGAATGGGGGATTAAAATGCGAAGTAATATCTTCAGAGGAATATAAACAGTTCATTATCTGATTGGACGTCGGGGACGGGAGGGAGGGGGGGGGGGGGGTCTGCGCAGGTTGTCTACTATCTTTCCATTCTTAGTACACAGTGGAGTTGGTACCTGCATTTCGACTTTCAAGTGACAGACGGACGAGGGTTTTAAAGGGCATATACTGTACTGGGAAGGCAAAAAAGCCTTCAAAATGTAATTGTTAGCAATCTTCTTGCCATTGGTCTTAAATTCATGTATTGTCTATTTTAGAAGCTTGCTGAAAGTTATTTTCCCTCAAATGATCCACATATGGAGTAAATAATGATAAATGATTAAATCCTCAAAATGTTTGGGCCGAACATTTTAAGGATTTGTGATTTAATCACTCATTACTCCATATGTGGATCATTTGAGGGCAAATAACTTTCAGCAAGCTTCTAAAATAGACAATTCATGAATTTAAGACCATTGGCAAGAAGATTGCTAACAATTACATTTTGAAGGCTTTTTTTGCCTTCCCAGTACAGTATATGCCCTTTAAAACAAACGTTCCAGAAACCTCGTCATACTCCTGCGTTCATCTATTTCACATTCCTGGTTCTTTTGTGAACGCTTTATGCAAAACAACGACGACAATCAACAATGGACCCCCTTATTTTTCTTTCCTGTTGAGATAATCCACGATGCACGTTAACGTGCTCAGGTCCAATATGCTAAAATCCCTAATGCATGAAATCATGCAACATTCTATAATGTGATTATGAAGTTACGTAATCTCAATGTGACGCTTGCAAGCTTGACTATGGAATTGTTTTCATGCTTAGACCATTCGAGTGTGCGACAAGACATTTAAATCTCGGCGTGGTTTTAACAATACCGAAGTCATTCTTGTTATATCCTTTCATGCAAACGCGCTCCGTGGAGTACATGTATTTTACCAAACCAAAAATAAACAAAGCCAATCGTATTGGCCCGTATAAGGGGTGTATGAAACGGTTACCCACCCGGTCATTTCAGATTGAGCTAGGCCACTGTTATTGTCGACGTATGATAATAACCGATGTATTGGCCTGCCTTTCCGGTTTTTGGCGCCACTCCAACATCACCCTGGGGTCACATTTTTTCTGTGCCGAGCGAAATGCCTCTGCCGATGCATGGTAACATTATCCTGCATAATCAGGCACTGGTGTTTAGCGAGTGTAGGCATCTACCTCCGCCTTCTTTCCTGTTGAGGGTCTTGATATTTGCCATCTGCGAAGATTCCAGACGGGTGCAAGTTGTACCATTCATGTGTAGTTCTTTCCAGATGTTTGTTGACCGGACCGTTTCTCAAAGCCTGCCCTCCAGGCGGTTCCACATTTATGATCCAGATTTCAAACAGAGTCTAGTACTATAAGACTAGTTACTACGTCATCCTCGTGATTAGTCTACTGCAGCCAGACCCCTTTATTGAATAGTTTGTTTTAAAAGTGCACAACCGCCTAGCTGCAAGGCTATCTTTCCCGTATAGCATATGATCATAACCCGAGTGTATACTGTAGTTTGTTTCATTCCTTATGAGGCTTTTGTCTGTTCATGACAAGCTAACTTTATGTTTCACAGCACCTTGAATCTATTTCACTGCCGAAATTATATAAACGTGATAAAATAAGTATATTGTATTCCTCCCTCGATAGAAAGCAGGTGACAATTCGGTTCAATGGTCAGATACATAAACTGAATCGGCGATGCGGTACCGACTGACCTCATGCAGAGGCGGTTGAGCCTGTGTGAAAGGGGGTAAAATATTTTTTTATGCTGTGTACATTTAGTCTAGGATGACGAGTAGAAAAAGAATTTCCCGCGTCATGGGACTTGCCTTACCACATGGAGAATCAACGTTTTATTTCATCACAAGTTTCATAATTATATCTTCAGCGGGACTTCTAGACCGGGCCATAATCTCCAACTCGTGGGAACCTGGGGCCATATTCATGGAAGGTTACTAGCGTAGTTAGTTACAAAAATGCATGCAGCTGAATGCAGTTTAGTAGCTTACTAGGCTTAGTAAGGTTTCATGAATATAGCCCTGTTCTTGTTCTGTGATTATAGTCGTTTCCGTGTTTTTTTTCTTTCTTTCAGCACTGTCACCACCTCCCGCACAATTCTTATAACCCTTCCTAATCATCAATAACGGTAATGGTTCTTGACGCTTCTACTGTGGAGACAATGATCTTCGGTTTGTAAATACCAAATAAGATTACATAATGGGGTTAATGCAGGAGTTTGATTCCGCCATTATCTAGTCCTCTTTTGAGTCTCAAGAGGAGGTAGTAGATTTTAAGAAGATATTTTAGTCAGCTGTCACGCTAGTTGCGTCCATATACCGAAATTGTATTCTTGATTCTTGGAATCGACATGTCAAGGAACTTGGCCAGGCTTATCTTACAGCTTAGCTTATTGCTGCCGCTATTCAAGTTACCCACCCACGGAGCCCTTCTTTCAAAGGCGTGCAATAGATCCAAATGAGATGTGCCGAGAAAGATGAAACGGTTGTGCGGGCATAACTTTTTGGTGCGCCTCGGTCAAATAATACGTCACCATAAAATGGTACCGCCAAATGGTACCCCCAAATCTTGTCCTGCTATATCGTACATTCAGAATGCATTCAAGTGCATCACGGAATACAGGTTACCTATTAACGGGAATATTTAAATACTGTACATTAGGGAAGTTGTTGAATACATTACGAGAAGCGGCTTATTGCGTATGCTATCCGCTTGAATCTTGCCGTCATGCACGAGGCCCAAAACCACGGAGACCGAATACAGAAGATAACCCGCCAACCTTCGCCACGTGACTCATACCATGCAGCCTCATATTAGTATTACCACAAATCTTCGAATTGTACTGAATATTTACCCGCACATTGTGCCTTTGTACTTCTTTGTCAGTGCGAACATAATTGCTCCCATCTCTATTACGAGTATTTTACTACTACATGTGGCTTTGGTTCTTCAATTCACCCATAGAATTCAACCTTTCCGGATGTAACTTTATTTGATGACATTTTAGATAGAGTTTCATATAAATGGGAGGCTTGCCCACTATTCTCTCGAATTGTGTGCCGCCACGTATGTCGAGAGCCTCGTTTTCCCTAGTGGAGAGCAAGCGACCTCGCTTGTTCCCACATACGCCTGGCTACACATTGTGATAGCATTTCAATACGCATGTTAAAGTACATGTATGTGAATGGATTATTCAGGAACTTCCAGCTGAGGTATCAGATCTTTGCGACAAGGTGGGTCCGTGTCTAGAGTAGGGATGGAAAGAAAGTGGAGTACAAACAAGAAAAAATGTCTATTGTATGCAAGACGGACTGAGCTCGGTCAGGGATATGACTAAATTGCTCACGAATGGTTCTAGATTGTTGGAGGCGTAACTGTGAGGTGAAAGTAATGTAGCCGTGTTCCAGTGCCCTTCTTTTTTATTTGATACCAGCATAGGCTGGACAAGTCATTTTGTTATCTACAATGCATGAACATCTGAGGAAATGGGAACAGAATAGCGTCAACTTATGAGATTATGCGACTCGGTATCATTATGATACAATGCTCGATACCTATTACTGATTTCCATTTTACACGTGCGATTAAAAGAGAAAAACACCCGCCCTAGATCAAGCATACATATACATGTATCAATCACGTGTTCATCAAAGGCAGAGTCGTGATTTCTATAGGTTTGGCAGTGTCCCAACAGAATACAAAATAGGGAAAATTCTTTCCATTTATATGCAATCTAATCTTTGTCATCAATAGAGGAATTTTTCAAACTATGGCCAATAGCCGCTGGTAATAGTTAATTAAGTAATCGTACTATTGTATTGAGGTGAGAACCAGTTATGATCGTACTGGTAAAAGCAGTGGCAGCACGATGCGCCACGGAGCCACATCATGGCTCCAGCATGGGCTGTGAGAGTAGGCTCCATGCTGCATGGTATGAGTCACACAGCGCAGAGGCATAATATGTGCTTTGTCTAGCATCTCTAGACACCATTGCACGACCACATCGTGAGCCACACTCCGTACCATCCATCGCTTACACACACACACACACACACACACACACACACACACACACACACCCACACACACACACACACACACACACACACACACACACACAGACACACAGAACCATTGCCTCCACATTCGTTCACAAAGACGCATACGGACACGCAGACACAGACACACGCACACACGTTGAAACATCGCTTATTCACACACATTCACATCTACACACAGTCACAGTCCATCTTTCCCATACACAAATTGTAACCATATGACGTCTGTCTGTTTGAAAGAAAAAGATATTGCTAGATGCTCACTCACATACATGCACAGGCACACGCCCTTCTGAGCTTTCTCTCTCCCCTCCCTCCCCCTCCCCCCCCCCCCTCTATCTCTCTCTCTCTCCCCCCCCCCCTCTCTCTTTCTCCTTCACTTTCTCCTTCTCTTTCTCTCCTCTATAAATCCCTCTCCCTCTTTCTCATTCACTTTCTCACCTCTATCTATCCCTCTCCCCCTCTCTCTCTCTCTCTCCCCTCTCCCCTCTCCCTCTCTCTCTCTCCCTCTCCCCTCTCCCTCTTCCATGCTCTATTCTTCAAAAATCTAGATTCAAGATACTTGTCATATAAAAAAAATATTTAAATTTTTATTATCCACATCCCATTGATTCATTCAATGAGCAGAAATTAAAATCAATGGTGATTTATTTTTAGTCATGTCGACGTCACCAAGCACTTGGAGCAATTTGTTATGCTGTTCCAGCGAGCGCACGGCTTGGTACTTTTCCATCAGCTGCTGACTGTGGCTAGAATGAATGGTTCCGCGGTATTTTACCATTTATAGCCTCGGCGCACCAGCTTTTCAATTCATTTCAAGTTTGAAGGACGAGCACAATTGATGCTTATGAGGAAATGTGTGTGTAGAGACAACAGCATTGCCAGACTATGTTCTGTATGCATCATGTTCTTTTTCGAGTTGAGGGGAAGGGGGTGAGGGGAGTGCAATTAAACAAAATGAAGAGAGTATGTTTAAAGAAACCCTGAGTGTGAGTTGACAGCTTGGCAACAGCACAAGCAAAATCAGACATGTTACCTACACAGAGGAGCATGTGATATTTCTGATTACTAGGCTATATAGCACTGAATTCTGATCATTTCTATGCATGGACAACTCCATTGGTCTACAGTTATGCACTGTTTGTCGTTTTCATAATGCTCCATGCTGAAACGACAACACCCATCCAAAGAATCATTTGTATTCCTTAGATTTACATAGAAAGATAATACCTTTGTGTCTTCTCTGATTCAAACGTTTGCTGATCTGTTTCTCTCATTGCTCTGTTTTTATATAATCCAATTTATCAGGGTTTTTTTTCCTGTTAAGCCCAGAAATCACTCAAAATTTGTGACTAAATCTGAATGTCTTGGATTTACATGTACTTAGTTATTGACTGGGGCTTGCATTGTACAGAATATGAAGAATATAATCAGCCCATGTACTATATACTGTACTTGAATATAACTGTTGATCCACCCATAAGTTCTCAGATTTTGTTTGTACCCATACTCTTTCC
Source organism: Arbacia lixula (assembly GCA_963669155.1). NCBI lineage: Eukaryota > Metazoa > Echinodermata > Echinoidea > Arbacioida > Arbaciidae > Arbacia > Arbacia lixula. Next base: position 24,600,747 of record OZ022582.1, on the reverse strand, counting down.
ATACAATCCTTGAAATTTGCTGAATTTTTTCGCCGGCACATGTACAGTATGATGTAGAAGGGATTGGAAGCATATACTTGGTAAAGTAAGGATAACAAGTTTTATCCTGTATTTAAATGTACACCACATGTTATGATGATTCATGTGCAATCCTTTTCTCTTTGTGTTTTCTGCCTAGGTGGTGTACTTCACAGCAACCTTCCCCTATGTGGTGCTGACTATTCTGCTAATCCGAGGCTGCACTCTGCCTGGTTCTCAGGACGGTATCATCTACTACATCAAGCCAACTTTCTCCCGCCTCAGGGACCCCCAGGTAAGCAGGGGGAAAATGCAAGGGGGATGGGGGCAATTTTGCTCCTGAAATGCTTAAAACAGCCCTGGAAAATGTTTAAAGAACCCTCAAATTCTCATAGACACAAAGTAAATTGGAGCCAACTTAGCCAATGTGCTAAAAAAGTAGCCCCCCCCCCTCCCCCCCCCCCCCCCGCACAAAAAAAGAAAAGAAAAGAATTTAAGGTGAGACTTCTACTCTCCTCTCTTTGCCAGCTGAACCCTTAAAGAGCCCCATGTAAATTATTTTACCATCTATACTCTAATCCCATAGAGTAATGGTACCATTTTGTCTAGCACTGTTAATTCTCAGTCATTACCATTGGCATTAAGATGTGTAGTGAGCTAGGTAATGTAAGGGTTAAGAAAAGTTAGACGCCATGCACTGTACCATAGGTGCATACTAGCTCTATGGCCGAGGGGGAAAAAAATCTCTGCTTTGATACTTTTCAAGCCTGATGTCTGAAAACAAACACAAACTACTCTAAGGCATTTATAGGGACTCTTTTTTTGTTTGTTTTTAGGGGCACCTATATCACCCTGGCCTGGCCCATGTTCCAAGTATTTTTTTTTTCTCTGGTGCCATAAATAGCAGTACAGTAGCCTTCGGGATTGAATACTGGTAATGTAGAGGTACATGTACAGGTGTATGCGGCATATCATGAGCTATCAATGTTATTTGTCCTGTTGGTATAGGTGTGGAAGGATGCGGCTGCCCAGATCTTCTACTCCCTGGGGCCGTCTTGGGGAGGTCTGCTCACCATGGCGAGCTACAACAAGTTCCACAACAACTTCTACAGGTAAGGCTTCACATACTTACTCTGTCTTCGTTGAGCGTACATGTACATGAGGATACCCTTGGTTGCCATATTGATCAGCATGAGCACTAAAATCTTGACTGGACTCTCATCACTGTATTCAATTGTTATAATATGTCATTAATGGTTACTACCATGGTAGCAGCCAGTGGGCTCTCAGCTTACCTGCTGTCGCTATGGCAGTTCCCATTAATACAATAGTTGAAAATATAATTATACATGTATGCAACTTTACGGCCCTGTTCTGATTTTGGACGAAACATTCCTGTTTTATTTCCATCCATGAACCTTGTTTACGAAAATAGATTCCTTTTTTTTGTCCATGAAATAAAATGCAAAAATATGCAAAAGATAATGTATTCTTTATTGTACATACAAGTAACAAGTATATGAATATGTGCTTTATAGAGTTGGCAGGTCTGGTACAAACTTGTGCATCTCTCTTAAAATTGAATAATTATTGTTTAGTTTGATAATGACATGAACTTTGTTTGTCAGTCTACACTTGTAATGTTCTTCAATTCTATGCAATACTGGTGGTGGGCAAATTTCCATCATGTGGACAGTAATCGTATTAATTCATTCTTTCATTCTCACTGTTGTCTGTAGGGATGGTATCATCATCGCTCTCCTCAACTGCAGCACAAGCATTTTCGCTGGATTCGTCATCTTCTCCGTGGTCGGCTTCATGTCCTATGACTCTGGGCTCCCTATTGAGAAAGTCGCCACGTCAGGTAAACAGGACTATGAATCGTGATAAACAGCGTATGAGAAATAAATAAAGACCAAGCTAAAGATGGACAATTTTTTATATGTTTTGACTTCGGGAATTGAACACTTTTCGACATTAACACTTTTTCTTCTTCTTTGTTGAAATTGGTTGCAATCGTAATTTAAGCCAGCATCTTGTCAACTTGTACAATGACTGTTCGTATGTTGACTATATAAACTGCATTCACTTTTGTGTGGGGATAGAAAATAATTTGAAATGTAAAAATTCATTACCTTAGTATAATTTGACAGATTTACTTCCAAATTTTTATTAAGCTGCTTCCCTGATATTTATGTAGTATTGATGTGGATTTTTCATAGATTTTGCAATGTTACTTGTGGTTTACTGAATTTACAACTTCAATCTAAAATTCTTCTCCAGGCCCAGGATTGGTGTTTGTGGTGTATCCAGAGGCCCTAGCTCGCATGCCCTTTGCTCCTCTCTGGTCCGTTCTCTTCTTCTTCATGTTCATCACCATCGGAATGGACAGCCAGGTAAGGAATGGAAGTCATAGAGTGCATTCCTCCTGTTGAACCCGAATCACAATGTACATGTGAATGTAAGGTGTTCATTCAATTTCAGCCAGCCAGGTATTAAAGGAATGAGTGCATTCCTCCTGTTGAACCAGAATCACAATGTACATGTGAATATAAGGTGTTTCAATTTCACCCAGCCAGGTGAGGAATTAGTGCATTCCTCCTGTTGAAAGGGTTACTAAATTAGAAAATTAAGTTCCCACTTATCTATGTAAAATAATCCACTAAAAACAAATTTTGTATTTGTTTGCCGCAATAAAGTCTTATTTTGACGAAAATTTGAAAAAATACACACCTCCAGTGACATCAGAAAAGTCAAAATGCCATAAATGCCAACGGCGTGAATAAAATATTTTCTTCACGCCGTTCAAACAATACGTTACCAATGAGAACGCCAAAGCTTGTCCGAGGTTTGTCCGAGTAGCAACAACTACTGGATTTAAAGTGCATTCAATCCATTGAATCTGAATGACAAGATACAGGTGAATGCAATAACACGTTACTACGCAATTAGACGGAAAGTTGTGAATACATTACAAAAATTGTTGACTTCCGTACACGCCGTTACTATGCAGTTAGGGGGAAAGTTGTGAATACATTACAAAAATTGTTGACTTCCGTACACGCCGTTAGCATTTATGGCATTTTGACTCCTCTGACGTCACTGGAGACGTTCGTTTTTTCAAATTTTCGTCAAAATGAGACTTAATTGCGGCAAACGAATGTGAAATTTGTTTTCAGTGGATAATTTAAATTAGATTAGTGGGAACTTATTTTTCTAATTTAGTAACCCTTGAAACAGAATCACAACATACATGTACATGTGAATGGAATGTTTTCATTAAATTTTAAATCAACCTGTTTAGGGGTGAAATCTCCTTTTAAAATACATATCCAGGGGCTGGAAAAGTTGCCCTTGGAGTGTCCATGGGTGAATGCCCACATTGCAACATACCTCAACAACAGGAAATAGACTTATTGTTTTGGCCTAGCAGAGCAGAACCAACATTTTGGTTTACCATTATGCAGGCTGTAACCTCCGGCTGCATTCATCCCCTGGCATACCAGATTCAAGGAATGGTTGTGACCTTGTTTTATAATATGAGAGTAGATGGAATCGTATTAAAATCTGTCTAACCTTCCATGTCAGGAAGCTCCGTGAAAAGTTTTGCGAACTTTTGAAATACATACTGATGGAAGCAATCACAGCAAAGGTCTATTTCCTCACCACAGCTTTAATCTATAGCAAGAGCAGGACAACAAAGTATGAAATCAATTATTTTAGCAAACAGGAAATATAGGAAGGATTATCAACTGACCTTAGTGGAATAAAGAACTACAACGACAATTTGATGAAGAGAACCATAAGATAGACATTTGATTTATTTTTGGAAATTGGTAGTAACTGTCTTTACAATACATACTCTTTTATGCATCCTACAGGGTGTTGTTATACAGTACATACCAGGCAATTGAACCATTATTGAAAAAAGATTTGGATATTACATGAACCCTAAATGTATTGTGTTTTTTCTTGAATGAACCATATCAAATTATGAAAATAAATTTTAGGCATTCACTCAGTATTAGTAAGGACAGAGTGCTCTATCCTGTAAATAAAATGAAACACCTCAGACAAAATATCTTGGAACCAGATAGATTTGAATCTGCAATCTACTGCTTAACCATCAGACTGTTTCTAGTTTGCACGATTAAAACACGATAACATGGAAACAAATCCAAGACAAATTGTTGAAATATTTGTCATCTTGAATTTCACCCTCCACCCCTAGTTTGTGGACGTGGAGACGGTGGTCTCTGGGATCTATGACATCGTGGATGAGAACATCCCCTGGATGCGCGGAAGGAAGACGCTGCTAACTGGACTCATCTGCGTCTTCACATTCTTCATTGGACTCCTACTCGTCACGCAGGTCAGTCTCCACTTCATTATGGTTCTGAAAAGTAATCATAGTTGTGCTGCAAAGAGTAACATCTTTAGCTTGTGTCCCACCGCTGCCACTATTTTGTTCAGTCGTCGCGGGAAAAATGAAATGTTCCATGCATAAGCAGCAGTATGCAGAGGTGGCTTGTGCCCTGTCCTAAAAAGAATTGTGATTGATTGCAAGTTGACTTGCAATTTATATCAATTATAACTCTGTATATTAGAGATGGAATTAAAGTTATGATCATCCAACCCTTTCTCACAGAAGAATATCAGATAGAGAGAGAGTGTGATCAAAATCCATGTTAGTTCTAATCTTTGTTTTGGGCAGAGTGAGACAATACGGTTGATTAATAACATTGATAAATATACACTCATATATTCAGTGCCAAGCATGGACATCAATTATACAGGTAGAAAGAGAGATTTTGCAGAAAGAGTCTGCGTATAACCAGTTCTTGATTTGTCTATGCAGAGTGGAATCTACTGGTTAACAATCATCGACAACTTCTCCAGCACCTTCCCCACCCTGGTTGTTGCAGTCACTGAAGCTATGGTCATCTCCTACTTATATGGTGAGCCCATCCCCTACTTAAGTGGAAAGAAAACATACTCTGAAGGCATAGGAGGTTATCATAATTTCATACGTTTTCTTCTGTAAAGATGCTTACGTTCAGAAAACAATGTACCGGTAATCACTTTCTGTCAGTAAAGTGGTATGATAAAGAAAAGAAGATAGCGACAATTTGAGGGGGGGATAGTGTTGAGAAAGGTGGGAATCCGACCTCAAATTATATTGCTGATTGTGTAACGGTAATGTCATACCGATGCTGTAATGGGAAGGCTTTAGTGCAGTATCAGTTCACCTGAACTTCCCCTCAGGGTTAATTGGCCTATAAATCGATCAGATAAGGACCGAGTGAAAGTGCTGTCTAGAAGGTTAATTGGCACATTTGCACATCATACCTTGGACTAAGACAAGGATACCGGACCTTCCTTCTTCCTAAGTTTGGGTAATTAGCCATTAAGGCGACCAGATAAGAAAGACTGAGAGTGCTACAGTTGAGATTGAGTTCAGGCTACATGCTGAATACCAGAAACACATTTGGTTACATGATATGCAATCCAAGCAATTTCCCACACCTGATAGCTGCATCAAGGTCTGTGAGTAAGATATTCTGAGTATTAAAGCGCTCCTGATACATACATTGTCCAGTCAACAGACATTGAATAGACAATTGCTTTGTATATAAATGTGTCTGCCATTTGATTGGTTAAACCGCATGTTTTATGTATATTCTGGCATAATGAAATAACTGACAAGTTTCCCGAATATGTCAGTTCCCTTTCCAGTGGGGTCTTCAGATAATACAATGTATTCCTTGATGCCCACGTTTGTTTTGTGGCTTCTGGAAATTCTCTAAATCAAAGAGCCAAACTATTGAAAGATAAAGCTCTTGGTATATTTCACTATAATTAAGGATTACAAGCAAGAATTCAAACCCCATCACATGTTACAAGTTGACAGGTTATGGGGAAGCACACTAATTTGAAATGATTTTCTGGGCACTAGATACAAATATAACTTGCCTACAAATGATTCTGTAGTTATGTGTTTGTACATGACTTGATGTTTTAACCTGTTCTTTTCTGAGCCTGGATATAGGCAGCCTGGCATTTTTCCACTTAGATACTAAGCAGCACACTGTCTTACAATCTGCTGGTCTGACAATACATATCAGTATTTAAACCCCGACTTACTACAATTTTGTATCACACCTGACGAAGTGTTGCAGCGGCGCACGAAACGTCGTGATCTTTTCGATTCCGTTTACCTTACATTGCGAGACAAATGATTATCAGTAGCCATTTATCCACAATGAGTAACATATTTAGCAATACGTATCAGGTTATGAATAAAGTTCAAGATACCATTTAGGACACAATTAAGCCACACGTATTTAATTAGTGCAGTTCCCTACCAAATTTTATCATCACTACTGGAGCCAGGGAATCTAACCGTGAGCAATGGGTTACCGGTAGTAGAAATAAAACATACTGAACTGAACAAATTCTTAATGGATTGATGTTGTTTTCCCCTTGCAGGAGCGGGACGGTTTGTGCAAGATATGAAGGCCATGCTGGGCTTTTTGGTGCCTGTCTACTGGAAGATCGCCTGGATGTTCATCGCTCCATTCGTCATTGTGGTAAGCCGCCGCTTCTCTTCACTTAACAGAAAAATGGAAACTTTTGCCCCCTATGTGGCAATTCCTTCTGGACCTTGCGTTTAATGTGCTGTGTAGACTATTGAAGCGAAAGGCTTGCCTGACCAAAGGTATTAGCACAAACAGTGACATGCACATTTCAAAAGCATGTAAATATCATCAGCTGATTTTTGTTTAAGCCCATTGTATTCATAGGGCTGGGCATAAGAGGACAGGAGGAAAAAAAAATCAAACGGATGCATTCTTCGAGCTTTTCCTCTCATTATCCTTGGATTTTCAAGGGTGGAACCTTCCCACGCATATGTTTTACTTAACAATGCATGTCAAAGTTGACAGGAATTAAGAATGCGTAGGGTGTGTATATAGAAAGGTACATGCCTGCCTACCTCTATATTTGGGTCCTTTATGGGAAAGGAGAAGATCGAAGAGACTGATATTACAGAGGTCACATTTAGCTGAAATAATTATGTATGGATTAGAGATGAAACAAATAACAAATGATAGCAAGAGATGGCCGCTTGGTAACTTGATGAGCCTGAGCTTAAATAGATTTCTATTTTTTCCTCCAATGTTCACCAAGTTAATGTCAACCTTTGCTCAGTCCTCAGAGAAAGGTACATGTATATGCTAAAGATACAAGGAAATCTTTAAAGAGGTGCGACTCATTAAATATGAGTTGATACGGCCTTGAAAGCTGGCACAGAACAGCTGGTAATAAATGGGGCACGTGCAGACATTTTTCCAGCTGTGAGCAATTGAGAAACCATTGTGCAGGGACTGGAAGGCACTGTTGGCTGGCTCGTCTGGGAAACCATTTCCGGAAGAGCAAACGGTGGCAGGAAACAAAAACATTTGCTGAACATGGTCCTAGTCCTCTTTTGTTTCTTGAATGCCTTTGATAACTACATGTATATGGGCCGGGTTATCCAACCTTCCTGCGTGCCATATCATTTCGCTAATGAACTTTTTTGACTGAGAAACCATTGTGTAGCACAAATTCTCTTTTAATGCAGATTGTTATGAGCTACCATAGAGGGCCATATTCTAGGTGTATAACGAGTTTGCATTCTACCAGTATTAATATCAGAAAATCAACAGATTCTTGGTTCCAACATGTTTATTACGCTAATATAGTGGAGTAACCATTCACACAAACTAAATGAAACACTTTAGGACATGTACTTCAAAGTATAGTTGAAGGCATTTTCTACCAAGATCTGACAGCAGTGAATATTGTAAATTTCGAGAAGGGATAAAATGTAAAATCCAAACTGAATAGCTTGACTTGAAAAATATGTTGAAAATGTAAGTATTTTTATAAAATTGTATTGAGATTGATGGCATAAGAGCAAGAGCAGAAAACATGTATTCATCCTCAACCCCAAATAATAACTCACAAGGATTGTGTGTTTTCTTTATCACTTCATCTTCTGCACAGCGTTGAAGTATGATGCACACTTTGAAAATATTTACCCAACAGCAAATCTTACATTTTGTATTTGACCATTTTCTCCATCAGTTCATCTTCATCTTCTTCTGCGTGGCCTACCAGCCGTTGAAGTACGATGCTAACTACACGTTCCCTGCCTGGGGCGAGACCATGGGCTGGCTGATGGCGCTCTCTGCTATGGTGCCCATCCCGCTCTACTTCCTCTTCTACTTCACCTTCAGGGCAGAGGGCACGCTCGCTGATGTAAGTCCCTTTTTGATATATAAAATAAAATAACCCTTTTTTGTGATTTCCTGGGGAATAATTTCCTTGCAAAGGCAGAGGGTGCTGATGTTAGTCCTTAACACAAAATAATACATCCTTTTTTTGTTATTTCCCAGAGAATATTTTCCTCCAACTCCATAATGACTTTGACTTTTCACAAAGAATTCACAGATTCCATAAAACAAGAGTTTACCTAGTACACAAAGGGATATGCTACAGCTGATTAAAGGGAATTCACAGTTGTGGTAAGAGCTGTTCTCTCGTGATCTCTTGGTCCTGTTGTTGTGTGATTTAGAGTAAACATAAAAGAATCGTCTAAAAAATGGCACTAAATACTGCATTTTTTGCTTCACTTAAGCAGTTTTTATTAAGATGTTTCACTGTAGTTGCATAAATTCAAGATGCTGTGAATGGATATTGCAGAGCTGCCAAGTTTCCCTGATTTTGCAGGAGACTCCCTGAAAATAGAACAATATTACTGCTTTGGATATCATCACATAATTGAATCTCCCTGATTATTGATAGATTATTGTCATAAGGTTTTATGCATTTTATAGACATCTCCCTGATTTCTGATCAAATTTCCCCAAATCTTCCTGATTGTTGAATTTCAATGTTGGTAGATCTGATATTGGTTATTTTTATTTGTGTTTGTCCCACAGCGATGGAGCAAGTCGACCTCCCCGGCGGCTGAGTGGGGACCCCTGAGGAACGAGGACAGGGCCAAGGCTGGCTATCGCCTGCTAGAAGGGCACAACACTGACCCCGCTGAGGATAACGAGAACACCGCCCTGTAAAACAACAGTGCCTGCCCCCCTCCCCCATCACCAGGCCCCCTCCCCCATCACCAGGCCCCCTCCCCCATCACCAGTCCCCCTCCCCCATCACCAGGCCCCCTCCCCCATCACCAGGCCCCCTCCCCCATCACCAGTCCCCCTCCCCCATCACCAGACCCCCTCCCCCATCACCAGGCCCCCTTCCCAACCCTCAACTCTTAATGAACATAACCCCTTCACAGCTGGTTATGCACAAGCGTTTATGTGAATATGCACCGTTTTTTCAACATGCAGGCTGTATTGTATATTTGTATGTGTCACCGCAATCAGAGCTTCTCTTTGTTTTTCCGTTCACAATTTCTTTTTCTTAGTGGAAAGCTGTTGTGTAAGCAGGATTACTATTTTATGTAGGAAGGTAGAGGGCCAACTTCATTCCATTTGTAAGAGTTTTTTTTATCCAAGTATTGGTAACTTATACCTAGATATATCATCTACATTATTGTGTGATGTGTGTGTATTAGCGTAAGTGTGTGGGTGTGTGCGATCGTGTGTGTGAATAATGTGTATGTGTGTGAGAGACTGCGCGGTCCAATTAAAGTATCTTCCGATGTTATTTATTCTTATTTTTGGCCAAATTGGTATCACTGCATTTGATATGTGAAGTAATAAGGTAGGTTGCTGGGAGATTGTATGTGTGCTTGGGTGCTGTGATAGACTGTCCTTAATGAACCTCTTGGTGTTGATATAAAGGCCCGTAACTTAATGAAAGTATGTCGCTTGTAGGATGTATTCTTCCCAGGTTAGTTGTTATTATACTAGGGGTTAAGCGGGAAGACCAGAATTCCGAACTTGTGTCTATTCCTAGCTTGGCCTGTCTATAGCATAACTAACAATTAGCGAATATAAAGTACTGAGGGAGTCTAGTAATACAGGTATATAGTTATATAATGCCATCACCATTATATCTATACCATATTTCATACTTTGATTAAAGATATTTTCTGATGATGTTTACCTATGTATATTGGTTTATGGTGTAGGTAAACAAGACAGCAATTGAAAATGAAAAAATAGGTTTGGAAAATAATTTAAAATCCTCAAAAATAAATGTGGGATAAATGTTGAACATTTGGTCAAGCTAATTTAAGAATTATTTTATTTTAGCAGATGTACCTAGTGCTTGTTATGTAATAACATAGTTTCCTTTGAGGGCTGATCAAAATGGTGCCTATTGATTAATTGCATTGGGTTTGTTCAAAGTGTGAGTAAGGCACACCAAAGTTTGGTGTGTTATTGATCTTACTTTTAGAACTGCCTCACTCGTTTCAACAGCCTTGTCGATTTGACGATTAATGTGTAAATCATACCCAGCTCAAACCTGCTTTCCCTTCAAAGATTGACCAATGTTACCCTTTATTAAGACCATTCATACTTCCAACTGACATTTTCTAAGGTGTTAGTGATGTCGACCCCTCAAAATCAAATGGAAGCGAAGTTGTGTACGTCATGCAGAGAATGTCTTTCAAAACGATTCATGGTTTATCTTGCGTCCATTTTGGTGTTTCACTGCACTTGCTACCATGATCGTTTGCTACTTGTGACGTACTCGCGGAGTCGATTGTGTGACGGTTCCATGCTGTGGCACAACTCTCTTCTCTAATATATCGAGTATACCGTAGTTTATGTGTGCACATGTAATAGTTGTGCTATGTCGTAAGTTGACGATTAAGACAGGCAAAGTGCAATTTATTTCATACTATAGGTTCTTGTGATATTAAGGACTACCGGTATCTAAGCTAAAGAGAAGCAATGTTGAGGATTGTTCAAATGATTCAATAGATATTTGAGTTAATGGTGAACACTTTGGGGGTTGGGGGAGGTAATATATATATTTATATATATATTTGAAGGAATAAAATCTGATTGTATCTATCTGAAATTAGTGTTTTATTGATATGAATGCTAAAAAGAAACACAATTTGCCTCTAAAGTGAAACTTAAAAAAAAGATGCTCCATTTATTTTTTTATCTAAAGAGAATCCTCACTATCTGAGTTATAATGATCCAAGGTTTTCATGGGATATTAACAAGTCTTGCTACGTAGTAGTATGTTGTATTTTCTTTAGACAGACGTTATTTTGTAGTAAGTGTAAATCTTGCCAGATTTGACTTTATCAATGACCAGACGTTACTTTTGTCCAGCTCTTATTGAATAGCATTAATTTGTGAATAAGAAGTGTAGGAACTGTGTGTGATGTGATTCGACTGTAACCTACAAGGGAAATAAAAAGGTGTTCTCCTCTCCAAATTAAAGCAATGCAGTACAATATAAGTCGCATCTCTACTTATTGGTATCTGTTCCCCCCTTTTAATTTGAGTTACAGTATGCATTAATTCTGTAAAATAAGCCCTGGGTGAAATTACAAGATTTTATCTGTGTGTGATGTTTGCTAGGTTATCGATCGAGCTAAAGTGAGCCTGAACATGAGTGTGTGGAGTGTTTCCCCCCTTTTCCCCCTCGTGAGATGACTTGAGTATTCATCAAAGAATTCTTGCATTTTAGTAGAAAAATTAAGGATGACTTTCAGATCTTTACTTAGAATATTGGGAAAAGTATTGTACTGGTTTTGTTTTGAACGTATTTTCTTTCATGTTACACTTGGAATGTTAATGTCAACTAACTCATTCTGAAATGGCAGTTTTATAAAGGCTATTTATTTATGTGGTAGGTTTTGCATGTGTTATATACATATAAATCGAGGCAAAGTAGAACCGTTATCTTAGCTGTATGAAATGACTATTTGACTTACAATGTTTTATACTTCTTTCTTTTAAATATATTGTTTTTTGTACCTGGGTTTTCTTAGATTTTCTGTAGCCTGCTGTAGTGTAGTACGTTTCCGTTCATGTGAAATTATTTCTGTAGTGTTTCTCAAAGAATCAGTACAGTCATTGATTGTAGGTAGCTTGTTCACACTCAGCACTTCGTTTTCTTGCCCCATCTTTAGAAAACTGTGATTTGAAGATGATGGCAGGTTGTGCACCAATCATTGAAGAAGTCATCTAATGTTAAACAAACAGACAGGGTGTGGACATGATGTCAACCAGATTAAGGTGTTGAAGGAGGAGATTGTGGAAAGAGACAGCTGCTCTATGTTTATTCAAAAAGAGATGTTTATCATATAGGTCGTTTATACATTTTATAAATTATTTCACTTTGCTGCCGATAGAATTCTGTATTTCAAATAATGTGCAAAGATTTTGATAAAGTGTGTCTTGATTTTCCTTTAACCATTTACATGGAAGTATAGGCCAATAGTATAATGAATGCCCCGACTTGTCAAGGAAAGATTCATTTGAAAAACATAGTGGATCGACCATGTCTACGCTTTTGCATGTAGGAAGCAACTCCAACTTTCAGAATCTATCGATATTATTTTCTTCATAAAACATTCTTGTGAGTAGAAGGAGGACATTTATAAATGTTTTACTCATCACTGATATTTGTTACTATTTCTTTATCATATTTTTGGCCACAACATGATTTTTTTTTCATGGAAATCACAGAAATGAAACGTTCTGCAGTATAGGGCGCCACCTACAGACCATGGGCCGCAGACCTTCATATGTTGCCTTATCCGTGTTTGTCGCGTATGTGTGTGTCGATGTCTGTTTTTCGTATTGTGCGAGTAGGAGTAGTACATGTTTAGCAAACCATACGAATGGTACTGTGGTGTCGTCACAGATACAGCTTCAATGAAGCGCCGCATGCAACTTATCACTGAATGTTTATATATTAAAACATAATTCCCTGTCACATTTGTTAGTTCCCCAAAGCCAGACAGTTCATGTTAAAGATAAGTATTTTCATGAAAAGTTGGACTGCCGCAGAGGTAACCAAAATGCGCTTTGACAGGTACAGCGTGTATTTTCACTACAGTGGTTGATTTACATATATGTGTAAGATATTCGCATGTATTTGGGTGTCTTTTCAAACGTGCAGACTACACCAATCGTTTATATACGATATATACGCAATGTTAGGTTTGTTTGATTAAATACAGGTTTTATACTTCGCTTTTCAGGATATAGATATGCTTAGCCAACTGAGGAACATCCCGTGTATGCAAGACGCAAGATAATAGCATGGAATGGAATTCAATGCTACAGAAAAGGAGAGAAAACATAAATTTTGAATAAATACAGAACATTCTTGTTAATTCCAAAGATCTGGTCGTTCGAATCTTGGCAAGCCCCGCCGTAACGAGAATGTTTTCCAATGAACCTAATTTTACTGTGTAAACATGGTGCTGGAAGACCTTAACGTGATACATGTAATGTATAACCTGTACATTTGTATATTGACTCGTAGCTAAGCATTATGGTAGACTAGTTATGTAATGATGCTCTCTCTCTCTCTGTCGGAAATCTAGTTATTATTAGTTGTGAATTTATACTTGCAGCAGCGGCATTTCGTTTCCCGGGGCTCTCTATTTGTCGAGTGTCTTGGTATAAATGCTTCGATATTTCTGGTATTTGTTGTAATATAATTACACATAAAGCGCATATAATCTGTGTATTTGAGTTTTTCTTGGTGAGGTGTGAATAGAATGAAGTGGATGCAATGTGTGGCAACTTGGTTGTGCTTTTAACCTGTTTGTCGACGAAATAACCGTTACGAGACCAGTTGATTTCGACAAACAGAAGACGAAGAGGAACAAGTGTTGAAAGGAAAATGGAACAGATGATGATAATAATACTTATTAAATAGCGCTATTCATAATGCATCATAGCGCTTTAACCCTATATAGCTTTTTTAAATTGCATAGCCCGGGGGGGGGGGGGGGGGGGGAGCGCAACCCCCCCCCCCCCCCCTCCCCCCAAGATCTCGACCGTTGATCGCGCGATCGCGAGGAAAATTGGCAGGTACGTCACCCATAATGTAATCTCCACAATTCAATTGTCAATTGCACCAAAATTATTCAAATTTATTTTTAATCAATTATGCTAATTAATGCATAAAATAATGATATGGCTGTAAATTTTAAATATAACCCCCAAACTGCTAGATTTCAGTTAGGACACTCTTTTTAGGATTATTATCAAATTAGGGTTAAAAAAATGGCAATTTCAATTTCTTATTAATGTAGAGAGAGAGGGGGGGGGAGAGGGAGAGAGGATAGAGAGAGGGAGAGAGGAGAGAGATAGAAAGGGAGAGAAGAGAGAGAGAGAGAGAGAGAGAGAGAGAGAGAGAGAGAGAGAGAGAGAGAGAGAGAGAGAGAGAGAGTATGAGAGAGATGTGAATATCTGTATGTGTGTATGGCTTTTCTTGGGAAAAATTCCCTATTTTAAAGTACAGAAATAATGCGTAGAAAGAAAGTGTGCAAAAGAGGGATATACAGATACTTTTTTTTTTTTTTCCATATTCTTTATTTGATTTCATTCACATAACGAAATAAACAATTTCACTTTATAACAGAATTACAAATCCATAAACGTAATATTTCTATTGATTCGATAAACACAATAAAGTATGATATACCACTTGTATATAAACACAATATATATGTGCCATATTCTACCCGAATATGCAACTTATAAATTATATTCCTCTTAAATAGAATAATAATCATAATACTAATAGATATGTATAATAGTAATAATAAAGCAATTCCATAATACATAAGAATGAAATCTTTTCTGATACCCCCCCCCCCCCCCCGAAACACTTCCACCTCCACACAAAACATGTAAGTCCACCCCATCCCCCTACACACACACATACACACTCACATACATACTCACACACAAAAACACACACACACACACACACTCACACACACACACACCACTCTTACCTTATGTGCTATTTCTTAAAAGGTAACATTCTCCCATTTTAACAGATGTAATCCTAACTTGTTTCTTTTTAAAGCAATTTCTTTTTCTTCATTCCGATATTCCATTATCTTTTTAAATATTACCTCATGAGATGGAATTACACCCTCCGATCTAGATCGAAAAATAATGTATTTTAAGATAAAAATGACTGTATTGCAACATTTTATATTAAGATCTTTTCCCTTGATACCTACATGAATATCTATCCACTCTGCATTTTCAAAAACTATCGCTTCCAATCTTTCTATAACTTTTTGCCATAAAGGTTTGATATACACACAATCCCAGAATACATGTTGATACGTTTCTACCTTAATGCCACAAAAGGAACACTGATTATCATCAACAAACCCGAACATAAAAAGGTTTTCTTTTGTATAGATAGCTCCATGCATACAGATACACACACATAACCATAAACACACACACACACACACACACACACACACACACACACACACACACACACACACACACACACACACTTCAGACAGGGTTGACAAAATGATTTATTTTCTGTGGAATGTCACAATTGTGTTTATTTCGTGTGTGTGTTTTGAGGCCAAGTAGAAATGATCTGGTGTAGTAAGCCAAATATATAAACTATTTTGCCGGTTTGTAAATCCGAAAATAAGATAAATTTCAGATAACAAAAAGTTGATAAACTTCTATATATATAAACTGTATATTTCCGCATTAACGAGCCTAATGTCATTTTTAGAAGAACTTTAGTGGTCGTGTATCACCACTGAATATAGTGCAAGATACGCTGGAGAAATATATGTGTTGACTCACCGAGAGTAGATGAAGAAGTGAAGTTTCTCCGATGAAGCTGAAATGTGTTCGTGGGCAGCTTCTTTGTTCGGGAGCGCATCGTTAATCATTGTCCATTGTGGTAAACTTTCTCGGAGCTCTGCGGTGTAAGAAAGTTTATTTGCCGACCTCGGTTGGTCGGATGTTTTGACCGTGGTCGGGCGATTACCGGAAATACCACGAGTAGGTGACAAACAACAGACTTCGGGAAGAATAGTGTTTCAGTTTCAGGGGGGTCCTTTGTCAAAGTCTCAGCCCAATATATTCACGGAGATAATAGTTGAGCTGCTACATTAGCTCCCCCCTAGAGAGCGTCATACGAAAATGATGCGAACGATGAATAAACGATTCGAAACTATGATGGACGTGATTGTTATGTCGATGAAACATTATCATGAACATAAAATAAGGTGCGAGAACGGTCGAAAAGTTTGAAAAGGCGAACAAGTTACGAAAAACAGTACAGGCACGAATAATGCCCATTAAATGAATTTAAAGTGTTCGAACCGTGCAGGCCAATGAACTTTCCTGCCCGAGCGGGTGCGCGGTCGGCTTGGCAGCTCGGCGGTGGGCGTGGCCGAGGGGGTAGCGTCCGCGTGGACTGGAGCGGTTGGCGATATCGAAGTCGAGCTCGAAGGCGAAACGGGCAACGGATCGATGTGCGCGACTTTAAGCCTGTCGACGCTGACGGTGTCGGTTCTACCATTGATGTCGATGGTAAAATGTTTGTCAGCGCGGTTTATGACACGGTAGGGGCCGTCGTACGGAGGTTGTAACGGCTTGCGGACGGCGTCATGTCGGACAAACACGTGGGTACACGTCCTCAGTTCGTCGGGGAGATGGGAAGATCGTTGCTGCTGTCGTGGCGGGGACGGCCGAATAGCGCGCATCGTGCGTTGAAGTCGGTGGACGTAGTCGGTGGCGTCGATGGCGTCGGGAGGAGGCGGTCCGTCCACAAATTGACCAGGTAGGCGAAGGGTCGTGCCATATACGAGTTCAGCCGGAGAGTGCCCGACGTCTTGCTTGATCGTGGTCCGAATGGAAAGCAAGACTAGCGGCAAGCTTTCGGTCCATTTCCCATGATGACGCGCTTTGAGAGACGATTTCAGTTGGCGGTGGAAACGCTCTACCATCCCGTTAGCGCATGGATGGTAGGCTGTAGTGCGAATGCGTCGTGTACCGAGCAATGCCATGAGCGATGAGAACAGCGCAGATTCGAATTGGCGTCCACGGTCAGTGGTGATCGTCGACGGAGTGCCATAATGCGCTATCCAGTGCGTGACGAGCGTGCGGGCGACGGTGTCAGCTGTGATGTCGGCGATAGGAACCGCGATCGGCCACCGTGTGAAACGATCCACGCAGGTCAGTAGATAAGTGAAACCCTCGCTTGGCGGGAGAGGGCCCACGATATCCACGTGAACGTGATCGAAACGGGCATCGGGCGTGGCGAAGGTAGAGAGCGGGGCGTTAATATGTCGGTTGACTTTCGAGAGTAGATGAAGAAGTGAAGTTTCTCCGATGAAGCTGAAATGTGTTCGTGGGCAGCTTCTTTGTTCGGGAGCGCATCGTTAATCATTGTCCATTGTGGTAAACTTTCTCGGAGCTCTGCGGTGTAAGAAAGTTTATTTGCCGACCTCGGTTGGTCGGATGTTTTGACCGTGGTCGGGCGATTACCGGAAATACCACGAGTAGGTGACAAACAACAGACTTCGGGAAGAATAGTGTTTCAGTTTCAGGGGGGTCCTTTGTCAAAGTCTCAGCCCAATATATTCACGGAGATAATAGTTGAGCTGCTACAGAACGAACCCAGTCTTATTTTTGGAAAAAACGAGCCCTATTTCATTTTCGGATTAGCGAATCCTATAATATTAATGGTGGAATAACAAACAAAATTCTATTTTCGGACAAATGATCCCTATTCATTTCTACAAACCCTATTTCATCTTCGGATTAACGAACTTTTGGAATGAACTGTAACATTATTGAGAGTACAAGCCATATTACATGTATTATGTTTAGTTTATTGTGAAACGTCATCGCGTGCCCGTCGGTACCGCACTTCCATGCTACTCCCACTTACTTGTCAGTACAATACATCCATGTATACAAATTCGGTCTATTGTCGGCAAGAATTCCCTTTACTAGAACATTCTCTTCGTCTGATGTTATAGAGTACTGAAGTGGTGTCGTCATATGAACATGTCAAGACAATTGGCTCTAAACAAACTCACTCCAGTCAGAGCTAGGTTTAGCTGTCCGATATTGTCTACCGGGCTAGTGTCCAGCATTTCCAATTACAGCCCCCGTTGTGACCACCGCTGCTTGCTCTACCCGTATTGTTTAGAGCCAGTTGTCTTGGCAGTAATGCTTAAATTATGTTACATTATGTTGATTGCACCGCCAAACCGCCTCGTCCCAACCGGCTGACGTAATGAAGGACCCGTAGCATTTGGTGCACAACAGCGCCCAGCCCTCTGGGCAGGCATCTATGCAATTCTCCCTATCGCATATAGCCGATATCAAGCGATATCACCTCACGATACCGATATCTGATCGATTGCTCTTGGGACGTATACTTCCGGTAAGAGCTGGTTGTCAGCAGAAAGTGACCAAGAAATCACTTTTTTTTTATGAATTAAGCAGTGAAAATTTTGTGTAGGGTTGTGGTTAGGGTCAGGGTTAGGTTTAGAATAAGGTTTAGGGTTAGTGTTCAGGTCAGGGTTAGGTTTAGGGTTAATATTCATAAAATTAGTTGGATACCCTGATCCGGCCTTATTGTACGGGATTGCCGAATGTTCGTGGACCGGAAGTTCATATCCCAAGAATTAAAGGTAAAAAAATTAGAGCGCCACACACGTTCAGATTCGGAGAGCTATATGCGATAGGGAGAATTGCACTGAACTATACCACTACGTGGAACGGACAGCGGACGACGGCACACGCAGAAGATCCGTCGGAGATTAATTTTACGTGAGGCAGCGCGATCGCAATGCATTGTGGGATTTATTCACCCAGAAGACCCAACTGGAGCTATCGTCTGCGCTTGATCCACGTTCATTTTATCGCTGAGTTTTACTGAAATTTTGTTTGTAATTTTATATTTTGGAAGAATATTTTCTCTTTGGTGTGATAATATGGTAGAGAAGAATGAGTCTTGTTCTGCAATCTTCTGCACAAATCGAGATTTTCGTGCAAATCGCGAGAAGGGATTGACATTTCACAGGTAAGGAAAAGAGTCACTTTGTAGTCCCAACCGTAGATTTTTGTGTTACCTGTGTGTAGAGAACACTGATAAAAGTTAAGAAGAGAGAGTCAAAGAGGGATGTGTTAAAACAAGTCTGACATGAAATCACCCAATTGTATTATATACAATATGTGAATAAACTTCAACAGCTGACTTCTGTTATTTCTGTCGTTGGGGTGGAATGGCGTTGACTGGAACAAAATACCCAACTCGATCAAATCGAATCCTCGACAGACCAAAGTCAAAGAAAAAAGAAAAAAGTACACTAAGCAACGGCTCTCACCTCCATGTAACAACCAACAATTTTGTTGATTAACAATGCAAATTACATGTACAGTAATCATGGTAATGTTAGACTGACTTAATTGAAATCCTCCTGAATGTGGTGAGCTGAAGTATTGCTTCCATTCTTTTTGAGAGTGGCGCATAGATCTATGTATGTTCCATGAGACTAACCTAGTCTACCTTTCTCTTGATCACGTTGATTGTTTCTGTCACCATTTCTTCAATTAATTGTAGTCACTTTTTTTTCTACATTTTTTAGGTTTCCTCACTGCACCCCAGATATGTTGAGAAAATGGGTGGTGAACATGTGGCAGGACAGATGGATGCCAACTGCCAGGTCTTTTCTATGTTCCAAGCACTTCACACCAGAGAGCTTCCATAGGTTTGGACTACGTGTTAAGCTCCACGAGTCTGCTGTGCCAACAATCTATGTGTCAAGCAGTGGTGTGCTTCACTTTATTTTATATTAAAATATTGTTTATTTTGAGCTGATATCTGCATCGTATATGAAGTATACACATGGTCAGACAATTTTCCCTTAATTACCTCAATTCCACCTTGCCATTATGCAACATTTTACTTTGTTTTTTTTTGTGCAATTACAATATTATATCTTTTTGAAAATTCTTACATCAGCTAATTACTGATCTTTTTGCTACAATGTAATATTAGTCAATATTGGAATTTTTTTTTTTTTTGGTTTAAATTTATGTTTATCAACTTTTATATTTTTGTACATGTATGGACTGCAATCTAAGTGCTATTTTGTGCTAAACTCTGTTTGATATGCTTTTGTGTGAATTGATGTGTCACAAGAGCACAGCTTACTTCAACTCAACTTTGAAAATTGAAATTTTGTTTTAGACAACTACAGAATTGTATGTTTTAAAATATTTTAGCCCAGTAATGTCAACTCTACCAGAAGTCTATTATTTATATATTTATGCTACATTACTGACATATAGAATTAATCAATCTCAGTTTATAGTGTATCAAGTCATAACCAATTCACAATTTTATATCTGTTTCAGAAAACAATCTATTTTTTTTACTGCCACATTCACTGCCCCACCCTCCCCTCCGTTCTTCTAGTGTCGTTGTACTTGAAGTATTTCTTCCTATACTTAATTTATTACTGATGATGATCGATGATCTTGTTTTTTCATTCATATGTTTTTATCGTTGGGTTTCACTATGTTTTGGTGAATTATTTTTTATCAAGCAAAATTTTAATGTTACTTTTTATGTTGTTTTTGTTGTATTTATTTGTAATTTTATTATTCATAGTTAATACTATGTGTGCCAATGCATTATTTGTGTGTATTGCATGATAAAGAGAGATAAAGAGATAAAGAGGAAGAGAAAATGAGGGGGAGTAGTAATAAGAGGGAGAGAGAAAGAGAGTAATAAATAGACTAAGAAAGAGAAAGAGTAATAAAAGGAGTTTGAGGAAATTATGGAGAGAGAAAGAGCAATAAAAGGAGTAAGAGGAAATGAGAGAGAGTGACGAGTCAGAGAAAATGAAGGAGAGAGAAGATGAAGTTATTAAAAAAAAACATCAAACTAGAGGTAGTGTTAGAGTCCTAAAATTAAATTTCTTTTGAATAATCTGTTGCTGTGTGTAACATGGTTGATTATGGATTTAAATTTTCAGTATTCTTGCGATGAAAATCATGACACCACTGAACATTACCACGGGAGCATGAACACCTCCATACGTTCACATAGAAATGCATTGAAGGCACGCGTTTTCTTGGGTGAATACGATAGGGGGCGCTATACAATGGCGGGGCTTCGGTGAATCACACGCGCCGTCCGTTCCACGTAGTGGTATAGTTCAGTGGAGAATTGAGAGGACAAGATCAAGGATATTGAGATTGTCCTGTTTCCTGTATTGTTTATTTTAATCTAATCTCTTTTGCAAACGAACCTTTCGGTGGGTGCTGCTTTTGTGATTGAAAAACAAACCCGTAGTTTCCATGCATTAGCTATTGCTACGTTGTGTAAACGTCAGACAATCCTTATGGATTTTATAGACATACTTTGTAAATTAGTTGATAATTAGACTTACATCTTTATATTGACACCTGGATGAAAATGGCGAAATTGTTGCATAGATTACTTTCCGAATCACTCACTATACACTTGAGGTACGCTGACATCAAGATATAATATGTCGACTTCTGGTGATACAACTAAGCATGTTTATTTCAAATTCACTAACTGTTCAATGGAAATTAGTGTCATATTTTTTAAAAGGATTTTTCTATATTTTCTCAGCACTACTAAGACCCGCCCAAGAGAAATCCTTCAGCTCAAGATTCACATCGTGACATCATCAAAGGTAGAAATGAGCAACACATTATTGATGCATGTAACTAGCTAACATAACTACCTCCACCTACTCACAACAGCATAACATGTCTTCACACAATATCATCCAACAACCTTTCACAAGGGAATAATCGTTCGCTAGGTCACAAATTTGCCAGCTATGCCAAGGAAGAAGCAATAAGTTTGCATTGTATCTCAAACACGTGATGCGATTATAAGCAATTGCAGGTAGTAATGGCAATTAATATGTATGTGCATAACTTTGTTTATTATTCAGTTATTTCTACATTTGATGATGTCACGATTGGAATCTTGAGCTGGAGGAAATTTTTGGAGGCGGGGCTTAGCAGTGCTGAGAAAAATGTATATTTTTTTTTCAATATATGACATACATCTTAATTGCACAGTAAATTATTTTGTAATATACATACTATTATAGATCAGCAGAAGTCGACATAAATAATGTCAGGGGACCTTTAAAATACAAGCCATATTATTATATCTAGTTCTTACTTTGAAACGTCATCTCGTGGAAGTCTCCACCAAACTGTTACATTACTTCCGTGAACTCATCCTTACAAAGCACCAATGCGTAGTGATACCCAATGTCGATGAGTATATTTTTTATCAGCTCGTTCTCCTCGTCTGATATGTGATTTTGATCAGCGATGCTTCATCCATTGAGCATGAAAATGTCGCCCTGCCCCAGTCGGCTGGCGTCAAGGTCAGCCTGTAGCATTTGGTGGACAACACCTCCCAACCGTTTGAACAAGGAGCTATGCAAATGAGACTATAAAGACACGAACAACGAGATTGTTTCATTATTGCAGTGTGATATTCATTATTGAAGTTTATCTTTCTTCACATTCCACATTGACATCAAATTATGTTTTTGATTCGTATAAGCTGATGAATTGTTTACAAACACAACGAATAATTAAATCGAATTGAATGTAAAGTGAATGATAGGTAAGTTTCGCAGGATATATATATGACATGCAAAATGAGAATGGAAAACGCGAGAAGCCTAAATAGAAAGCAGAGCCTGTAAAGTCTAAACTGGTTCAAATAGATATTACATGCAATTTCGGTAATAGTCTGATATAAATCATATCAATAAATCTTTAGGAATAAGCAAAAACAGTAAAAGTACAAACACTTTCCACTAAATGTAAAAAAAAAAAAAAAAAAAAACATGGACAAAGAGAAAAAATAAAGGAGAAAAAATGAAGAAAAGAAGAAAGAGAAAGAAAGAAAAATATTAATGGAGGGACAATGTAACATGAGTTAAGATTACAACAACCATGACAACGAGACCACCTGTAAGACCAGTGTGGCATCAGTGCCCATACATACTTTCTGAGCTTACGTTTGTAACTATTGATAAACGATATATAGATTGATCTATAAATTAGTCCGGTATCTAGGGGTGGTATTCCAGAACGATCCTAAGTGCTCACGTACGGGAAATCTTATCTAAGTCTAAGATTCTCCTAAGTAGAACTCTCTTAAGTTTTCTCCTAAGTCCGCTTCTAAGTTTTCTCCTAAGTTTTCTCTTATCTTTATGCAAATTTATGCAAATCATTCAGTTAGGAGGATTAGTATTCCAGAATGCTCCTTGGAAAGAACTTAGGAGAATATCAGTTAGGAGAAAACTTTATGATAATTTTGGAATACCACCCAATATAGGCTGTTCAAGGATTTGTGTCCGATAAATGTGATTGTTTGTTTGGAAAAAAAAATAAATT
This sequence comes from Arbacia lixula, assembly GCA_963669155.1. NCBI lineage: Eukaryota > Metazoa > Echinodermata > Echinoidea > Arbacioida > Arbaciidae > Arbacia > Arbacia lixula. Next base: position 24,577,309 of record OZ022582.1, on the reverse strand, counting down.
GTTGGTTTCTTTAGTTCAGTAGGTATGTATACATGGTATATCATTCTTACGTTGAAATATAGAACGGAAATATTTGGGAAATTGCATCTTGAAAATTTGTGCATGAATATTTCAAGATAATAGAAGAACAAGTGAGATATTTTAAGAATACCACCGTTATAGAAAAGCCTACCTTTTGTGCAAAAACTCCAATATTTACTATTATTTATTTATTTATTCAAGTCTTCTTAAAAAATACAGGGTAGGCAACCTCAATTAAAAAAAAAAAACTGCTTTACAGACGCACCCTGTATAATGGCTATTCTGATAATCCATTTCTGAAAAATATTGATTTTATCCATGAGAGTTTGGAAGCTGTTTCCTCATGCAGGTGTAAAATAATAAGCAGGATCAAGGCATTGTATTTTGTGTGTTGGATCAAGTGAAGTATACGGTTACTATTTTATTTTCTAGGCGCATCAATAAATATTGATCTGTGGACTGAAGTTATAGACACAACCATTGTATCATAATGGGACTAAGAGGAATGACGCATTTCTTGTTTTTAAGTATATTGTTCATTCTGAAGTTGATCCGCGATTGTAAAGAATTTATTTCATTGTGGAACACAACGACTGAAATCTCGGCCTCCTTCTTTGTTCGGAGTCGATTAGTTCAATCCATTTAATTGCACCCGATGAAATAATATAATATACCGTACCGCTACAGCAATTACGGGTTATAGATTTTTAGGCAGACGCGGTTTTAAATATTGAGGCATTCGATTGTACGCATTTTATGGCATAGCAATGCTTACATCTGTTCCATTGCAGTGATATGTATAATCAAAGAAATATAATATCATCCATGCCATCAGAAGAGGCATTATCCCTTTATGGGCCAGACGAAATGAGTCTCTATGGGATTTATGTGCATTAATTGTGGACAAAACACACAAAGTACTGACAAATTAAGAAATGCGACAAATAAGAGAAGTGGATATTTCATTAATTATTACAGAAGTCAAAGCATACGTAAACTGCTTCAGTATAATGTTAACAGGAAAGTTCATACATATTGTAAAGGTACGAAAACAATAAAAGAAGAAGGAAAGACATATTTAATGTTTTCATCACAATATAATTATCTCTCTTGCCTTGGTACATGTATAAACATGTCATATAATGTACATATGATGTACATCTCTACTCTTTTATCAGTCTTCTCATGTATATGCTTTTTTTTTTCATTCTATTTTCTGATTTTCTTTTTATTATCATCGTTGTGTGTTTATATGTGTGTTATATATTTGTCCATAGATGTAATGTAGTTTATACTTTTGCCTTTGCCTTTGCCCTAGTTTGCCTTTTCAAACCACAATAATATATTACTCGGGCTGCTTTACCCCGTAACGTCTCATTGGTTAGATGCATTGGGTAGATCACAAACAAAATCAAGTACTGCTTATCGAATGAAAGGGGAGCTTCACCGTTATATGATTTTAAAAAAATCTTGGATCTAGCGTATCGACATGACAAGTGATTTGTAATTGTTTACCAAATTGTTGATTTAGAATTTGTTTTATGTGTGTGGTCATTGCGTTGAAGCTTGTGGTATCTATATGAAGGACTGATTCAGGAAGAGTGCTCATATCATCCTTGCAAACTATTCGCAAGGTAGGACCTCTAGTACGTTTTGATGGCACAATCGCAGATGCAATGAAGAACAACCGTGTTCAAAAGAAACTCAAAAGAGATTGAAAGAAAATGCACCCTTTACTCGACAAAATCGAATTTCTTTAAAAAAAAAAAATTATGAACCACACATACAACATGAAGTTCCAGCTTGCGAAATATGAAACTTACCAGTGACTTAGAATTGAAATACAGCATGAAGCAACAAATTATGTTGTAGTTCGGCTTTGCTTTACTTACAAATCAATTGATGTTACAGTAATTCATATAATCACGGAGCTGACAAGATATGTCACTAATATTAGCATTAACACTGGGTTGCTATGCACGCGCTCTCTTCGTCGATTTTTCGTCGGCCTTTAACACTATACAAACCCACGTTCTTTTGGACAGGTTACATCAGATGGATGTCCCCCCTTCCCTGATAAAGGACTTTCTCTCAAATCGGACTCAAAGAGTAAAAGTTCAAAACTGTTTGTCAGATCCCATGTTACTTAATACCGGCGCCCCACAAGGATGTGTTCTGTCTGCTGTCTTGTTCATTGTGTACACTAATGGGTGTAGGGCTGAAGGGGATAATGTCAGAATATTCAAATACGCAGACGATACTGTAATTCTGGGACTGATAAGAATATTGAATACTGAAAATTGAATATCGGTCAAATGTGGATCAGTCTACCACTTAGTGTGATGATAATTTTTTTCAGTTGAACCCTTCCAAAACCAAAGAAATCATATTTTACTTTAGAACAACTGCCCCACAACATGACCCAGTTCAGATAAAAGGTGAAAACATTGAAATAGTTCAGAAATACAGATACCTTGGGACAACAATAGATAGCAAACTCACGTGGGCTGAAGAATGTAAGTCTATTGTTTCCAAAGCTTAAACAAGAATGTATTTCTTACGTAAACTAGGATCACTGCATGTTGATAAACCAATCCTGAGTATGTTTTACAAATCCATTGTTGAAAGTGTCCTAGTCTTTAACTGTGTTGTTTGGTTCGGGGCTTGCAGAAAGGAAGATCTCAGGAAACTAGAAGCTATTGTGAAACGGGCCAGTAAAATAATTGGAGAAAGACGGCATCTTAGGAAGGAATGTGAAGACAGAATTGCTAAAAAGACTAATGAAATACTAGCCAGTGAGGATCACATTCTAAACGATTATTATACTTTCATGCGATCTGGAAGAAGGATAAGGTCAATGAAATGCCGTACTAAACATTACCTAGATTCTTTTGTTCCGTACTCAATTCGTATGTACAATAGTAAACAAAATAGTCCAGCGTGAGTGCAATATAAAGGGTGAATTGAGGGATGGGTAATGAAGGACGTGCGTGTGGGGGGAGGGGGGGGGGAGGGCGGGGGGGGAACGAATAGTTGTTTTGCTGCTTCTGTTGTTCTTGTGTTGTGACCTTCTGATCACTTTTAAACCATTAAGGGTATCCAATCTATCGTTACCAGGTTAGCGAATCTGATAATTTCAGTGTTGTATAATTCATGGCAAAATAATGAGATCATATCACTATCAAGTACGTTAATGGTGTTCATGACTTCATGTAGCCTATACTATTCTAGTCATATTATCAAATGCAATAAACTTAATGACAATTTGCCCAATAAGTGCAATTATAATACTACTTCCTTAGTTATGCCGAGTTCACTTGGAATATTTGTAACGGTATATCAATGCATTTCACTATTTTAAAGGGACCTAATCAATATTTCACTGTACGATAACTATCTAATTCAATTGTACATTAATATCACATTATTGCACGATAGTATGTATGATATAACACCAGTTTGTTTTATGTAAAACCTGCCATTATTTGTCATTTTACGTAAACCCATTGGTTTGACTTGGAATGTTTATGTTTAATTTCACTGTTGTAGTACATTGTATGTATGATGTTGTCAATTAATCTGTAAAAATGAGTTTGTTTGTATGTTCAATGTTTGATATTTTTTATCATTTTTTATCATGTGAACAAAATGAATTTCCATATATGTATCTTTAAATGGACCAAAATAAATACAATTAATTGACAATTACAATTAATTTAATTAATCTCTTTGAGTTTCATATGTCAAGATGTTCAAATTTACTTTCTTTTATTCAAGATATTAGCCCGCCAACCCGGGTAAATTCACGATATGTGAAGTTCAGTACAATGTATAAACCCATTCAAAGTCACTCTTCACTGTTCTTAAACCGTACTTTGTTCAATTTAACCATGGAATATACACAACGTAATACAGTTTTATTTACAAAAGAGTTACAGAGTCACACTACATTATATATACATGTATATATATATATATATATATATATATATATATATATATATATATATGCGAGAGTTCTCAACTTCGACATGACATAACATGACATGCTCCAGAGTATATAGGTGTAAATGAAGAAGGAGAGTCTCTCTCTATATAGACATGTATATATATTCACTATCTACATTATAGCAATGTGACGTCATGTCAGTTGTTTGGGGGAACGTCGTGGCACAACTATCGCTTGAACTATGGAGTGGCGCGCGCATTTCATCCAGAAGCAGGATTTTGATTGGATGAAATTTCATCTTGTGAGGCAAAATCGCTGTCATTGGAAATTTACACCGCCCTTTACTCACATCCATAATCATATATTCCCCACAATGAGGTATTTTGTCACTCAGTGGTTACTTCGGCAACAGGATTTTTTCGTTTTCACTTAACCGATTTCCCTCTTTTTGAAGGCTCTATCGAATATTTGTCCATTTTACTACTGCCGTGCTCAATTTAGTTATTACCAAAGAAGGATAGTTTGTTTTTGACGGTACTAACATTGTTGAGAACGTTATAATCCTCTCGCTTTGCATGATTAATATCATCATTTCATTATCGCTTTAAGGATCTAGTTTCGAGGCTATCGAGGAGTGATCGAAGAGGTATCAAAGTGTATATGTTAGCGATGATGGGGGTAATCTATGCAGCAATTTTCGCTACTGTCATCCAGATGTCAACACAACATTGTGAGTACAAATGTGCGCTTATCTTCTTTCACAAATTGTGCTTATAATAACCATACGCTTTGCCTGACTTTTGCCCAACGTAGCAATAGGTGTCTGGTGACGATTTGTGTGCATCAAATGTGAAATTATCAATAAATTGTCAGTTGTCACTTACTATCAGCCAAGAGGTCATAAAGGTAGATACCCCCAACAAAAAAACGATATACAGAAGTTATTTCAATGATATACGTGAAAGATTACATTCCTTGGGAATCGTTTATATCGTAGTAGGCCTAGTCAACAGGCTTATTTTTATGACTAATTTAAAAATCATTTCTGCAATCCGCACTTTTCACAGAGTGGTCACTCCACGCTAAGAACGAAAAAAAAAGACATAACAAAATAGAACCCCCCCCCCCCCCCCTTAATCAAAGTAGCGTAACGTTTTTACAAAACGTATTTACAAAACGTACTTTATACAAACATACCTGGCAGTGCTGTTTATTTCTTGACTAACTCCTGTGTGAAAGTGAGATTGGCCATGCATGAGTGAGCAAATTTTAAAAGAAAATGTATGACTATTAATATTCATAAGACGATTTTTGGGGGGTCTGTGACACGGGTTATTCATGCGAATTCCGTTTCTGAAACGATCCACCCAAAATCTCGTTTCACAGACCTTACCTCCCCCGATTTGTTTTTATTTCTCTTAACAATTCTGCCTTTAATGTCTGCACACCTATGTTCACGGATCCATCTTATTCATTTTCACTCATAATTTAGATCATAGATGTTTGATTCAATTCAATTCAATTCTTTATTCATTTAACAAACAAGAATAAACAAATTTCATGAACAATGAATATAACGCATCACCAGAAAGCCGATGGCTTGTGAGGTGTGATAACCTTATGTGAGGTGTGATAACCTTCTAAGAGAATTAATATCTATTGTAGAAACAATAGTGCATTATTATTTTTCTTAAACCCTGACTAATGACTAAACTAGTTTTTTTTTAGCTGCTCACTCGCTTCTAAAAAAAACCCTTTTTACTTTTGAAAAAGAATACCTATTATGTTACAGTTCCGATCAACCTGAAATTTACACATCATAAAGTCAAAAGAAGCAGGTTTTTGTGAAATTTCATCGATTGTTACTGTTGTTATATTCTTTGGAATATCCAATGAGATTTTCACTTATTGTCAAAGTTTCACCAGGGATACTGTTTTTGGAAGGATATGAAACAACTTTGTTTGTTTAAACCTATTCTCCACGCAGCTGAAAAAATATGTGTTTCAACAAATGCGCTTCATGCGTTTGAAGTTTGAACAATGATTAACATGATTGTGTGGAAACATTTTTCTCGTGAGAACATAAGAAATTCAGAGTCGCATTTCTATGCTTTATGTAATTATTTTGTTTGAATGAAATACAAATAAAAAAATAATGGAAAAAAGTACTTGTTCATGGGTTAACGGGTTGTTTTGGGTTGTTTTTTCTGGTTGCCTCCCCCCCCCCCCCCCCTACCAATATGGATGAGTTGTGTGCACTCTAATGTATCATCGTTGTAAACCAGTATCTTTCTAAACAAGTGAAAATGAAATTTCCAATCGGATAATAAATTGCAATACATGTAATAATATCAATAATGTCATCCACTCCACGATGTATATCATTGATGACTAGAATAAATAGGAACAATTTAGGAAATCAGATTAATTTCAGCAAAAAGTTAAACATTTCGATTTCGTGATGTCATGTTCTCATTTGCATAGATACCTGCCCAGTAGGATGGACGGGGTTGTCCAACAGATGTTACGGGCTCATGGAGACCAAGACCGACTGGAGCACGGCGGTCTGGAGATGCGAATCGCTTGGAGCATCCCTGATCGAGATCACATCAAGCGAGGAGAATAGGCTGATGAAAGATATCCTCATTGCTAATGGGAAGAACAGGGCGTGGATTTATTGTAACGACATCGAAACGCATGGACAATGGGTGTGCGGTAAAAGCGGCTACGCGCTGGACTTTCACAGTAAGAACTCGAAACAATCATGATGATGATGACATCATATGCCTTGTATTCTTAAAAGTTGGTTTAACGTATAAATTATGTTGACTTTCTTGACAAGAGCAAAACAACTATATTTCGCTTCAGAACGCACACAGACACACAAACATGCAAACGAGCAAACAAAGCAATTTCAGCAAAACTACTGATTTTGTCAACAAAATCACAAGGGTCATTTTGGTGGGTGATATCTACAAATCATGCTGCTCTGAGAGTGTGCAAAAATCCCTGCAATTGGCTTGCCGTGGTCACAACTGGCCGTGCACCTCCCTGCGTGTGGCCTGCGTAGTTTTTTGCAGAAACTCCTTGCGCCCAACGCAAGGAGGTGCGCGTTTATTCGGGCACGTACCAGCAAGAGGACTTATTTTTGTGTGTGTGTTTATTTGTGGTCATGTCGCACTTTTAACAAATCAACAAACTGGAAAATATTGATGAGGGATATAATTCATCGCATGTGTAACATGCACTAGCAGGTTTAAGGCATATCCGCTACAAGCATTTGCTTTAAGTATTTTTGTCTCCTTCATTATATCGTTTTTTCTATCAACGTTTTTTGATTGTATTGCAATTGAATGTTTATAATTTGCGTAATTTTTTCGTATGGACAATTTGATATGAAAGAAGGAAATGAATGTTTCAATATTAAAATTAAAGTTAGTCCACACGAGTACACAGACTAGTAATACTCGCTCTGTCGGTATGTCTGAATGTGTGTATCTGTATGTCCTTCTCTCACACAATTCACCCTCTCCACCCTTTTCCCTACAGTTCTTTTAACAAACTAATACATGTTGCGATTATATTATTTTCACGCAATTCTTCAACTCTATTCACTGCTGCGAAAATCTCACTATTTGTTTTCACATCTAATTTTTATCTTAGCCAAAGTATAGGGTTCTGCAGTCTCTTTTTTTATATTGTTTTGCAAATCATTTTGACTTTAAATACGTATTTTCTTTTACTATAGGTTTTCCCGGCCGAATTCGTCAAAACAGCAATCAATTTCATCAACATGCATTCATGTTCGGGAAATTTTGGCCCACTTGTCACTCCCGCGCTTCAATTTCAAACTTTTTTCATTCAATTTCATTTTTGCTTCAATTAATTTTCTAGTTTTTGCATTCAATTTCGAAATTCGTAATTTGTCATTCAATTTCACCAAGTTTTACTAGAAGGGGAATTATCGCCGAATTGCATATTCATTTTTGCCTATGGGCAACCTCTTTCGCATTTTGGTCATTCAATTTAAAAAAAAAAATCACATCCTTTCTTTTTGGACCCGTGAGGCTTTTTATTTTTATTATTATTTTTTTTTTTTTTGGGGGGGGACGTCGATCCATTTCTGTAATTTCACATCATATGTTATCATTTTTCTCTTGAATATTATTTCATTCCTTTTTCTTTTTCTTTAGATGTGTTTCATCTCTAATTTCATAGTTTTTATTTCATGATCATTCATATTTTTCTTTTGATATTCTTTGTATTTCATTTTATATACGTTGCTTCATACAGTTTATTTTCGGGGGTTTATATGATGGATATCATTGTTTTCATTTGATCTTTAAGAATAGATGTATTATCTTTTTTTATCTGTTTTATTACATTTTCATCTTTTTCATCACTCTTCATATATTCTCTTGTTTTCATCATGGTAAATGTTGTGCACTGCTTCATCCGTCGATTTCCTGACGATTCAGGCATCTAGGCATATATGTTTGAGAATTTTTGTACTACTAGGTGCATTTGCAGGGGTTATGGTGTCGATGCACTGCACTGCAACCTCTCTCAGGATGGTGCAGGCCCTGTATGTAGCTTGTGGTTGAACTTATAGGAAAAGTCAGAAATAGCCCACCTTCTCTGACGACTGTTAATGTTATCGGTGTATTGAGAGCTACAAGCTAATGAATTACATCACCTTTCTTCATGCGAAACTGTGCATATAATTATTCTAACAGAAATACACAAACTGACAAATTAGCGTAAGATGAAAACCACTGCACAAATGTAAAAAATGTACGCCTGTTCACTAAATTGAATACCCGAATTCTTACTGCAGACTGTCCGGCGCGAATTCGAATGCTCCTTGCACGTTTTTGGAATTGAAAGCCCGTTCTAGATTTTTGTATGACAAAAGTATGAAATCGCATGCTCCTAAAATCAAATTGAACGACACATTTTGCTTTTTGAATGATGATCTACACCGTCATTCAATTTCGTTCTAAATTGAATGAACCTATAATTAATTCGGCTGCTGAGTTAACGAAATTGGGCGGGAAAACCTATATTTCCCGATTACTTTGTGGATCTGGCCGGCTCAAATAATATCGTTAAACATGTATTTTTGTTTGGCCTCTCTGTGTGTGTGTGTGTGTCTCTCTCTCTCTCTCTCTCTCTCTCTCTCTCTCTCTCTCTCTCTCACTCTCTCTTTCTAAGGGTGGGGAGGTGGAGAGCCTAATGAGTACAACTGCTCGACTGTTGCCACGAATGGTTATTGGGGGGACCACAGATGTTCAGCGAGTTGCTCCGTAATCTGCGAAAAAGACAGTAAGAAATTTACGTTTGCAGGATGGAGCACGCTATCCTTACTACTGGGTGTATGCTTAAAATTTCGTTGTAAATTGAAATTACCCCAGAAATCCCCATAAAAAGAATTATATTATTTCATATTGGCAACAAATAACACTATACCATGTATGAGTATGTGAATATATTCATAAGCATGAAGCATTTCGTATTGAACCTGGTGAGGTAAGAAAATAGGAGATTCAATCAAAATAACGTTTTGAGAATTTGGGTTTCGGGTCAAAAGGTAATGTCCATATTTGGGCATAGCCATCCTCCAGTGTAACTAGAGCGGATCATAACACGTGGGTAGACTTTCACTGAAAGAATGAAGTGAAATGTGATATATATTTTGCTACAAGTATTATTTATTATCAAATCTCAATTTCAAAACCAAACGTCCGGCACTGCAAGATACTCGGCACCTGTTTGATTTGAATAATTTAAACAATATGACAATGAAAATAAGGTTTTGTCTGAAGGCGAATACAGAATTTATTTGTACACAACTGTAAATACAATCTACTAAGCATAAACCATAGGCCTATGCATTACAACGGCATTCAAAAAGGTCAAAATGATTTTTTTTTTCATTTCGAACGCAACTGAGGCAGTGTCGCCTGCCAATATAATTCAACCGGAAACAGTGGGGACTCGTTTTAAACAAAACCCGGTAACGGGTCATTTTATTGATCCTAGAGTTACCCAATTTTCTCTCAGCTAGGTCGCCCCTAAGCTAAATAGAGCGCCGTGCTTTATTCTTGACGTGCTTTATTCTCTCCTTTCCACCACCCTCTCTCACTATCTATCCTTTCATTTGTTGTTTTCTCAACCTCCCTTCTCTTTCCCCCTCATTATCTTTCACAGAGGTAAGCACTTATCGCTCAGTGTCGGTGAAAATGAGCAGCAAAGGAACCGGCTATTGCCTCATGAACCACGTGATCGCAGAGATCCAATCGGTGTCCGTCGTGCGGTGTGTGTCGCGTTGCACCGCGTCGGTACCGTGCCTCTCGGTCAATGTGATGCAGGAGACAGGCCGTTGTCAGCTGAGCAATTCGACCAGGGCGGAGAGCGAGGCGGACTTTGTCCCTTACCAAGGCTGCACCTATTATGACATCAACTCTTAAATCAGTCGAGGTTATATAAATTGTTATAAAGATGAGAACAAACATTTGCTGTATGATAACATGATAGAAATAAGTACTTGAAGATCGTGAAACAAAATTACTATAGAAGAGTTAATGTACTTGTATCGAAAGTCATCAAACCGTGTTAATAAATTTAATTCATATTCTAAGTGGCATATCACACGCACTTAACTGCGTTACTATCAATTCAGTTTCGAATTGTGAAAGAGGTTCTACTAATCAAAGCATGTAACAAAATATCGCATTCAGGCCTTTACATTATATCATATGTGTAATTTTCCTGTCAATTCATGGGCCTGCGGTGCTTCTATGTGTTTGTTTCTTTATTTATTGTTTATTCATATACCATCTTTTAATGATTGTAGGCCTACTCTCACCATACATAACTATTACTCATGCCTTTTGTATAATGGTTTTCGCTCCGTCGTACCATTTGTCACAGGTATATAGGCTTGAAATTTGTTTTATTGTCTACCATAGTTACTCTTGTCCAGTAAAAGGCATCCCAATTTGTTTCATTCTCATGCCCGGGTAAAAGCCGGTACAGGTGTACCACATGTTTAAACGGGTGATCGAATGTTAAGTCTACCCTTTCATTTATATGCAAATTAATCACAAATGTTCAAGTATCGCTGTTTTAGTACTTTCGTTCCCGTACATTTGTCCTGGTACCTTTTTCAGTTACGTTTAGTGAATTAATGCATGTTACGGGTTATTTTGGAGCACCCACGCTAGCGTCTCCGTGCCACGCCCGAGGCGATACGTTGGGCAAGGTATGTAACCGCACGTTGTACACGTTAAGGGATTACTTTCTTTTGCTTTGGACCTGTACGGTGTTTGTTTGTTTTTTTAGTTCGTGGTGAATCTGTAACTGAAGTGTAACCGAAGAAAAGCAGCCGTCAACAATTATTATTTACCTTATCGTAGCTGACAAGTTTTGAAGAGGTGTCTTCGCTGTATTTTGTATGGAAAACTCACATATGGTGAGTTTGTGTACGGGAATGACGTCACATTACGTGTTCCTGATCCGTGTCCACGTCACCACGTCGCCACCTCAAAATTATATTAAAATGTAATATACAAATATCCGCGTAGCAAATAATGTCATTTTTCTTAAGTCCAAGACCGATATCTAAAATATAAGTTCTACCACATGGGAAAAACATCCCAGCTGAATTCAAAAACAGGCCATGTCTGGATATTTTCAAAATGATCTGTTATCTTTTCTTGTAAAATCCTATTTGCCTTTAATTGGAATCTTGTGATGTACCTATGTTTGTTGTATGCTGTTTAAAAAATGTACTTTTCCCTTCCCCATCTCCTTCTTTCGTCCAACCCCTCCCTCCCAGCCACCCCACCCCCCCCCCCCCCCTCCCCCTCTCTGTTTTCATCTCTCTTTTGAAACATATATAGTATTCATCAATCATATTATCGGGGTCAAGGTGTTTATGGGTAATCGTTTTTTTTTTGTTGACCCATCATTCTCACATACTTGTTTATATGTCATCTTTGTGTAATGATGCCCTGTTGTATTTGTACATGCTTATGTGGATTTTTTTTTAGATACGTTGTCTTTCTATGAAAACCAGTGCTTTTTTGAAAAAAAAAAGGAAAACAATTCAATTAAATGAACCGAACATGTTTTTTAAAGAAAATATTGTATAATTTTCAAAAGTCATGAGACAATGAGCAACAAACCGACATTTAACGACAACGTGTATGAAATCTATGAGCCATAGCTCCACTAATATTTTGAGGAAAAGGAAAAGAACAATCCTGTTTGCACAATAGTGAACTCATTTTGCCCTGGCCCTAACAGCCGAAGTATTTCAATGTAACATTTAGGTTGAAAAATATAAATTAATTGCCTTGATTATCGGTGTTATTCTAAAAGAGATAGCTCCAACTGTACCGATTTTAAGAGCTTGAATAAGACCTTCATTTACCAAAAGAAGCTTTAGCTGTTGAGCCATTCATCATATTTTCACTGTCCTCATCACGCGTGATTTCATGGTGTTGCTGCGATATTTTTTTTCTTCACAGAATCTCTTTGATGATACGTTTTTCTTTGGCTTTTCCAACTGCTCACGTGATAAATTTCGTTGAATTTCTATTCTATGTATTAAAAAACAGATGATATATCTTAACATTTTGTGCTATAGTATGTTCCAGACTGAATAAGTTACTGTATATTTCTTGTATTATAATTGAAATAAGAAAATAATTGTATTCCTGTTAAACTCTGTTACAAAAAACTGTCAGAGAGAAGAAAAAAAAGAAAAAAGAAAGAGTAAGAGTGATAACGAAAGCGACAGAGCGACAGAGAAAGATAACAAATCGAGAGATAAAGAAGTAGAAAGAGAGGGACAGAATAGAAATAAAAATACAGCCGAAATAGACAGAGAAGGTGGATAAAAGGAAGATGTTATAGAAATAAAGAGAGAAACAGTAAAATCATAAGGATATGACGAAAAGGATAGAGCAAGAGAGAGAGAGAGAGAGAGAGAGAAAGGGAAAATGAGAAATTGAGGGAGGAGAGGTACAAACAAAAATATGTAGCATTAAAGATGGCCCGTCCCTTTTACAAACATCTTCAAACTTCATGAAAGTGTGCCCATATTTAGCACGTATCTTTGGGATACTAACTGTGAAAGTTTAAGGTCAGATGTATTATAACTCCCGTACAATAATTGAAAACCTCACTAGTTTTCACTGAGATTTGACTATTTTAAAGAAAGCTCGATCAATGATCGAAGATTATTTCCTCAAAACCGAATACATGTATTACGCTTTGCCGCTTCCAGGGAAGGGTTATATAGCCACTGTCTCTCTCAAATGATGACAAAGTCAGGGAACTTTCAGAATTAGGTCTGTGAAAGGGACGGGCTCCCTTTAACATATACATTTGCGGCAAAGAGCAAGAATGTGAGAAAGGGAGAGAAAGGAGCTAGCATGGCAAACATAAATGGGGAGAAGAGGAGAAATGACCTGATGAGAAAGAGAGAGAGTGAGAGGAAGAGAGACAGAGAGAGAGAGAGAGAGAGAGGGAGGGTGTAAAAAAATATTGACAAACACAATGCTAACATCATATATTATTAAGATTTGCTATCTGCATTTTTTTCTAGTGTATAAAGGGGGAAAGGTTAAAAAATGATTGATCTATGTTCGTACCAGGGAGGTGTTAGGAAGGAAAAGAAACTCGAGCATAATACATTCAAATATCTGTATGAGTTCTGAACCGTGCTCATGAATGTTAAAAGCATTCCATAATCATGATAATGCTTTGATATTCCATGTTGTCAACTTGAAAAAGAAATTTCTTTGATTGCCCATTTGTCTCTAGAAGCTTTGTTTTTGACAAGTCTGTTTGCAAATTATAAAATATATATATAATAAATTTATAATGATATATATATAATAATATATATAATATATAATATATATGTAATACACTGGCGACCATCGCTGTTTTTTCCTCTCGCATTTCTACCTGTTTTTTGTGAATTGTTTTGTGGACTATGTGTTATTGTCATTACCACTATGCTGTCGATACCGTCAAGCACAGTTATGGCCACTTTTCTGACGTTTCTGGTTCTGGCATCGGTATTTCTGACGACTTTCACTTTAGACATTGAGTCATACCCAGATAGCTTGGTATACACACTGACAGACCTTTGGAATCTGCGGGATGCCACGGCGGGAACAGTACCGGTTGGGTATGAGGATTTCCCGCGAGAAATCAAATACTCAAGCGAGGTACGAGGGGCGGGATCAGGACACGGACAAAAAGGAGGGGAACAAAGCCACCTCTCCCAACGATAATACTGGGGAATGTACGTTCGCTATCTAACAAGATAGAGGAACTTGAATCTTTAACCAGATACATGCAGGAGCGTACACAACGGGGGGGGGGGGGGGGGGGGGGGGATGATGGGGATGCATCCCCCCCACTTCACAAGGTGGGGGGGATGGCATGTACAATCATCCCCCCCCCCCCCCCCCCAGATTTGGGGGAATGGTATGGCTTACTTAATAAGTCATAATGATGAAAATGATAGACAAAATAATACTGATAACAATTATAATATTAATAATGATAATTATCAATATGATGATGATAACAATCCTCATCATTATTGTAATCGTGTTTATTGGTATTAAGTCGCATTCACACGGTGAAAGCCACTTCAGACGGTAAAAAAGAGAAAATCTTACAAGTATTTTGTGGTTATCTTGTGGTTTGTCTTTACTAAGCAAAATAACATAACTTTTTATCAAAGAGGTTTTTGGCAAAATAATATGGCAGGATTGTTTCTCACCTTATTGACTAACTTCTGTGTGTAAATCACATTAATCCAAATGTCCAATAAGTCAAGCGTGAGTGGGCAAATTTAAGAGGCAAAAATGTAACTTTTCAAAAAGTCACAAGGGTAATTTGGGGCTTCTGACACATCAATATCATTTTTGATGAATTCCATTTCTGGTGCATAACTTATGTCCTTTCATTGTTTATCATCCATCTCTCGATGCACCTACACCTATCCCGACATTTTACCAATTTAACCCGTCTAAAAAATACTCCTTCCTCTGGAGTTTGAAACTTTTAAGAACCCTTTATTTTTGTCAAAAATACAACTGGATATTTTGACAAAGATGAAACATGACCTAATATGTAAACATTGGAAGTCATTTCCGTGTCATGATTGAGTGAATAAACTTTAAAAATCGCAGAAAATAAAGAAATGCCAACATATACTGTTAAAACGGCATAAACAATTACCCTTGTGACTTATGAAAAATGTACATTTTTTGCCTGTAAAATTTGCCTACTCATGCATGACTAATTGGATTAATGTCATTTTCACACAGAGGTTAGTCAATAAGTTAAGGAACAATCCTGCAAATTATTTTTCCCAATACCGCTTCGATAAAAAGTTATGTTATTTTGCTTAGGTGTGGGGGTTACTTTTTTTGTTGTATTTAGAAAACAAAAACACGTGAGTCCGCTAAGCAGGAGGTCTTGTCTTCCTTAACTTTTTAAGGGGAACATATATGTGAGTGTGTCCCTTACATAATTCACAGCGTGAATTGATTTTCGGATTCTAGGATGGCTCATAATAAGAAGTTGAAAACATCAAATATCTCTTCTTTTTCAAGCATAATGAGAAAGAAGAACATGATGGCGAACAGCCGTCTACATCAAAATCGGATAATGTCGGAGAAAGGCCTGTTCTTACGGAAGTTCAACCAGAAGAAAGATCCATTGAGGGTGATGGAGCATCTAAGGCGAAATATGATGATGAAACTGATGCCGGTTTTAACGACTGGGTTAGCCCCAATCACCCCCAAATTCTTCCATTCCCGTACTAGAAACTAAATCGCAGAAAATTCTGTTTCAAGCCAAATATGGTACCCAAACTACCCCTCGATCCATTACGAACCCTCCCTGCAAAATGTGTGTCAGTCCATTCCGTACTCGTATGCCACGGTGTGTAGATCTCGTCGAAACAATGACTGTCCATTAAAGACGTAGTACAATGTGTGTGTGTGTGTGTGTGTGTGCACGCTTGTGTGTGTTATTTTACCTCATTAAGTATGCATCAGATTGCGCGATTTCAAGATCAAAATTGCAAAAACTCCCTACCGTGGGAGGGGGGACACCCCCCTCCCATACCCTCCCCCGGCTCGGGCGCTTTCGCGCCCTCTCGAGCGTTGGCAGTCCAGTCATCCCCCCCCCCCCCCCCCCCCAGGTGTACGTACCTGTCTACGCCACTGGATACATGAATGAATATCTGGATTCTTGTCTTATGGCCTTTACAGAAACATGGTTGACTGAAAGTATCCCTGACAGTGCTGATGAAATCCCTCTCTTTGATCTTGTTAGAGGAGACAGAACAGAGGAGTCCGGAAAAATAAGGGGAGGAGGGGTATGTTTATACATCAATCAGAAATGGTGCCTGTAGTGTAGCAGTCAATATTCAGTTTATAGCGCCACCTAGAGTTGTGTGAAAAAACAGTGTAATCCCAATCATGAACCGAGAATAAACAACAAGGACCAAGCTGGTAAATTCATTGTCTATAATTCATTATGTTCGAACATCCTAATTACTAGAATCTATATAATCAATCTACAGACAAGGCAGCCAACATTACAATGGCGACGAGAATGCAAGATCAAAGGAATCTTCAAGTTTGCTGAATTTTGTTTACGCATTTCGCCCATGATCGCCCGCCGGAACCTTCGGGGGAATGCACAGCCAGGCACAGGGACCGATAGCGCCAGTCAGCTGCACTGCAACAGAGTGCACGAGTGGGTAACTCAGTTCAGTAACTTGCATCCACGCAATGATCAGTAAACAAACCTAGCTACAAGAAACAATAAAAATGAGTGCCCTGCCAGCCTTTCCACCATTTGTAGAAACAGACAATAATCCTGGTCCTCTGTGGAAAAAGTGGCTTAGTCGTTTCGAACGTCTTATGGTAGCCTTAGACATCAACTCAACAAAGAGAAAGAGAGCACTTATGTTACATTATGCAGGTCCAAAGGTTGATGAAATCTTTGACACACTTCAAGAAACAGGTGAAGATGATGACTATGATAGGGCAGTTGCAGCTCTCAACAAATATTTTGAGCCAAAATCGAATTCAATGTATGAAGTGTACATTTTTCGCCAAGGAAAGCAAGAACCAGGTGAAACCCTTGATCATTTCGTAACCAGACTACGACAGCTTGCAACAAACTGTAAGTTTACTGATGTAGACAGAGAGATCACAGCACAGGTTATCGCACACTGCCATTCATCAAGACTGAGAAGACAGGCTCTCAGTAAAGGGGAAGATCTAACCCTAGCAAAATTGCTTGATATTGGTCGAGCACAAGAAGCAAGCGAAAAACAAGCAGAAGTGTTTGAAGGTGCTGAAGTGAACGCTATCCAGGAGGAAAAGACACCTCAAAACATAGCACCAGAAGCTGTAAACACAATGAGAGGCCGCAATTTTCAGCGGAATCGTGGTACCGGCAGAGGAAGACAAAACCGGTCCAAATCAAACCACTTCAGACAGCATCAAACTCAACATCCAAGGCAGGATAACCCCCAGCATCAGCAACCAATGCCCAGACATCCCAATTCGCGTGGACCACGCCCATGTTACTTCTGCGGAGGTGATTACCCCCACCAGACAACATGCCCAGCTAAAGGCAAAGAATGCATGGCCTGCCATAAAACAGGACATTTTGCAAGAGTCTGCAGGTCTAGCCCTAGGTCAAAAGCCCCTAAGAGAGTAAACCAGATGCAAGATGATAACAACACAAACAATGATTACTCTTATACAGTAAGAGACAGAATCTACATCGCACATGATACAAGCAGACATCTGCCGACAACGAATGTATCCATCGGTGGACACACAATCAACACTATCATAGACTCCGGGGCAACAGTAAATATAATGGACGCGCCTACATTCCACCGCCTAAAGAAAACACAGAAAATGCAGCTTCACAAAGCCCATTCATGTATCTACCCATACGGATCAAACACACCCCTCCCAGTCCTAGGTGTTGTTAAAACATCCCTTCAGTCTGCCAACGATATGGGCTGCGAAACTGAATTTTTCGTGGTCAAGTCAAACAAAGGGAACCTGCTGAGCTTCAAAACAGCATCAAAACTCAAGCTCATCACAATCAATAACATTGCAACCTCATCAAAGATTGATGACAGAGTTTTCAAGGAGTACGCAACGCTGTTCGAAGGCACAGGGAAAGTAAAGG
Organism: Arbacia lixula; assembly: GCA_963669155.1. Lineage (NCBI taxonomy): Eukaryota > Metazoa > Echinodermata > Echinoidea > Arbacioida > Arbaciidae > Arbacia > Arbacia lixula. The sequence goes on along the minus strand of OZ022582.1, from coordinate 24,559,077 downwards.
ACAAGAAAATCAAGCTGCTCATCAACAAAGACATCAGACCAAAACAACAAAAGCACAGACGAATACCGTTCCACACTAGAAAGGATGTGGAAAAGGAGCTAGAGAGGCTAGAGAAAGACGATATCATAGAGAAAATTGATGGACCTACACCATGGGTGAGCCCCATTGTGGTTGTACCCAAACCCGATGGACAAGTACGATTATGTGTTGACATGAGAGAGGCAAACCAGGCCATAGAACGTGAGAGACACCCCATGCCCACATTAGACGAGCTGATAGAAGACATGAATGGCGCCACAATTTTCAGCACGCTAGATCTCACGGCCGGCTATCATCAATTTGAACTAGACGAGGACAGCAGATACATCACTACATTCAGCACTCACGTGGGTCTCAGAAGATACAAAAGGCTGATGTTTGGAGTAAACTCAGCTAGTGAAATCTTTCAATCTGCAGTCGCTGAATTGTTATCTGGACTAGATGGTGTAAAGAATGTGTCAGATGACATCATCATCTATGGAAAAACACAAGCTGAGCATGATTCTCGTCTGAAAGCAACACTCGAGCGACTCAATTCCTACAATGTCAAACTCAAAAAAGAGAAGTGCAAATTCTCTCAGCCAAGCGTGAAATTCTACGGTCACATCTTCAGTAAACAAGGCCTGAGCCCAGACCCAAAGAAAATAGAGGCCATAATCCAAGCTGAACCACCAAAGAATGCAAAAGAAATGAAGTCGCTATTGGGACTCGTATCATACATCTCACGATTCATTCCAGACTATGCTTCATTGACAGCACCCCTTCGACAGCTGACACACCAAGACGTCAAGTGGAAATGGGAACAACAAGAGATCAAGGCATTCGAAAGACTGAAAGAAGTACTGACAAATACACAAACAATGTCATACTTCAACCCAACACAGCCTACAGAAGTACTGGTAGACGCAAGTCCTGCAGGTCTAGGAGCAATGCTGTGTCAAAACAAACGGCCCATATCGTATGCAAGCAGATCTTTGACGGGTCCAGAGTCAAGATACTCCCAGACAGAAAGGGAAATGTTAGCAGTTGTGTGGGGAGTTGAACACTTCCACCTCTACCTATACGGTGCCCAGTTCCAGGTTACTACTGACCATAAACCTCTGCTAAGGATCTTCGAAAAGCAGACACCCATGTCAGCCAGAATCGAACGCTGGAGGCTAAGACTAATGCAGTACAATTGCAAACTGGCGTACAGACCCGGTAAAGATGAAGACAACCCAGTAGACTACCTGAGCAGACACCCTGAGAAAACAAACATACAAATGCCAGATACAGATAGCCAATATCTGAACTACATCTGCACCAATGCGGTACCAAAAGCTATGACTCTAGCTGAAGTGAAGCAAGCAACACAGCAAGACCACACTCTTCAGTTGCTAAAGAAAGCAATTGAGACCCAGAAGCATGAACATTGGAACGAGTCAGAGCTAAAGCCATTCCAGACATGCAGAGAGCAATTTGCAGTCCATGATGAACTGATCCTGAAAAGCAATAAACTGGTGATCCCAACAAACCTTGTACAAAAGGCAGTAGAACTAGCCCATGCATCCCATCAAGGAATTGTAAAAACGAAAAAGCTAATCAGGGAGAAAATCTGGTTCCCTGGCATAGACAAAACTGTAGAGGACAAAGTAAAATCGTGTTTGCCTTGCCAAGCAGCCGTCAATGAGGGAGCAGAAAAACCGGAACCTCTAAGCATGACAACTCTACCACAAGGACAATGGCAAGACGTTTCAGCCGATTTCCTTGGACCGCTTCCCACAGGAGAGTACATTCTTGTGGTAATCGACGATTACAGTAGGTATCCTGAAGTGGAGGTCGTCACGGGAACCTCATCGCGAGCAACCATCCCAACATTTGATGGAATCTTTGCCCGGCAAGGTGTACCAAAGACAGTGAGAACCGACAATGGACCACCCTTCAATGGCCACGAATTCAAGGACTTTGCTGATTCCCTTGGGTTCACACACCGGAAGGTAACACCGTACTGGCCAAGAGCGAACGGGGCAGTTGAACGGTTTAATAGAGCCCTGATGAAAGTGATCCGAACAGCACACACTGAGAGAGGGAGCTGGAAACAACAACTTTTCAGATTCCTACGAGCGTACAGGGCCACACCACACTCCACGACAAACCTATCCCCAAGCCAAGCACTCAACAGCAGAGAAATGAAGTGTGAATTGCCACAGGTCACACCTCCCTCTGGTGCATCTAACTCACAAAATGACATGAGGGACAAAGACGATGCACAAAAGAAAAAGATGAAGGACAACGCTGACAAAGTACTGCACAGCAGAGAAAGCGGAGTTAAAAGAAGTGACATCGTTCTCGTAAGACAGCGAAAGACAACAAAAGTCAGCTCACCTTTTGACCCCAGACCACTCATCGTCGTGAGCAGAAAAGGCAACTCTGTGACGGCGAAGAGAGGAAACTACTACGTACGGAGAAACGTCTCATTCTTCAAAAGAGTCAACGCAGAGATGAACCCGGACGATGACTTCAATGATCTCGCAGATCCTGACGTCGATGACATCGGTGTCGGAGAAGATGACGACGACCCCGCAGGTGATGTCAACCATCAACCGCGACCGATTCTGAGAGATCCAGCCCGACGATCTGGTAGACGACGTCGAATGCCAGTCAGATTCCAGGACTTCGTGCTTTATCCGAGTTAAACAATTTTTTTCATATTTTGATCGGAAAAAAAACTTGTGTTTTGAAGAGTTGCGTTTTGATAAGTTTTGGCATAAAAAAAAACAAAAAAAACAACGGAACATTCTGTGATGGAAATTGTTTTCGTCATTCAAAATTGTGATCTGATTGAACTGGAGGAAAACATTTCGCTGAACTCTGGACTGGAATTTTCTTCAAAATTGATAAGAAATAATGAGAACTCAGAGGACTGTTGAACTAATTGGAAACGAAGGAAAGCATGTATAACTGTATTCACCATCAAAATGAGGTGAAGTTTTATTTGAACTGAATTTTAATCAATGAAGAGGAAGAAAAGACTCTTAAACAAGGACCCAAACACTTTATGATTCAAAGTCACGTTAAATATGTGATTTAACAATTTCATAAATGCATGTGCATGCTCATCACATTCTTAGTGTTTAATAGATAATTATGTATATTCTATTGGCGCTCAGAAAGAAACATGTTAGTTATAGCTTAAAGTCTTAAATGATTTTTAGCTTCAAGAAAAGAAGTTTTCTTTTTTAATAGAAAACAAAACAGATACGTCATCTTTTGCAAATTTGAAAGTTCAAACCAAAACAAACAAAAGGAGTGATGTAGTGTAGCAGTCAATATTCAGTTTATAGCGCCACCTAGAGTTGTGTGAAAAAACAGTGTAATCCCAATCATGAACCGAGAATAAACAACAAGGACCAAGCTGGTAAATTCATTGTCTATAATTCATTATGTTCGAACATCCTAATTACTAGAATCTATATAATCAATCTACAGACAAGGCAGCCAACATTACAGTGCCGAAACTGGTCTGTAAAAGATATACTGTGTACCTCTAATATAGAACTGCTTACAGTGGGACTTCGACCTTTCTACCTTCCTCGTGAATTCCCCCAGATTTTTGTCACAGTGGTCTACATTCATCCACGAGCAGACATAACTACTGCGAGTGAATGCATCGCGATGAAAATGCACCAACTCGCAGCTTCGTCCCCTGATGCCCCCATCTTCGTCATGGGCGACTTCAATCAGTGCCGCCTAAACAATGTACTCCCAAACTCCGAGCAATATGTTGACATTCCAACCAGGAACGACACCATTCTTGACCTTTGCTATGGCAATAGTCCTAAAGCTTACGTAGCGAAGGCGTGTCACCAACTTGAGAAATCTGACCATCGAAACGTGCATTTATTACCATCCTACAAGCAGAAACTAAAAGGAAGCCGCCATGTTACTAAGCAACAGTACGCCTGGACGGAGACGGCAACTGAGACACTGCGAGCCGCACTTGACTGCACCGATTGGGATCTATTGTTTCACTCTGCTGAATTACTTGACGATGCTATGGACATTATTACAAGCTATGTCAGGTTTTGTGTCGACACTAATGTACCTTGTAAAACGTTTAAAGTCTACCCCAATAATAAACCTTAGGTGACAAAGGAACTTAGGGACTTATTGAGTGAAAAGAATGCCGCCCTGATAATGGAAGGTAACAGACTGCGGGTGAAAGAGGCCCAGAAGAAAATTAAACGACAGGTTATCGTATGTAAACAGTCACACAAAGAGAAGCTTGAAAGAAACTTTCGTGAAAATGACCCTTCGGGAGCATGGAAGACAATGAACATTATTACGGGGTATAAACAGGAGCCTGCGACCTCAGGTTTTGATGTTACTCAAACTTTTGTAGAGGAACTGAACGAATTTTATTGTAGGTTTGACAAGGACTTTACGGCTGAGAGTGTCGCAATTGTTCGCAGTTTGAGAGAAGCATTGGTAGTAACAGGGTCAGAAAATGCAGATGGCATTACAGAACACGAAGTTAGGGTAGTGTTTGGTTCGGTGCACATCAACAAGGCCCCAGGGCCTGACCAAGTCTCTAATAGGACCCTTAGTGTAAGAATCAGTTATCAGGTGTGTTCACCAAATTGTTCAATTACTCATTGGATCAGGGAATAATACCGCGCCTTTGGAAGATATCTTTGATAAAGCCCATAAAGACAAGGCATTAGCAATATTGTGTCTCGCCCACTTGCGAAAATAACCAGAAATATCGCGATCTCCGTTGCTACGCAAAAGAATTGTATCCCTGGCTGATTGTGAAATATCTGCCATAGAATGTAACATTCCATAAATGAGAAGGGCTATTTCACGCAATGCTACTTCCTCTATCTACTCCCCCTCCCCCACCTTCCCCCTTAATGCTCACACATGCTCACACAATTCTGTGCACAAGTTAGGAAGCCTTCACCAAGAGTCTTGCAAGTAAACTTTAATGTATGACCTCAAATGACCTTTGACCTTATCCTGTGACCTCCAACAGCACCATAACATGAAGGTACCCCCAGTGCATCTATGACCCAAGTTAGGTTGTAATCCAAGCAACCCATGTGAAGTTATTTGTCAAAAGAGAGTCTTGCAGGTAAACTTTAACGTATGACCTCAAATGACCTTTGACCTTATCCTGTGACCTCCAACGGTACCATAACATGAAGGTACCCCCAGTGCATCTATGACCCAAGTTAGGTTGTAATCCAAGCAACCCATGTGAAGTTATTTGTCAAAAGAGAGTCTTGCAGGTAAACTTTAACGTATGACCTCAAATGACCTTTGACCTTATCCTGTGACCTCCAACGGTACCATAACATGAAGGTACCCCCAGTGCATCTATGACCCAAGTTAGGTTGTAATCCAAGCAACCAATGTGAAGTTATTTGTCAAAAGAGAGTCTTGCAGGTAAACTTTAACGTATGACCTCAAATGACCTTTGACCTTATCCTGTGACCTCCAACGGTACCATAACATGAAGGTACCCCCAGTGCATCTATGACCCAAGTTAGGTTGTAATCCAAGCAACCTATGTGAAGTTATTTGTCAAAAGAGAGTCTTGCAGGTAAACTTTAACATTTGTGACGGACGACGGACGACGGACGACGGACGGACGCCATTTGGATCCCTTAGTCTCGCCTTCACCTCCGGTGGGCGAGACAAAAAGTAAAGCAAACGACTTAAATGATTTTCGACCTATCTCACTTACCAGCGGTGTAATTTGAAAAGGTTATGTCAAAACGCCTCATCAAATACACTTCATCCTTCGCTGATCCAATGCAGTTCGCGTACAGGTGTAAAAGAGGTGTCGATGATGCGGTACTGACATACCTGCACAAGGTATACTCTCACTTAGACAAAGGAAAATCATATGTAAGATCTACTTTATAGATTTTTCTAGTGCCTTCAACACTATTGTCCCACACCTACTTGTGAAGAAACTGATAGCTTTTCAGGTTCCTCCCAAGATAATTTTATGGATTCAAAATTTCCTCAGCGACAGACCACAGAAAGTAGTTATGGGAGATGTTCAGTCCACTGAGAGAATAGTTCGTACAGGGGCACCGCAAGGTTGTGTTTTGAGCCCGGTACTTTTCACTTATACTAGTGACTGTCGGTGTACTAGCAGTGAGTGTAGTATCATTAAATATGCTGACGATACCGTAATTACCGGGTACATTTCCGTTAGTGTTGATTCATATGTCACGACGATAGCACATTTTGTGCAGTGGTGCGATGACCACTTTCTGGTAAATGTAACCAAAACAAAAGAGTTGATAATAGAGTTCCGCCGTAATTTCACCGAACATAAGGCAGTATCTGTTCATGGAGAAGATGTAGAACAAGTGAAGGAATACAAATACCTGGGAACGTCTATAAGTAATTCGCTGAAATGGTCAAGGAATGTGGAACAAAATCAAAAGAAAGTAAACAAGAGGCTGTACTTTGTCAGAATAATGAAGAAATTGAGAGTAGATAACACGCTTATCGCACTGTTCTACAAGTCAATCATTCAAAGTGTTCTATCTTACTTGGCAAATGCTACAAAGGCTGATCTAAAGAGGCTCGAACAACCAAGAAAGGTTGCCCAACGGATAATAGGGGTAGACTTGCCCTCACTTGAGATTATTTATCAAGAAAAAGTCGCTAGCAAAATAAAACTCATTATGTCTGACCCCACCCACCCACTCAACGATAATTTCAAGTTCAACAGATCAGGAATACGTTTATGTGTCCCCCGTACAAGGACGACACGTTTTAGGCAATCTTTCGTCCCTAACTCGATTCACCTTTTTAACGCCCAGGCGCGAAGGTCAGTCTCCGAAATGTAATAGTATTGATAATAATAACAACATATAAATTTATAGAACGCATAAACTATTCCATCAAGTTTATATTTTACTGCGCTTTATAGGACTCCTAAAATACTGGCTATTAATTAAATACATGTGTTTTTGAGCTTTGATTTAAAGTTGTTTTACGGACGGTGTTTTCCTAACTTTCGGGGGTATATGTTCCAGAGCTTGGGGGCTACACAAGCAAATGCTTGATCACTTAGCGTTACTTTTGTTTTGAAGGATGGAATCGGTAAAAGCAGAGGATCCAAATGGTTTTATACCCCAATAATTCTGTAATGTAGCCAGGAGCTTGACCAAGAAGTGTTTTGTATACAATTAGTATGACCTTGAATGCTATTCTCTGCCGCATTGGTAACCAATGCAAGTTTCCTAATATTGATGTAATAAGTGTTTATTTCGTACAACCCAAGATAAGCCTTGCACAGGTGTTTTGCACAGTTTCAGTAATTATAAAGCTAATATAAACATCATGTATCCTTTAGAAATTGTATAATTGTATATTGTCTTTCTGTTTATAGGTACCTTGTGTGATGTCACATTCTTTATTTGTATCAATGTAAACCAGTGAAAATGAAATTTCCAATTGGCAATAAATTGCAATACCTATCTATCTCTATCAAATTATAAGGAAGTTAAATACAGATTATGACAGATCCTTTACTCTGCTTTTGTTTCGAAAAGTAATGAGGAATCATTAAAAAAAAATCGGACATATAAGATATTTGTATTACTTACAAAATTGACCAATTTCCTCACTTTCCGTCATCTTGTGCATAATTATGTGGGATTTAACCATTCTGAAAATGATATATTAAGCTGTGTATTTTCATTAACGGCGTTTGTGTGCGTTTGCGTGCAGCGGAGATATTTTACTTAAAAATCTTGTTTATTTGTGTTTACTGAAACCTGTTATGCTCATTGAAGTATTAATTCCATTATAACGGGGCAAGCGAGATGAGACTGTGCATTTCTTTTGTTCTCTCTGAGAAGCCGTTGCCATGCAATCATGTTCATAATTGTTCAAACACCTGAACAGCATCTGTTGAGAACACCATAACTTTTCAGCGGCTTGGCACATGGGTTCAAACAGAGAAAGTTGCTTCATATCCTTCCATAACACATCCCTGCTCATACATTTCAGTCGCTAAGGTTTGTGGTTGCAAATTTCACAACAGCCGCCGTAGATTGGGTAATGACCGTATGGCAGTCTAAGCGAAATTGAAATGACGCTTTAAATTTAGATAGTTTTGCGTTTATTACACCTTGATCTGCCCGTCGTAAAGCACGATAGCCAAGTCGTTTGTAAGAAATACCTGGTGATAACAAATGTATACGTGTCTAATACGTACTTGTTCGTGGGTTAAGAAGTGTGAAAGATTCAGAGGTAAGATGAAATATCGAGGGCGGGTGGACGTGGTGGAGAGGTATGAGAGGGGAACGGTTCTCATTAATGAATATGGCAGCATGACCATCTCACAGACCTACTGCCCCTCAGACCAGATACTGGTCTTTTGTGGTTGTTTTTCCCCCTCCGTAGCGCACTGGCAAGAAATACACTTACGCGCTACCCCCGTTGAAGGCGCTATCCCCACTGAACGCGCAAACTCCAGTGATCCTCCTACGTACGTACGCGTACGCGCGAGTAACCCGTGCGCGGTAAGTGAATACAAAACAATACAGTCCAGGCAGTGGACTAACTGCCCCTCCGTATCGACGTTATAGATCCAGACATTACTGCTAGGGACCATTGAAGCAGTGAAGGTGCTCTCCTCGTCCGATGTGATCTCGATCACCAATGCTCCAAGCGATTCGCAGGTCGACACCGTCGAGTGCCAGTCGGTGTCCGTTGAGGCCGAGTAGTAGCATTTGGACAGACATTCAAATAGACATACATCCGATGTACAGACATTTATGCAAATGAAAAGACCAAGTATGAAACATGTTGCTTAGCTCGTCTTCCATCTCTTGCTACCATCATTTCTTCTCTTTTCATATATTTCTTCTATGTTTCTTAAAGATCTCCTGTCTGTTAATGTAACCAGAAATTGTGTATAGAGGATATGTGATGTCACAAAAGAAAAAAAAATCGAGCCAAAATCAGACTTTTAATCGAGGGGGAGAGCTCCCAATCTCGTTAGGTCGCGAGGCGCACATTTAATAAAGATGACTGGTAGAAGTGGAACGACCTCGGAAATCAACTTAAAATAAAATAAAAATACACGAATCCCCCCCCCCCCCCCCTCTCACGATGACGGCAAATTCTACTGCCTCCAATGAATCAATAAGCCCATTACTCCTTACGATGGTCACACCCGGCCGTTGTGGTCTCTGCGTGTCTGAAAAAACTTGCGTCAGACGCATGAAAGGTGCGCGTATTTTCACGTACGTTCTTACGTGCAGGAGGATGGACGAAAGAGATCGCAGAAGGTGCGGACCCGTACGGCCGATTGTGATCACGACATTGCCTATAAATATCTCTATACATAAATCATGGATTTGGTTATATTGTGAAGTCCATCGATCATTTCATTAGCATTGTATGAGATTCAATCAGACCTTGTTTCCAAGTAAAGAGTATGACAACCTACTTCACAAATCCTCTTTCTATTGTAGGGACTCCTTTACAGTTTCCAGCTGTATAATTTTTTTTGGGAAACTGTAATGTATTCTTTTTTATTTTCCGGGGTATTTCGAAAATCTCATTTGTTGACCTGCAAATGGCTTCCCTATTTTTAATGCAATATCGTGATTTGCTGAAGTAAATTGAGATTGGCGGTGAATTATAATACGTTATCATTATTTGTTCGCAGTGTCTTCTTTCTTCTTCAACTAACACACTTTCAAAACCCTTCTCTTTTCTTTCTCTCTCTCTCTCTCTCTCTCTCTCTCTCTCTCTCTCTCTCAACTCCCTTCTTGTGGTATTTTACAAACTTCTTTACCTCAATCCTTTTCGCTCACACTAACCTATTTTAATATTCTCTTCTTCTTTATCCCTCTAAACCTACTACCGAGCAGTAGACTGCATTTTGAATTTCAGAAGCCAAATTAATTGATAAAAAGGTTTGACAGAAACCCACTCTGCGTCAATACATTTCTTGACCGCCTTTCTTTTAAAGTAAGAATCGTACGAAACCTAGCAAGTGGACGGAAATTGTATGTGTGTGTGTTTACATGTGAATGTTTTTGTGTATATACCATGTACCATCGTATTACCCTGGTAGTTTGATTGTAAATCGATTGTACCAAAGGAAGCTGGGTTTTATTTCCATGGTAACGATGGTAATCATCGTTTCACCATGGTACAACGATGGTGCTAAAATTGAGTAAGCCTTCCATACTTTTTATGAGGGCGCTACCATGAGAATGAGAATGCATTTTTGGAGGTTTCAGATTTCTCAGATTTTCTGTTATTTTTAATGGACTAGTACAATTGTTGACATGTAGAACCTTTTTTGAATGTGCATCTTATTCACCAATGGCTGCGGAATCGTCTGGGGACATCAATTTAGTCATCTTGGGACAAGTTATTTTTTTCAAGGTAACTCACTCATGTTCACTGTGCTTTATCACAGTCCCACATACTGCACTTCTTGTCACCTTGCATTGAAGAGCTTCTGATATGTGTGTGAACCAGTAACACTTTATGCCATGGCTGAACTTACATCCAACAATGACTGTGAAATACATGACAGTCCTGCCATGTTGCCTCATGCAAGGCCCAAGAAAGGAGCAAGAACTATAAGCCCAAAAACCACTAGAACTAGGATTAGGAAGCAGAACACTTAGCCCAAAGTTACACCAACAGCTGAAAAAGTTGACACTTCAGCAAATTCAGAGGATATCTCGAACATACTGAAACAGTTGCTCACTGATGATGAGTTCTCGAGAATTCTTCAGCAATGTGTGAGCAAGACTGTATCTAACTCAATCATCGAGGTTCGAGAGGAGATCGTCAAACGACTTCGGGAAGTTGAAGACAAACTAGAGAAGCAGGAAAGTTTGTTGTTTGATCTACAGAATGAAGTTGAGAAGAATCACCCCAACACAACATCACTTGAAGCAACTATTAGCAAGATGTCCAACACTATCCAGTCTCTGACCAGGTCGGCAGATGACATCCAACAGTACAGCAGGAGAAATTCAATCAGAGTTTACGGTATCCCGGAGGTGCCAGGAGAGAACACAGACCAAGTCCTGGAGGTTGCCTCAAAACATCTGAAATGTCCTCTCACCAAAGAGGACATTGACCGCTCCCACCGCTCAGGAAAAGCGCGTATCGTCGGTTCTGGAAACAACAAACCAAAGCCAAGACCCATACTGGTAAAGTTGTGTTCGTATAGAAAAAAAAGCAGAAATAATGAAAGTGAAAAAGAATTTGAAAAACACCAGGCTTTCAATCCATGAGGATTTCACTAGTGCTAGGTACGAGCTTCTTATGAAGTGCATCGACAGCTTTAAAGTTGAAGCAGTGTGGACAGTGGATGGAAGAATATTAGTCGCTGTCAAATCAACCAAAGACGGAACTCCGGTGAGAAAACTAATCTCCACACAAACTCAACTTGATCACCTCTAGTATCTTTCTTTTTTTAGTAATTTTAAGGAATTATGATACTCGTATCCGTGACTCGAACTGAACTAAACCTCAAGCATTCCCAGCCATAACAATCTACAAACATTCTGAACTGCACAGACGATCATAATACACCATTGTCTTTACCTTTGTATTGTGTTTCTTCCAATAATGTGTGATTATAAATGTGTGTGTGAAAGTGTATGTATGAGTATTTTTTCTGAATTTGGCAACTTTGATTATACATGTACATTTAAACATGATTTACCTGAACTTATTAGTGGTAACTTATCAACAGACCTGGCTAATTTGTCACAAATGTATGTTTAGCTCTATACAACTAGCCACTAATTTTTTTCTTCTTCGAAGAATTACATAATGAACAGATATTCCCATTATATTCCGTTAGTGACACTGAATTTCATGATGTATTCCATAATTGTGTATGCAGCAATAGCAACATTGGTACCTCTGAAATAGATGATACATTCTTTACCGCCTTTGGGCAAATGGGTGTTGGGGAAAGATTTATGCAGTGATTTTGATTTTGTCAATGACATAGAACTAGATTTGAACTTTGCTCAAAGTGGCAGTTCCTGTAACTACTTCCTGTCAAATGAATTTAAAACTAAATACACGTTTAAAGAAAATGTTTTAGCTTATTTCATTTGAACTCTAGAAGTTTATCAAAAAACTTTGATTCCATTAGTAATTTTTTTTTCTGATCTTGATGCACCCTTTTAATATATGGTTTTAGTAAAACCTGGATTCATGATAACACACCTCTTCTTTTTGATATCAGTTGATATGATTTTTTATCACAATGATAGGAACAATGGTACAGGAGGTGGAGTAGCTTTCTTTGTTCGTGACAGTTTGGATGTATCTATTAGAACTGATGTTCATTTACCTATGGAATTATGTGAGACACTATTTATTGAAATCAACCTTCTGTCTCAGAAAAATATTGTTGTGGGTGTAATCTACAGAGGTCCTAAAACTAATATATCTTATTTTAATGACTGTTTGAATATTTGTCTTGAAAAACTGCAGAAATAGAATAAGGAAGTTTATATCATGGGTGATTGGAATATAAATGTTCTCAATTATTCTTCTGTAAAATGTATTAATGACTTTGTCAATGTATTGTATGACAATTCGTTTCACCCTTTGATTGATAAACCAACTCGTATATCCCAGTCATCAGCAACATTAATAGACAATATTGTAACGAACATGCTTTGCAAAGAAATGAATTCAGGTATATTCTATAATTGTATCAAATATCACTTACCTATTTTTACAGTTGTACCAACTTCTCGTATCTCTCACAACTCTAAGGAAACTATTAACACTCCTGTATATCGACTAATAAATGAGACGACTATTCAGCATTTCAAAAATGACTTGTCAAAAATAGATTGGTCGGAAATACAAAACAGTGATGCTAATTCAGCATACAATACTTTTCTCTCTAAATTCCAAGAAATATATAACTCTAATTTCATCTTTAAAAAAAATGTAAGAAACGCAAGGCCCCTCGGAAACCATGGATAACAAGGTCCTTCTTGAAATCTATGAGTACAAGAGATAAGTTATATAAATGTTTTTGTAATAAACATTCACGTGGAAATGAACGCAAATTTAAATCTTATCGAAACAAACTTAATAAAATATTACTAGTTGCCCGTAAAAATTATTATGCTGATCTACTTCTAAAACATAAATATGACATGAAAAAACTTGGCAAGTCATTAATGCTATCATTAATAAGAAAAAGAGAAAGTCACTTCCTGAGTATTTTCTTAAAGATGGTGTTAGACTAACAGACTACCAGAATATAGTTAATGAATTTAATGCATACTTTTCAAACATTGCCAATACCATATATAATAATGCTGTCCACAATTATGACCATAACACCTTTGCTTCTTACTTACCTACTGCTTGCCAAAAACACAATTTTTTTTTCTATCCTACAAATGAGCATGAAATACTAGAAATTGTTAGAAATCTCAAAATGAAAGACTCAACAGGTTTTGATGATATAAGTCCAAGAATTTTGAAAACTGTTATCCATTATATAAAAGCACCTCTCTTTGCTGTTTTTGATAATTCACTTAGTCCAAGAATTTTGAAAACTGTTATCCATTATATCAAAGCACCTCTCATTGCTATTTTTAATAATTCACTTAGCACCGGAATAGTACCTACTCAACTAAAAATTGGTAAAATAACACCAGTATATAAGAAGGGTGATGGACATATATTTGAAAACTATCGTCCCATAACTATTTTACCATGCTTTTCAAAGATTTTAGAAAGGATTGTTGCCAATAGATTACTTGTACACCTCGATAAATATAAATTACTCAGTGATTGTCAATATGGTTTTAGAGCAAACCACTCGTGTGAACTCGCTTTGATTGATGTACATGGTTATTTAATGTGAAATTTTAAAAAAAAAACTTCATTCATATGGTATCTTTATTGCTTTAACCAAGGCGTTTGACCTAATTGATCATAAAATTTTTCTATATAAATTGACTTATTTTGGTGTGTGTGGCATCTCGCATAAATGGTTTACTGAATATTTGTGTAATCGTTATCAATTTGTTTTGTATAATTCTTTTAGATCATTAATGCAAAAATGACTTGTGGTGTGCCCTAAGGCTCTACTCTTGGACCATTATTGTTTTTGTTATATATTAATGATTTGTGTAAATCTTCATCATTCTTCCATTTCACTCTGTTTGCCAATGATACTACAATCATACCATCTCATGAAAATATTGATAGACTGTCGGAAATAACCAATAATGAATCGTCAAAAGTTACTGAGTGGTTTAAAGCAAATAGATTGACTATTAATACCGAAAAAAACAAGCATTTGTACTTTGAAAATAGTAAATCATGTGATGTTTCCAATATTGAAATCTTTATAAACCACGTCAAATTATCATTCTCACCTTCAGTAAGATTCTTTGGTATACTATTCGACAACAAATTAAGTTTTGATGATTATAGAAGAGAAGTTAGTAACAAGATATGAAAGAATGTTGGACTTTTAATCAAACTGCAATCCGTGTTACCTGAAACTCATCTTTTTATGCTGTACAATTCATTGGTTTTGTCTTATATTCAATATTGTTTGGGCTAGTACAGCACCTACTAAGTTAGATACCATATATAGGTTACAGAAAAAGGCTCTACGAATTTGCACATCATCCTCTTATATTTCTCCATCCAAGCCACTTTTTCTCCGCTTAAAGACTTTGAATATTTTTGACCTCACCAAGTTTAAGATAGCACAGCTGATGTTCCGTTATGAAAATAACTTACTTCCTGTTAATATTGCAAATTTCTTTTCGTATAATACCCAATTTCATAATCATAATACACGTTCTAGTTCAAAATCGCATTTCCATCAGGTGAAAACGACTAAAATACTTCAATTATTTAGACACCAAGGTGCTATAATTTGGAATTTTCTTTATTTCTTCCAGTACTATAAAATCTTTTAAAGCTAAACTGAAAATTACTTGTTTTTATCTAAATATTCTGCGTAACCGAACGTAAATTGTCCAAACGATTTATCATTATTGTACGTGTATGTATTATAGGATGTATGTGTGGGTGTGCTGTTGTATGACTGTGCGTATGTTTGCTATTATTTATAAGTTGTTTGTTGTCTTTTATATGAAATCAATTACGATAGTTACATTTTGGTAAGGATTGCGCATTCATTTATAGTTTATATGTAAGGGAGGTGCATCCTCAAACCTGTTAGGTTTTTTGCAGCTTCCATTTTCATTTTCTTTTCATTTTATATGTACAGTAAATGTTTATATTTTATGATTATGAAATAAAACCCATTTTTAATTGAATTGAATTGAATTGTAACTAATGGTATAAATCTACAGCGATGGCACCATGGTAGTACCAAGGTACCCAAAGTACTTTGTACTTGTAACTATGGTACGTTCACGATACCGATGGTACTTGAGGCCATGGTAGAACCATGATACCCAGAGTAATTGTATTTTGTATGTTACAATTATGGTTCTTCCGTGGTACCGATGGCATTTCAACAAAATGTATGGAAATACTGGCTATAACTGTGAAGCGGGGCCGTTGTTTATCCATTATATCCATAGTATCGCGTAACTACGGTAGCACCATACATACCGGACCATGACCATTCTTGACACTGTACTACAATGGCCTTACCATGCTCTCAAAATTGACTTCGTAGTATATTACCATGTCCACTTCTTTGATTCCTCCGTTGATTGGAGATATTGTTCAAAAGCATTGTTGTTGCATATTGTTATCTGGTGGAGCATAATATTCTAGAATAATTAGTATCACATCTGTAGTATAACCTCGCTAATGTATTATTGTAAAAAAAAATCGCACATGTATCCAATATTTTGTATTGTGCTGAAATACAAGTATTTGAACTTTTCGTATATCTAGCAGGCTTGAAAGTCACACTAGTTAAAGCATTAATTGTGAACTTTGCATACAGACATTTTTTATGAAAGTAAAGTCAGCAGAGTGCACGCATGTTTATTGCTTATGTGGAGATCTGTTTTTTTAAGTCTGAGAGAATTAGGGTATTATTTGCAAGAAATTCGAAGCCTACCCCCTCCCCCTGAACAGAAAATGAAATCATCCAGCAAAATCAGGTTTTACACAATAGGCACATAATTTGCTTATATTCATAACAAACGGTGTATTTTTTAATCTGTGTGTAATTCAGTCAGGCATATTTCTAAGACCTTGACCTTTTATTTTTTACACTTTCAAGGGACACAATATTTATTCATGTTTGATAGTTTAAAACAAACTATATTCTGTATCAGTTTTTTGATGAATCATGTTAAACGTATGTGATTAGTCAGTCATATTGTTACCCATAAGGAGATATTTGTGAATGGTCTCATGCAAAGATTTCAATAAAATCTGAACTTGAAAGATGAATGATAATGGTGATTCCTAGCATTTTTATTGTGATGTCAAAATTAGGCTTACATAGCATTGACATTCTCTATGCACAGTCTGTATACTAAAGTTAATCATGGTAGCCAAGAAGTAAGTTCTGCAATACTAGCAATGTGATGCTTTATATATGGCAAAGTTGTCTCTTCAAATTGATTTAAAGTTAAACATAACCATTGAAGATTAATGTTTTTTAAAAACTTTCTGCCTATTTCACTAAAAAAAAGGTTGCATCATATAAACTGTATTATTGGCTTAACGAGAAGGTATCCTCTTGTTCTCCATTTTTCTTTCTCAATTAAACGATTACAGACTATCAGTCATTTTGTCATTAATCTCTTACTCAAAAATCTACTCCAGGCAAAAATATAGTTTGTTTATTTCTCCATATGGGCCGCTGTTTTCTGTGCCTCATTGAAAATTACACAGACTTCATGTAAATGGCGGTTTAAACTATTGTGCTCAGAATTATCAAATCAATTTCTTGCTGAAATTTATTTACTGATATTAATTTCTAACTGAATTAAACAATTTCCTTCCCCTTTGACCTCTTACTCGAAAATCTACTCCAGGCAAATATATAGTTTGTTTACTTATCCATTAGGGCTGCTGGTGTTTGTTTTTTTTTTGCCTCATTATAAAATACATGGACTTCATATGGAAAATATGTTACTATTTGACCCTGATCAATTATTGGTCAGATTTGGACTTGTGTGTATGAGATAATCAATTCAGAGCACAACAACCCCCATTGTGCACCACACATGTGAGCCCACGTGGTATTTCTGCGAGAAGTATCATGTATTATTATTATTAATTACAATTTGATGTCAGTTCCAGGAGGATGTTGCATATAGGTTTTCAATTATTGTAACTTAAATGTAGTGGTAGCTACCAAGAAAACATATCTCCAACATGGCCCTGATCTCTGATATCATCCAAACTTTCTACTCGTAAGCGTCTGAAGTTATGCATATGCATCTGAACAAAAGCATAAAATTTATCGTCTCGCAAGCGTGACGATCTTGCCACCGTTCTGTAAAAAAAGACATATTTTCAGTCCTTCATATCTATTTTCCAAAACCATAAGGACTATCAACTTCACCCCTACTCCTACGAGGTTTGATGTGACAGGGTTGTGTTTTACTCATCATTTTGCAACTACATGCACCACTTTTGATCATTAGATGATAGTGCTTCTCTTTACCCTTTTTTTCTTCAATTTTATTTTTGCTTTTATGATTTATTTCTTTACATACATGTACTGTAATTTACATTTTTCTTTGAATGAATCATAAAAATGAATATTCCCGCAGCAGCATCTACCTGTCGTAGCCCGTGTTAGTTGCTCCATCTATCCATTGATTGATTCTATCCACCTTCGCTTGCCTACCCTGTACGGTATGGTGGCCAGCTGTATGTACCGTATAGGGAGAGAGAAAGTAAGAGGAATATGTAGTGGGAGAGAAAGTAAGAGGGATACACTGAACTCCAAAAGTTTAGGAACACCTGCATTCAGTGTGTTTTTCTATAATTGGTATTTTTATATTCAGGCTCATAGCATAGTTCAAGTTTTGTTTTAAAGTGAATAGTATATGAGAATGTCCATTTTATCCTTGATTCAAACAAAGTTATACTCTATCAAATGGCTGCCTACCAGTCAATATGGCATTTTCTCAAAATGCTAACATTTTTATTACATTCGCGTAATCTAGATATCCAGAGCTTTTCACCCTTATACAGGGTTAAATGCGTAACTTCATTCATTTTACCTTTTCCTAGTTAGAAGTCAAACACACAAATAAAATTAAAAAATATATAGTGTTTCCCTTGTCTGGAAACCTCTTTTTTTTCTAATTCAAAAACATAAACGACAAGAAAGGGGATTGAAATCTGTAGACTGGGGCGGCCAATCCATGATTGCCAGGACTTGTGTCTCTTCCTTTTTCTTCAAGTAGCCTTTGCATATTCTCTGAATAGTCTTGATGTGTGCTTTGGGTCATTGTCCTACTGAAAAACGAACCCTCCTCCGATCAGACGTTTCCCTGAAGGGAAGGTCTTCCGCTGTAGGATTGAATGATAGTCTTGCTGGTTAAGGATACCCTCTACTCTGTGCAAATGAGAAAGATTGGATGATATCAGAGATCAGGGCCATGTTGCAGATAGGTTTTCTTGGTAGCTACCATGGATGGTAAGGTAGAATAATTTAAAACCTATATGCAACATGCTCCAGGAAAGTGTAAAAAATCAATGGACAAAAAACGGCAGAAAAATAATTTAGAGATAGAAGGAAAACAACAATTAAAGTCAATATTTCAACAACAAAAAATAAAAGGTTAAGCGATGGTTGCCAGGAGTTCAGGTGTCGTGACTTCGGGCTTCCGCAATTAAGCTCATAACCCTTTACCGACTACCATTAGTTCCCTTCTGGTATGGCGACCGGCCCATCGCGTATCTCTTCCTACCTCCTAAAAACTATAGCCTATAAGAACTATAGACTCTAACTCTTTAGGGGAGGAACAAGGGTGATCCCAATGCCTTTGCCGGGCCATCCGACAATCCTTGAACCTTGGTTTTGCAACCTTGGAGTTAGCGGGTTTCGAACCCGTGCTCGCTAGCACGAGTGTGAGGTAGTCCCGGCGCTTACCCTACCACTAGGCTATAAGACGTCGGTGGTTTTGCTTGGTGATTTTAGCGTATAGACTATTAGTTTCAAATTAACGAGAAAAAAACCAAAAGAGCATCTATGTCAGGAATCGAACTCATGACCTTCAGGTTATCAGTCTGACGCTCTACCAACTGAGCCAACAGACCGATTGCTGATGTTGATACCTTTTCAAAGAGTATTAAACATATATACTTGCAGATTGTCGACAAGTTTCTATCTATTACTGAGGTAATTTTCTTTTTTATAATAAGAAATGTGCAATATATGAAAAAATCACATGGGGGAGGGGGGATTTGTTGCCCAAATGTATCCTGAAAGTGACCCGAGAGCCCTCTAAATCTGATACAATCTTGTCACATGAACTATGATATGACATCTTATATGCTGTGAGATAATTGGCCATTGAAATGTTACTTACTTCTTTTCCATGGCGCTCGCTTTTCTCTCCGCCTCTCTCCCAACCTCCTCTCTCTCCACCTCTCTCTCTCTCTCTCTCCCTCCTCTCTCTCTCTCTCTACCCCCTCCCCCGCCTCTCTTTCTCTAAAGCCATCTTCGTTGTTCTTTTCTCTTCCGATGCAAGCATTCTTTCATATAGAGTACCGAAGTGGTGTCGTCATATGAACATGTTGTCAAGACAAATTGGCTCTAAACAAACTTACTCCACTGAGAGGTTTACCTGTCCGATATTGTATATCGGGCTAGTGTCCGGCATTCTCAATTAGATTATTCGTTGTAATCACCGCTGCTTGTTCTGCCCGTATTGTTTAAGAGCCATTTGTCTTGACAATAATGCTCAAATGGCGTCACACTTCGGTACTGTTCAGATAAACAGACGTAGACGGGTTTTCATTTTCCCCACAAATATATTTTTTATTCTTGAATGCATCAACATATTCAAATGACATATATCAATACGGTATAATGAAACTGATCCATGCATAATCATGTAAATGCTTATTGTTTTGGTGAAGGAAACACTCAAATATCTACATTGTGGATGCAGAGAATTGTCCTATATAGTTAAAACTCAATTTAAACAGTGATGCAACACTTTGGCAATTGTCGACAAAAACTCTCCTGAATATGAAAAATGTCATGTCGTTTCCCCCCCCCCCCCCCACCCCTCCCCACAAAAATACAACTAAAAGCAGAGTAAGAAAGTATTTTCAATATAAAATTGAAAATGAGAATGAGGGATATTAGGTGGGATATGTGACAAACATACATTTTATTTCAAGAACTAAATTAAAAATACATACCTGTTCTTTTATAATGCTGTCTTTATTAAACCCTTAGAAATATAACTTATTGAATTCTTATTTATGGTCACAACCGGCCGTCTGTGTTTTTTCTGCGTGGAGTTGGCAGCTTGCTTGCCAACTTCTACGATCCTTCCCTGCGTCGTATTTGCGTCCGACGCAAGGAGTTTCAGCGAAACCCGACGCAGACCACAAGCAGAGAGAAGCATATATGTATATGTGAAGGAACATCTCGGGGGAAATCAAGAAAAACTGAGCTGTACACTCTAAAAAGCAAAGAAGCTAAGCCATTTGAATCACCAATTAAATACTTTACACACGCAAACACTGATTCTGATAACATGAATATATGGATATACATTGTACATGATGGATAGCTTATATCGTTGGAGATTCACATGCAATAGAATGTCATTTGAGAGAGAAATAGTTTGTTCAAACATTGCTTTCCTCAATTAAATACAACCACAATTAGGCTGCTTGTTATAGAGAATGAATTCCATGTCGTGTTCTTGCATCAAGACTGTTCATTTCACATGCTATTACTTGCAAAACGGGCGTGTTTTTTCAGAAATTGATGATGATGAGGCTTTATCTATTGATTTCTTGCATAAATGAGCATACATTATTGAATTTAAAAAATAAAGGCACTTTCGTAAATTTAGCTATACAACTTGTAGAGTAAATAGTTCTTGACCCTTTTAAAAAAAAATTGAGGGAATCAGGCGGCCCATGGCCATAATCCCCCCCCCCCCCCCCCCCCACCCTAACAACATGCTTTGAAATACCCCGGTAGTATTAAGGTTAAGAGAGGTGGTGTCATTCTTTGTTTAAAAGTATTCATGCATGCAATCCAACTTTTCGTGAAATAATTCAACGACCATGATTTGCCTTGTGGTCTGTCCAAGCTATCTTGATAGTTAATATGACTGCTTGATATACTACCTCTCTCTCTCTCTCTCTCTCTCTCTCTCTCTCTGGGTGCTTTGTCGTGTGACGTAGGCGATCATGGAGTGCCACACAGTTCTCTGTACTGAGCTATTTGTATCAATTTCATATCATGGTAAACCAGTCAGTCAGGATGCTTATTAACTTAATAATCGTTCTTCCCATGCCCCATACCCCTGGTTCTTTTTCATCAATCCAAACTCTTTCAAGTCAACTTTACACAGTATACGACGTACAAAATCTCAACCTTCAGATTCTTGGCTCACATATCAGTTTCATAATATACATACATCATAATGAAACATTCTTCTTTGTGTGACATAACACATACAGCTATGACTTGAGTCAGATGTCACAAGTTAGGTAAATACTCGTTCTAGGCATATCCGAATATGATCCGCTATTACGGTGAACATATCTATACTGACTGTCCAATGGGTGGATACAAAATACCTTTTGTTCCCCTGCATCAGTTATAAACTAATGCTCAATACCCCAAAGGAGCTGCAGTTCGCTGGTTCAATAATGATGTGCGAGTTTCGGCATGTAAACAATTAAGATTGGCGGTTATTTCTGACCAGTCAATCCTAAAGCTCGCACCTTAATCAAGAGAGAGATGTGTCGCTGATATTTATATAGGACATGTGTGGAGTTACCCGGTGTTCCTTTGTGGGAAAGTAAATCCTTCAATGATCTCTCCTTAAAGACAGCCCGTCCCCTTTTCAGATCACCACAAAACCATCGAAACATTGGCAAAATATATAGAGACGTGCTAGCAAGCTGTATATTCATAATTTGAAACTGATACGTAGTGTAAAATTCAAATAATGCACGTAAACAACGTCTGATTAATAGTATTTACCTCAGGCTCTTAGCAGTTTGTGTTGAAATATCTGCTTTATTGATTAATCTGTTTATTAAATTATAAAACGCATAATGAAAAAAATATTGTTCTATAGAAGGAATCATCTCCAAAGTTTGGTAATTACTCATAAAATTAGGATTTCCCACACGCATAATAACCACATAGATCATGTAGATACTGTAACGAAGACTAATACTTTTTTCGTAGTACGAAAAAAGTCGGTTTGAAATTTAACGGCTGAATTTTTTTACTTATACAGAAAGCTTTAACATGCTTTATTCTAAGAAATGGTCTTGAATCACACTTTCTTCAATTTACGATCGTGATAGACGATTTCAAATTTTAAGCTTGCAGAAGGGACGGGCAATCTTTAAAGGGTCCCTGCAATCAAAATGCATGTTGACTTATGTTGATGCAACTTAATATGTATATCACAAAATCAGTAACGGCTCAATGGAAATATGTGTCCTTTATTTTAAAATAATTTTTCTATATTTTTTCTCAGCACTGATAAGCCCCGCCTCCAAAAATATCGTCCAACTCAAGATTCTTGTTGTGACATCATCACAGGTATAAATTAGCAAGATAATAGACATAATTTATGCACAAACTAAACATTGCAATGACTACCTGCAAGTGTTTATAATGTCATCGCATGTTTATACAATTTATTTTCCCCCTTGGCATAGCTAGCACATTTCTGACATAAGGAAACGATTATTCCCACATGAAAGGTTATTAGGTTATATTGTGTGAAGACATGTGATGCTCTTGTGGGCAGGTGGGGGTAGTCATTGCAATGTGTAATTTGTGCATAATTCTGTCTATTATCCTGCTAATTTTTAACTTTGATGACGTCACAACAAGAATCTTGAGTTGGAGGAAATTTTTGGAGGCGGGGCTTATCAGTGCTGAGAAAAATATAGAAAAAAATATTTTAAATTATAGGACACATAATTCCATTGAACAATTAGTGATTTTGTTAAATACATGTTAAGTTGCATCAACAGACGTCAACATACATTTTGATTACAGGGGACCTTTAAGGAGAGATGTAGCGTTGATTAGTTGAGCTACTTCTGCGCATTCTCTTCAAATCGTTCCAAAGCCCATCCGTTAATTCATAGTGACCTTTATTTGAGGAAAGATTTAGAGTTGATTTGTTGCGCTAGCTCAGCGGGATCTCTCTCTCCCTTACCATTTTGTCAAGTTTCGCAAAATTCCATCCTATAATGGCATTTCTGGTAGGAGGGATTTCTTGTTCATTTGTCAAGCTGGCTGCGCGGATTAATTATCTCCCTCACTCATCCTTCGTTAAGTCGTGCCAAAGTCCATCCTACAGTCTATAGCGACCACTCCTTTAGGAAGATTTAGCCTAGTGTTCATTTGTTGAGCTCCGCGAGTTCTCGACAATCTCCCTCACTCATTCTACTTTAATTCGGTCTGCTTTGGCGCTTCCTACAGTAGCGTCCCCGCCGACGACGGAATTCTTATGGAATTCTCGCTTTCCTTCATACATTAATGAATCATTATGAATTATGATTCCCCAAGATGTAAATTACTGCTGAGTTTCTCTAACTGGAACATGCGGCAGCTCTGCAGTGTCAGCTTGCCCATAAAGCCGTAGATGCTCTCCTCCTACTCGTCACTGTATCACTCTGCAACACTTGACGTCAAGGTTCCTCTGCAGATGCTTGCGCCACTGCTCGACCAACTCGTCGTTTTCCTTGGCCTTGGCGATCGGGTCATCGCGAGAGAAGAGATTCAGGGCGGGCGCCTTGACCGGGCGGCCGGTGAAGATCTCATTCACCTGAAGGACAATGCAGAACAATAGGACCGTTAATGAACTCTGCTTTGTTTCTTTGGAAATTCTTATGGAATTCTCGCTTTACTTCATGCATTAATGAATCATTTGAGTTATGATTCCCCAAAATGTAAATTACTGCTGAGTTTATGCCTTGTAAAAGGTTAGAAATATGTGGCTTGTTTATGACGGAGTCTCCGCGAGACTAGACGGGTCTCCGAGAAGTCATCGTGAATTCGAATGTGTTTGATTTTTTTTTTGAAGTCTCCTGTAAGTCTCTGTATTTTTTCTATGCTGTCCTTGCGACATCTCCACCAATGAGACGGACCTTTAACTCTTACATTACCATTCCCTGAAAACCACATTGGCTTACTACACATCTTCACGCCAATGCTCACGAGAGAGTTCACCCTTCAAGCTCACCTTGACGATGCTATCCATGGTGTACTTGTTGGTCAGCCAATAGTAGGTCTCTGCAACCCTCTTGATGACAAACTGCGTAAAGGAGTTGTTGGCGGCCTGCGAGTAGATACCCTCGTAGCTATCCCTGGAGAGAATACAACTGTACAGGATCTGATCAACGATGCGGTAACGCACCGACGCATAGGCCTAACGGCATCCATCAGGTCGAGCATCTCGGCGTACACGTGGCTGCTGACGAAGAAGGCATGGACCAGGAGAGGGCGTGTGTCGCCGTCGGTGACATAATCCAGGATCTCCCGCGCGATCTCCTTGGCGTTGGCGGGCCAGGCGATGTCGATGGGTCGCGTCTTGACCGGACATCGAATCTAGAACAACTAAAGATAATAATTGACACATGTATTACATCAACATATGACTTAACATAGGAAAATATAGATAGTGACTGATCGGCAATAGCGACGATTAATAAAAAGCGGCACAACGTGAGTATTGCAGAGATATAAGTATAAACAATGATTGATTGATTGATTGATTGATTAATTGATAAGTTAACGACACTGCTAACACTTGAGTGTCATATAAGTGTCAAACAGTTCATCTAAAAAGATTATACAATTCAAGTTTCCCTAATGTGATTTACAGAATTTGAGCAGGATTATAAATCAGAAAAAAAAATCAATTTGTTAACTACTTCCTCGGGATAACTTCCCTACTCTTTATGAAAAGAGAAGCAGGTTCTTTCACGTGTCAATGGGGTGACTCTCCTTTACACGGGACCGACAGTTTAAAGTCTCCTCCGAAAGACTAGGCAATTGGAATAAAATACCTTGCCCAAGGGTATACCTGTTGTGATTGGGACACGAGCACTTTCCCACTTAAAATCTAATGTAAAGATTGATCTCCTTTAGAAATTTTATAACACATAATCGCAAAATATCTCTAAATAATGTCTTGAGGTCAGGACAATCAAAAAGCTAATACGAATATTTGCCAGTTCAACACATTCAAGGAGAATGTGTTTAATTGTTAGTGTATAACTACATGATATGCATTGAAGTGGATTTTCTACTGCAAATAAGTATGCACGAGTCAAATGAGAATGCCCAATACGAGCACGGGTCAAGTATAAACAATGCAGAAAAAGGTTTACCCGTAAAAGCCTCAGTGACTTGATAAATTGGGTGCACCTGTGTAAAAAGAACATGCTGATAAATAAAATAATTACACCGGGGAGATAAAGCTGTTAAAGGTGATATTCATAGAAAATCCAAAAATATGAAGATATTCATCTACAGAAAGCTTATAAGCAATACAATGAGCTCAGGTGACATTCAAATAATATATCACTTTCCAAAAAGCGAAATTATGGTGAAAACAATCACCTTATTCTCGGGGACAAATTTGACCTACTGGCATCCGAAACGGCCTTTAGGTCTGACGTAAGAAACGGGAGGCGTTATTGTGCAGCACACATGCCAATCCGCAGCTTCTTTTCCGCCAGAAGAATCAGGCATTGTTAATGAAACTGTGATGGCAGTTGCTAGTGGATTAACAGGTGTGATACACAATGGTCATTGTGAAGCATATCCCGGCTGTGACGTACACACAACGCCACTTTTCCTTAGGCGATTTCGAAGGTCAGGAAGAGAGTCAATTTAGTGAAATTTGACCTTCATTAAACACATAACTGAACACTTTCATGGCATGTTAGCTGCATAAATTGCTTTAGTAACTCGTTCAATTATAAAATAAACTATATTTATTTGATTTTATTTCCTATGAATATCACCTTTAAGTTATTTTATTCTATGTTGCGCCAGGTAAAGAGTATTCAGAGAGGAGGAATGCTGTTTGTCACATTGTGGGGTTCTTCATGAATAAAATAAATAAGGCATAAAAATCGGAACTAATGTTTATGTAGTTTCGAAATGAAACTTTAATTATAAGGAATGCATGAAATAATCAGATTATAATGAAACGCAATAACATACACATAGCAATTTGAATTAAACAGTGAAATGTTGCCTCCATACAATAATCTTTAAATAGGAATGAGGATGGACAAACAATCAAATATTTCCCGATTGACTCTGTCTTCTAGTCATATACATATCAAAAGTAATGAATTAAATTATGGGTTTACATCAAACTATCTTCGGTACAGATATCAAAACCTGGATATGGCCGGTTGATAATGTTCAGCGCAGTGTGCAGCATCAATACAACCCGGTTACCTTGACGACGCGATCGCGATAACGTTGATTTTTGAAGCGCGAGTTCATCAAAAGACCCGCTGTCGAGGTTACACGGTAGGACGTCGATGCCCGAGCTGAGGTGGTTGTAGTTGCGATCCTCGATGCTCGGCGACGTCGATGAGGGAGACCAGGAAACCGAACAGTCACCGCCCGGTCTGGGTGCAAGGGCATGTGATGGCTGAACCCTTGATTACAGAGATATAGTTACACCGCATCATAAATATATATTCAACCCAATTATAACTTGTACGCTTTAACTTGATATCTTGTAAAGCACACGACATCTTAAAAGGACAATAATCACACCATTTGGTTTACCAAATAGACTTCGCAAAAAAAAAACAGCAATTGGATATCTCCTCGATATCTCCAATTAGCATGATAGCTATTTACTAGCATAATAATGTCCAGTGCTAGAATGATTCATACCTCTGCTCTGTACAATACTTCCATTTAACCAGCAACCATTACTTCTGACCGCTTGTTAACAAAATGCGTAAGTTGCATAAACCATTGATTATCAAAACATATAGCCACGCTAAAGTAGTTCTTATTTTCATCCCAATATAAATATATGCCGTAAATACAGGGTGGTACCAATCAATGAGAAATACCCAACAATATAGGCTTCCTCAAAGTTCGACATGGCTGACATAAAATGGCCGAATTTTGTTACTTGCCAAAAGAGGGCATTTATGACATTTACTACTACTTAAACACATTTCAGTTCTTGCTGGAAAATACATACGTTCAGTTTCCGAACTAGAAGAAATCATTCAATTTGCAGTGGTAATTTTCGTGTCAGAAATTGTTTGCATTTAAAATGTTCACTTTAGTTGAAAGCACTGACTTTTAGAAAGCCAAACTTCAATCCGAAAGACTTGCTTATACAGAAATTAAAGTTGTAGAAACCCCCCGCAAACTGGCATGTTTCAAACTTACAGTTATTTTGAAGAATTGAAGACCCTGTTGCCTGCCTCCCGGAGGAATTTGTGTCCACACGACGGCCGTCTGCACTTCCCGCTCATGACAGCAGAAACAGTGGCAGCGAGAGTTGGGGCGGATACACTCACTCTCATGCAGCAAGTCCCCAGACTTCCCCGACTCTCTCCCGCACACAGGACTCCTCCCCGTGGGTGACAAAACAGGTCTTTCGTCAATCACGACAAAATAGCTTCTCACACCCCTCCCTCAAACTCATGTACTCACGGACCCTCGTTCCATCATACCAAAACAAAATCTACCAATCATGTTCTCCCATATGTGCTCACGTCACTTACTATTACATAATACCCTTAGGGCAAAATAAGGCAAACCGAAAAAACGCGGGCAACAATAAATTAGGTACGGCTCCTATAGCTGCGAAAAGGATAGACAAAAGAATTAAGAATGCGATGCATCCAGTGCGCCACAGAGCCTAGGTTACCTGTATTATAAAACATAATTGGTATAAGGGCTTTTACAAGATGAGTCGAATAAGCCAGTTCGTAATTACAATTTGCGCATGAGCAGATGAAGGTCATAGTGACCAAACCAGCTTGTTGGTTTTTAAATCACTGAGATAAGCATCATCATTAATAAGTTATTTTAGAATATGTTTGTTATCCAATTTATAAAAGAACACCAAGGTGTTCAATCATGGGGTATTTGACAACAGGCCAAACGACAACAATTAGTTTACAATAAACAATGTAATAGAAGCTTTCCCAATTGTTCACAGACCGTAGCCTACTATTCTTGTCACCTGTTTTGAGATGGTTCCTTTATTAGAGGTTGAATATCGCAAATTGCTATGTCGGGTAAGCACATTACGTAACATCTCCTTTTGAAATGATATATTAATCAACTGCTTATCCTAATGAAAAAGGGAAAGGTCATAGTGACCAAACTTGCTCCAGAGCTAATTACGAACTGGTGTATTAACTCGGCCATGTGGTGTTTAAAGCTATTACAAAAGAAACACATTACTGAGCAACGTGGCTTTCATTGCCAGTCAGTTAACAATTGGCTTACATTCTATTTTGACACTGTTTACAAGTTGATTTTAAAAGAATTACGAAACTAAGCATTTAATGTGGGCTAGTAATGAATTCTAGGTTACTGGACCTAAGCAACGGGCTGATTTGGAAAGAGTATTTTGTATTCAACTTTCCACATGTGGAATTTAACAGGTTGAAGGGTATTGTACTGATGAATTTCAGCATTCAATGAAAACATGTGCATGAGATAAGAAGGTTTGAAAAGTATCTACGCATTAAACAGGCAATTTGCGTCGTATTTATATCAAAAACGTTAAGCAACGTTCGAACAGGGGTAACGAAGATTCAATGTAATGAGAACTGGTACATAATACGGAGGATTCTGTTCTTTTAAACGATGAAGTATAATAGAAGGATGCAACGAACCCCATAACGCATTTCAATTAGCGATGTGAGGCACTATGAATGCATTGTACATCATTAACAAGAATTTACGTGGAATAAGGAGTTTCAGATTATTCATGATACCAATGTTACGTGATATTTTTCCGCAAACAAAATTTATATGCAAATCCCAACATAAATACATATCTACAAGCACTCCAAGATATGTAACCACAGAATATTGCTTAATTCCAATGTTGTTGATGTATAAGGGATCATCATTATAATAAGTATTTAGGTCTTGCCTACGTCTGAAAACAACAAATGGAGTTTGTACAATGCTTCACAAAAGCTAATTGTGAACATGCATTAAGAACATTCACTTTATTCATCAAAATGTAAATGCTTTCCTCAGAGGCAACTAAAGCAGTGTCAACTGCAAAAAGAACGTCGTCAAAAGGATGTTGGGAATTTATCATATCATTGATATATATTAGAAACAATAAAGGACCAAGTAGTGAACCCTGTGGTACACCAGGTGTAAGAAACATGAAATTAGAAGTATGTGAGTTATACACAGTGTATTATTTTCTGTCAGCTAGATAGCCTTGGAACCAAAGAAGTGGTCTGCCCCGAATCCCGTAATTCGCAATTTTGCTAGTATTGTATGCGACAGGGTATTAAATGCTAAATTGATAAATCCATAAAAATAGCTATTGCATGCTTATGCAGACACAACTGTGGATTTTATCATAAAGATTGATTACAGCAAATTCGGTAGAGCAATTCGTTCTATGCCCGTATTGGTTGCACCAAAGGATATATTACACACCATAAAATTGTAGATACGATTGTAAACAACTCTCTCGAGTACCTTGGAAAATAATGGAAGGATAGAAGTGGGTCTATATTTGCTACAATCTGAAGTGAGGTCTTTCTTGAATATGGGTACAACTTTTGCGATTTTCATTTTGGAGGGGAATACACCAGTTTGTATTGACAGATTGCATTTGTGTGCCAAAGGTCTGCAAATAAAATAGGTACAAGGTTTTGCAATATCAACAGATATGTTGTCATATCCGAGACTTTTACCGTTACGAAAACTTTTGATTATTTGAATTACTTCTGGTTCGGTGACAGGCTTAAGATGTAAAGTAATATGAAGAAAAAGAAAAAGAAAAAAAATCCTAAAGAACTAGTATCATAAAAGGCGTTAGTCAATATATATTATCAATCAAGTTGCACAATCTTTTGTTACACGAGTTCGAAGAGGCTTCGACAAAATTTAAAAGGTACCCTTTGAAATTGTGTCCGCATAACAAAAGATCGTGTCCGTAGTGTCAGTACTACACACAGACCCATGGTACACACGGAGTCATGACCGTATGTATTTAGAAGTTCGTGCTAAGTTTAATGTGTAGATTATTGATGGTTAATCTGTTAATTGCGTTGTATTGTATTGTTGTGGTATCACACACACACATGACGCAATGATTTACTGTGACGCGCAGTGGCGCGCTCCATGTATATGGATAGTAGATGTATTTGTATAGATACGTATACGCACAGTTAGTAACGCGGAGTTTAGCAGATTGAGCAGCTGAGCTGGCGTAACTCCATTCGGTCTTGATGAATAAACGAAGTTTGTCTAAAAACCAATCTTATCCAGAACCTCTTATGTGCATCATTTGAGTATACCTACCAAGGCAAATTTCAACATGGTGGCAGCGTTTGAGAAACAACGGGCCCATCGCCAGGATCCTTCAAAGTTTAACTTTTGAGCTTGTCGTCGAGACCGAACTCAGCCGCGGGACTGATCGCACACGTACACTGAACCAGTGTATACAACATTCTGTATCATACAGTACACAGACCCCCGCAAACTTCACCCATCGTGCATGCCGCGCCGTGACCGAGGCGGCATATAGCAGCATCGCCATCGGCCAGATACTAACTCCCCGGCCTAGTGCAGCAGACTTAACCGAGACCGAGACGTGTGAGGCCCCACTGCAGCATCGGACACCGTGACACCGCCCGCAGCGAACGGACCACAGACGCCACCGCCTGCAACGGATATCCAGCGCTGATATATTCGCTTCAACCACTCAGATCCAGGGCATCGTTCTAAACGCAGTCGTCGAGGCCTGCCTGAGTGGAACGCCGTCGTCGTGGACCGCCTGAGTGACACGCCGGCGAGGCGACGGAACCAGCCAGCGGCAGACGATACACTTATCAGACTATACTTGACGGGCAAAAACTTTTTGAGTTTGGCTGTGACTGTAATTATTTGCCAAACCAGCCCGAGCCCATAAACTCTGATGAACAATTAAGACTCGTATGGTATCAGACTATAAGTTATAACCATTATTACACTAACAGTTACAGTTCCTTTTGTTATTGTGAATACAAAATTACCCTCTGCCAACGACTTAAAACGTGTCAATTAAGGCAGAGATTCGATGTAGTTTCATTTATGCCATGAATGTTACATATCAGGACCAGGTCTGTGTTCGAGCTAGCGCACAGAATGCGCCCTACCCCATTCCGATACTACTTCTAAGCGTAAGGTAAGGTATGAATGATTCATTCGGTGGTGAACCACATTATGATGGCCTTACATTGCTAAATTAAGCATATCATACAGAAAGACTACCGGATAAGTCTTCAGTCGATCTAACTATATATGAGTCTATCGTTAGACTAACCGGAATATTAGTTTACACACTTGAATCTGGGTCTAAACACTAGAGCCACAGTTTCTGTAAGACCAGGTCTGGTTCTACGTTGATCGATCTACT
Organism: Arbacia lixula; assembly: GCA_963669155.1. Lineage (NCBI taxonomy): Eukaryota > Metazoa > Echinodermata > Echinoidea > Arbacioida > Arbaciidae > Arbacia > Arbacia lixula. The sequence continues at coordinate 24,527,203 of OZ022582.1, read as the reverse complement.
TTGCATTTAAAGTGTTAGTGCTATTTTACGTCTGGTCCTACTCGCGCACAACCTTATATTACACTGGACCTGGACCTCAGTTGATACAACAGACAAGCATTTAGGCCTTGTTTCATATTATTTGGTGTTGTCCTATCTTTATGATTTCATGTTGCTTTGTACTAAGTGCTGTGTACAATTTATATCTTGTATGCCAGTCATAGCTAGGTCCAAGACAGAGGCATATTGAGGGACCTAGTCCAAGTCTAACCGTCTATATCATAGACATACAGTACTGTAGTACATGAATCGTGCTGACACGATTGAACCTGGCAATTATACAGGCGCTTCATATTGCACATGTTGTATGTAAGCCTATCGTAGTCTTACACGTTACAGTATACTAGCTTATTGTAATTGCAGTAAGCTACACATTTGTATTGATATTTTGGATATATGTATAATAGTTGAGTGTAAATTCATAGGGTATAAACCCTACATAATTGGTACCTTTGTGTGTTATCCTTACATATTCACGCACATCAAACAGTTTTGCTTGGATGATAGTGATTAAGGAATTCACATTTTATGTGCACATTGTTCGGTGCTTGGCACATCAGTCAGGCTATCTGTGACAATCGAATGCCCTCACAATAGCTGTACAGAGCTGTGATTACCATAATTACAGTACGTGATTTACATCGCACACCACTTAGGCATTCCATAACCATAATATTCTATACAATAGTTACTTTTGTATCAGCCTAACATGGCGACTCGACTACCAGAAATGGACTGGCAAGCGCCAGACCTAGCCAACGCATTTACTCTCTTCAAGCAAAGAATGGAATTGTGCTTGGTCGATTTGGATGTTACCGATACAAAGAAGCAAGCAACGAAAATAAAAATTGCATTAGGCACGGAAGGCCTACGGAGACTAAACGCGTCAGGCCTTACCCCGGCTAACTTGGATGACCCAGGAAAGATTTGGGACTTCTTTGATAAACAACTCAACACCAACATAAACTTTAGAATACACCGGCTCGAGCTTATGAGGTACCGCCAAAGGCCGGAAGAAACAATTGATGAGTTCATCACACGCTGTAGAGCGAAGAGTAACCAGTGTAATTTCAAAGAAGATGAACTCAACGAACGAGTTATCGAGCTCGTGATTGCATCGACCCCATATGATGGGCTGCAGAGGGAACTCCTGCAAAAGCCTGCTGGCCTTAAAATTAGCGAAATGCTTACCTTAGGCAGGCAGTATGAGGCCATTGCCGCTGGTCGACAATGTCTTGCAGGCCTTGCACCCATGTCCAATATCGACGCCATTCGAAGTGCGCAGAATGGGTCAAGAAAAACGCAAAGTGGACCAAGAAGGACGGACCAGGAGGAGCAACACAAAAGCAACCGCAACCCATGCGGAAACTGCGGGCTACACCACGCCCCGCGAAGATGCCCAGCATTCCCGGACACATGCAAGCGATGCGGTAAGAAAGGGCACTGGGCTAAACTCTGCCGATCAGGGAAGTCAACTACGAAGCCCAACGGGACACATAGACGAAAGGAACGAGTTGACACCCTCACCCATTCTTCTGAGCAAGCTCCTCATCCGCCGAATAGCTTGAATAGAGCCGATACTGCACCCGACGAGGTTTTCAGCTCCATTACCATATCCAGCATGGATGGTCCACTCCATGACAGCAACGCAGAAGCCTTCACAATGATAGACATCACTTGCCCATCAAAGAGCGGTCAACACAAGTTAAAAGCGAAAATTGACACAGGCGCAGGTGGTAACACCCTCCCTATACGTGTTGTTAAGGCTATGTACCCCCATGGTCAGTACAAGACTATCATCAAGCCGTGTCGCGTGCGCCTAACAGCCTACAATGGATCAGAAATCCGATGCATCGGGACCATCGACATAGCATGCCGCTACAAAGCATCAGAATGGATCAGCCAGCAATTCTATGTCGTAGATGTCACAGGACCAGCTGTTATTGGTCTTCAAGGCAGCACACAGTTGAATATTGTCACCATTCACACTGTTGAGTCCGCTAGACCACCCTTGACAGAACCTTCTATGCCTCAACCCCAGACTCATGAAAGTCTGAACACCATTGATGACTTACAGCGCATCTGGCCAGACCAATTTGACAGACTTGGTAATTTCAAGGAACCAGCCACCCTTCATCTCAAGGAGGATGCGGCACCTTACATTGATGCACCGAGGAAATGTAGCATCCACATAAAGGAAAAGCTCAAAGCAGAGCTCGACAAAATGGAAGCTGACGGTGTCGTAAGGAAAGTGACACACCATACCGATTGGTGTAGTTCCATCACGACATCCGTGAAAAAGGATGGCTCAGTTCGAGTATGCCTAGATCCCAAACGCCTGAATGCAAGCCTCAGACGTTGTCCACACAAGATCCAGACAGTTGAAGAGATAAACCCAGAATTCTCTCAAGCGAAGTTCTTCACTAAACTGGACGCTAAGTCGGGGTACTGGTCCGTCCACCTAGACAAAGATTCGCAGGAACTGACCACGTTCAGAACTCCCTTCGGAAGATACTGCTACCAGAGACTCCCTTTTGGTCTTTCAGTGAGCCAGGACATCTTCCAACAGCGCATGGATGCCATCATAGAGCAGGTTCCAGGATGCATCTGCATCGCTGACGATATCGTTGTCATTGGGCGCACCGAAGAGGAACATGACCAAAACCTGAAGAAACTGTTTGAAACAGCAGCCAAAGAAGGACTTGTGTTCAACAGCAGCAAATGCACAGTGAAATCAAAGTCCATCTCCTTCTTCGGGACAATGTACTCTGACACAGGGATCAGGCCAGATCCACAGAAGGTGCAGGATATTCACTCCATGCCAACTCCTCAGGATAAGGAGGATCTCCAGAGGTTCCTGGGGATGATGAACTTTCTGTCACCCTACATCCCACAATACGCCGACCAAGTCGCCATATTGAGGGACCTCCTCAGAAAGGATGTTCCATTTCTATGGCAGGAAGACCACCAGACTGCATTCTGCAAGCTCAAAGATTGCATCCAGCAAGAATCGGTTCTGGAGTACTACCACCCAGATGCACCAGTCACCCTTGAGGTCGACGCATCACTCAAAGGGTTAGGAGCATGCATATCACAGAATGGGAAGCCTGTGGCATATGCATCCAAGAGTCTGTCTGCCAGTCAAGCAAACTACTCAAATATTGAGCGCGAAACTCTTGCCCTGGTCTTCGGAGTCACGAGATTCCACACATACCTCTTTGGGAGAGACTTCAAGGTGCTTACTGACCACAAACCACTTGTGACAATTTGTGGTAAGCCTTTGACTAGTGCCCCACCAAGGCTGCAACGCCTCCTTATCAAGGTCCAAGGGTACAACTTCACAATTGAACATAAACCCGGGGCTGAGATGATAATCGCGGACACACTCAGTAGACTTCCTAATCCACTGAACACCAACGATGTACCACATGATGTCCATGTCGGGAGCATCCTCTTCGATGAAGTCGAAGACATAGTTGGTGTTGACCTGATCCACTTTGGGAGACTCAAGCAGGAGGAACTGCGCGTCCAGACCGCCAGTGACCCCACTCTACAGATGGTCAGAGAGTTTGTCCATTCTGGATGGCCGGCAACCATTCAAGAGCTGCCCACTGATGTCCGCCCCTACTGGCCTTTTCGTGATGAATTAGGGATGTCCAACGGAGTGATCTTCAAAGGGAGACAGGTGCTCATCCCCGAGTCCATGAGACGAGACATTCTCCAACAGCTTCACATTGGGCATCAAGGAATGGAGAAGACAAGACTCTTAGCGAGACAGACAGTCTATTGGCCGAACATCAATCGCCATATTGATGAACTCATCAGATCATGTGACCAATGTCAAAAGTACATGCCCCAACAGAGACGAGAACCTCTCGTACCTCATGAGATCCCGTTGACACCATGGACAAAACTTGGCATGGACTTGTTTGAACTTGATCGAGTCCAATACCTTCTCATCGTGGACTACCACTCAAAATTCCCAGTCATCCAACGCTTGACAACAACCACAAGTGCTGGAGTAGCAAGCGTAGCAGCCAGCATGTTTGGACTGCTGGGATGCCCAGCTGAGATCATCTCAGACAATGGCCCACAGTTTGTTGGAGCAGCTTTCCAGCAAATGTGCAGGGAATGGGGAATTACACACACAACGTCATCCCCGAGATACCCCCAATCAAACGGCCTAGTTGAAAGGATGGTGCGCACCGTCAAAGCCACCATCAAGAAGACTTTGGCAACCAAGCAAAGCACTGCGGCTGCCCTTCTCAATTTCCGATGTACTCCCATCGATGCCAACCTCCCATCGCCCGCCGAGCTGATGTTTGGTCGCCAAGTCCGGTCCGCTATACCCTCTAACCTGGACTCCAACACAACGTACCAGGGACAAAAGAACCAGGACCATCTTGAACAGCGCAGGCAGCGCATGAAGACTGACTTTGATGCCTCTGGAGTAAAGCGAGACCTTCAGCCTCTCCAAATAGGACAGACAGTCCGGGTGCTCGACCACGAGTCACACATTTGGATACCAGCTGAAGTGACAGATTTGTGCAGTGAGCCCCAAGGGAGGTCATACATTGTCACAACTCCTAACGGAAGTAGACTCAGGAGAAATAGGGTGCACCTACGGGATGTTCCACAGATGCCTGCCTTGGCTCCAAGTGTGCAAGGAGGCAATCTTGAGAGCAGCAGAGATGATGCTCCATGGAAAAGAGCACATCAGCAACAACACCAGGCTACCAGCAATGGAGCATACATAACACGATCTGGACGGGTCAGCAGAAAACCTGCCCGTTATCGCTGAAATAACACCAGATCGTCGAAAATGACCAACACATATACACACACATACAGACACACACACCTTTTAAATATTTTGTTACTGTTCAATCACAATATCGAGTTATATCGCACAATAAGCAAGGTTACCACATAGCTTATCGATACAGTATGTGAATTCGATTGACAGAGATCGCTTATGACCTTGTGCAAAAAAAAAAAAAATCAAAATCAAAAGGGAGGAAGATGTGCGTAATTTGTAGATACATGTGTTGATGATAAAGTGTAAGCATACATCCCTTAATGCGAATTTCATTGGAAAAATAGTGTCATTACCCACAAAATAATCTTTGCAGATTTATTACAAGTGTTAACAAATACTTTGCATGACATACATAAGTGGCATTTTGATACAGATGAGATGTACATTGCTACATTATGCAAATACGTAAAGAAAGTAGCAATGCCAGATGTAGTGTTTGAAAAGTTTTCAATGTTTTCTTTCTTGAATAATGACCAGAACAAGGTTTTGAAATGATAGTTTGTATATAACTCTATGAACGATCATGCATTGATTTCAGTAATTTCAGATGCTGACTGTTATATTCATGGTTACATCTGTTTGATAATGTTTTTTTTATATTGTTCTTTAACAAGTTTAATTGACACAAGCAACAATACGTAACAGGCCACATCTTAAATGTTCATGACAGTGTTTTATTACATGATGGCCTAAGTATGGCGCACTAATTGTGTATTCATTTTAGATAAGAAATCTTACGTTCTTTTTTATAAAGACAAGGGAGATGTTGTGGTATCACACACACACATGACGCAATGATTTACTGTGACGCGCAGTGGCGCGCTCCATGTATATGGATAGTAGATGTATTTGTATAGATACGTATACGCACAGTTAGTAACGCGGAGTTTAGCAGATTGAGCAGCTGAGCTGGCGTAACTCCATTCGGTCTTGATGAATAAACGAAGTTTGTCTAAAAACCAATCTTATCCAGAACCTCTTATGTGCATCATTTGAGTATACCTACCAAGGCAAATTTCAACATGTATGACGATATAATAGTGGATGTTATAATGTTAATTGTTGCATAGATGCCATCGTGCAGAGCAATTATTGAATAATCCATTTCCGCAGTGTTTTCACAATTGTATCCCTAACAAGCTATGGTATTCACCTGTTGCCATTGATTCAGTTTCAATTTATGGAATGCACTCTAAACATATTAGTTGTTGCTACTCGGCAAACCTCGGACAAACTTTGCCGGTGAGCTTGTTCCATATTTTCCAACAATCTCCTTGCAAAATTGAGAAGAGCTTAAAAATTTTGAATTTTAAGCAGCCTACAACTACACACCTGAGCTTACTCTCGCTGCTTTTGTGTGGTCACATTAACATCAACCCTGGCCCTTGACAACAAGCCATTGTCGTAATGTATTCACAACTTTCCCCCTATCTTCCTGGTGACGCGTTACTACATTCACCTGTATTCATGGTATTTCGTGATTCAATGGATGGAACGCACTCTGAATCTTTTAGTTGTTGCTACTCGGACAAACCTCGGACATATTTTGGGGGTACCACTAGTAACGTATTGTTTAAACGACGTGAATACAATTCGCGTACATAACGAAAATGGTCCAATAATAGCGAGCTTTCGTTTTGAGGACGGACGGGCTCCAGTACGGTAATCCGACACCAAGATCGATGTGCGCATGCGCCACCGCCCGCTCTGGAATTCCCGCGGGGAATCGAGAACGTGAATTCTGAGATTTCTCGTCCTGGACGAGTAGAGGACAGCAGCCAATCGGCGCCCGTACAGATGATGTAATGCAAATCGCACGTGCGACCGGCTGTTTTGTAGACAAGCTCGGTAGGGGGTGTGCCAGATGACGTCACACGCACCGTCGTTCGCGTTCTCTGTCTTTTAGCGAAACTGAGTGTGAATTGCCGAGGACGGACGGCGAGAACAGTTTGCTCACTGATCTCGTTTCCGTCCGCGGGGTTACAACGAAAGCTCCCTAATGTATCCAAGCGGTATGTGTAACAAAGCAATGAAGTGGAGGCAACAGGCCGTAGATTGTGAAGAATGTAACACGTGTTACCATAAACGATTAATGCATGGAAATGAGTAATGAAGTAGTTTTTGACAATGATTGATTTCCCATTTTTCGCACGATGTTGGAAGAAATTAGTATATTTTATAAACAATACAAATGATTAATATGTCCGATTTTCCCCCTTATTTTCCTTATTACCTTTTAGCAAATTTGCAAAACGATGTGATTAAAAAAAAAGGTTCTAGAGACAAAATGGGCAATAAAACATATTATTTTCCAAGTTACGATCAGCTAGATGTCGGTGCTGATCATACGACATCAAAGGATTGTCATGATTGTGGTAGGCTTTTGACATACATTAGCGATGTACTCATTAGCGCGATGTACTACCCTTGTACACGAACTACGCTTGAATAAAATGCTCGAGTTCCTTCTTTCAAGCACCTCCCAGCTTACATGCATGAACATTATACATATATGGCAAAACACACTCTGTGCAGGAGAGGGGATAGGTTAGCACATAGGGGGGAGGGAGAGAGAGAGAGGGGGGGAGAGAGAGAGAGAAGAGAGAGAGGGATAGAGAGAGAGAATGAGAGAGAGGGAGAGAGAGAGAGAGAGAGAGAGAGAGAGAGAGAGGAGAGAGAGAGAAGAGAGAGGAGAGAAGAGGGGTACCTTTTAGTGCGGAGAGGGACTCTGCTAATCTAGAGGCCAATAATGAAGTGTTATGGCGTATCATCAAAAGCCCACCATGTTTTTGACTGATTGAACTAATCTGATTAATATAGGCATTAGGTGATTATCGAGGGTTGTTTATTGAAGGTCGGAGGGTATGGGTATGGTCATTTACTTCACATCTATGTAACTGTTATTTGTTTGAGTACGGAAGGGTACATATCAAGTATTTTGTTATGTGACAACTACCTACGACAGCTACCCACAGTAGCCGCAGATGGCTTTGTTAGCTATTTAACCAGGCTATAAAACACATGGTATGCTCTGCCAAGCACTTTTTGTTGCGTTTACTTACGTAAATTGCTGTTCTTGATTCTTTTGAATTTACCACACCGCATGATATCCATACAGTCTGTTTTGGAGATGGCACTATGATGTTATAACAGTAAGAAATTGCATGCTAATAAAGCTATTCAGCAAAACGGTTTCAGAGGCAAGGAGCAGTGATGGTAAAAGTTGGACGAGCTGTTCCCAATGTCATTTTGCCATGATCATGCGTTCTATACCGTGGGGTAGAAAAAAACTATGCACTTTTGAAATGGCTGCCGAATAAAAAAAGATATTTGATTCTGGGGAAAATGATTTACATGTATGGATAGGTTATGGCTTCAACTTTCATCAGACACCAAAACGTCCATGAATAATTCTTCCTTGAATGAGCACTGCTCACTTTTGTAAAGGATATGAAAATTGGGCTGCGCAGGAAATAGCTTTTCAATTTTAGCTCAATGATTTACCTAATAACCAGATAAGGATTTACGTAGATTCATTATTCAAATACATTTTGTTGAAAAAGAAAAGGAATGTCTCAGCTACTGGATGCCTATTCTTCAGGTTATCCATTGACCTAAAGGATAAATTGCCGGCATCTTTGACATTATTTTTTGTTCGACAACCTATAATTGAATATTCAATGTAACATAATCCCTATCTCTCGCAAAATTGGAAGGTTAATTCCTGCACAGCCTAATTTTCATACCCTTTACAAAAGTGAGTAGTGCTCATCCAAGCATGAATTAGTTTCAGAGGCTTTCGTGTCATATGAAAGTTTTTTGGGTTTTTTTTAGACACACGGTATTGTTGCTTGGTTTTAGGATATAAGGAAGGAATCGTATTAAAATGACAACGACGTCGAACAAAATCCGCACTCTTTTGATGACAAGAGAAGGGTTCATCTATGATTGGGGCTATTAATCATTACCACTACCACACATTACCTTTAAAGGTATCCCGCCTTTTTTGAAAACCAATTCTGAAAATTCCCTGACTTTGTCATCATTTGAGAGAGAGTGGCTATATAACCTTTCTCTGGAGTCGACAAACCGTAATATTCGGTTGGGGGGGGGGGGGAAATAATCTTCGATGATTGATCGAGCTTTCTTTTTTCGGACCACGAAAATAGTCAAATCTCGGTGAAAACTAGTTAAATTTTCATTTGTTTTAAGGGAGTTGTAGTGCTTCTGACCTTACAATTTCACAGTTAGTATCCCAAAGAAGTTTTACAGATGTTTGTAAAAGGGACAGGCCTTCTTTAAGAATGTGTGTGCCTTTCAATGTGTTCCGAGCGCTTATGTATAACCCCCTGCTTCAGTGTACAAGGCACTCGTTTCATTTTAGAGTCATCAGCAGGGAAATGGATTTAAAATTCCTTCTAAAAAAATTTGAATGTATGAGGGCTTGTGAAGGATTAATGGAAATACGTTCACACACAACTCGTGTCACTGTTTATTTTCATGTGGTATAAAGATCATTTGCAATGTGCGTGATATTCCCGACTTTTCTATATCATTGTCAACTGCTTGGATTCAATCCTGTATACCAGTCAATTATTAATCATATTATGTATAGTATATTGCCACAATAGGTGCGCCTAATGCATTAAGTCTTAAGGCTTATACAGGCGTCGCACCCTCAATGGTTATCATTCATGTATTTTATATGGAAATTGTAAAAACATGTCAAACATTACTTGCTTATCTAATGCTATTTTAAAATATGTTTTCATATTTGTATAATATTTTATTATGAATGTAAATATGTGTTTTTCATGACGATGGAAATAAATAGAGTTCAAACAATCAATCTATGGCATATACTTGGATATACAACATTTCACACTTTTATGTGGAGAAAAGTACATTTCATGAATACACACATACTTCTTCCACATGATGAAGTTATTAAAAAAAACTTTAACTTAGAGCATGACGCTTATTGGAGCGAAACATTTCGTCCTATCCCGAATGGATGAACATGCAAAAGGTAAAGGAGACGCTGGGGCAGGTCAAGTCTTAGCTCATATAACAATTGTCAACAACAGTGTGTCGCTTTGGCTCTATTTTCTATTAAAGAGAGTCTTTTCTATAACGACGGTCGATTATATCAACATAATAAAAGACACATTTCCTCAAAATACGACTATCAAGCAGTTCATAGTGATTTCCTTACAGTCCAAGAATACTATAGATTATCTTCTATTTCACAACCACATATAAACGGATGTAAAACATTACCCTCTTTAATCTAAGAAAATACATTACTACACACGTACTTCTTTCACACAATGTAGTCATTGGGAAAAATACCACTTTTTGTTAAAGAGCATCAAGCTTCTTTGAGGGAGGCATGGATGGGCCTGAGAACGGTGAAGTCTAAACTCACAGTAACCATGTTATCCTCCAACCATCATCTCTTTGTCACTCGTTTGTATTAATATCGTAATAGTCGCAGCCTGGGTAAGCAACGAAATCCGCCTCGTTATCCGCCCTGGTAGAATCGTTCAGCTGACAACGGTCGGTCTCCCGCATCACATTGATCGACGCACATGATTCCGACTCGACGCAACGCCACACACACCGTATCACGGACACCGATTGGATCTCTGTAATCACGTGGTTTGTCAAACAATACCCAGTCCATGCGTCGCTTGTCTTCATTAAGACTGTGTGAAAAAGTGATTTTGCTGTGAAAGAGAATGAGGAGTATATAGAACAAGACAGATGGGAGAGAGAATGAGAGAGAGAAAGTGAGTCAGTCTATGGCATCAAGGGTTGTGAGTGATTAATTGAGTGGCTTTTTACATGCTGAATACTTTTGTTCAGGCTTCTGACATTAGCGTGTAATAACGACAGTTCGTTCTTTATTGCTTGCGTAACAGTACAGTAAGTTAATTTACAGTGATGTACTTAAATGGGGTTAATTTTGGCAACATGTTTAGAATGCGTGGTACAAATTTAATGAGAAAATCGCCCTCTTGCAAAGAGTCAAATGGAAATAAGCACATATCATGAGTGTAAGCTATTGACATATGCTAAGTTTATGTGTTCTTTCTTGACGCAATTTGAAATTGCCAGTCACAGCCAGTAGACGTCTTGGGGAATAGATTGTGACGCCCAAGGAGGGGAGAAAAAGAGAGACATACAGAAAGGAGTGGAAAGCAACTACATGGTCTCTAACAAACGAATAAAATGATGTACGACAGGAGGTGTGTGTGACATACGTGCGTCACTTGCTACGCGATACATATTTTCCAAGCATACTGATATTTATTTTAAAAAATAGTACGGTTGTATGACATAAGAATTTACCCTTTTTTTTAGCTATATCTGAATGAGGTGATGGAAGGGGGATATTTTGTGATCAATTAATAATATTTCACTATTTGCAATGTCCAAGTTGTAACCATTTTGTTTCTTAATCCGAATTAGCACCCCTTTGAGCCTCCATAATTCGTTACGGTGGACAGTGGACAATGGAATAGTATTGCGTTTACGGCTGTCTGTTTAAAAATGTATGGTTGTGCTTGCACGTTCTACTAATCAGACCATTTGTGTGTGTGTATGTATGTATGTGTGTGTATATGTGTGTGTGATATTAATAATTTTGGCATAAGATTAAACAAAGAAGGACAAATAGGTCAATTGTCTAACTTAAAATCTAGAAAAGTGTACAATTACTTCATTAAAACACTTAAAGAAGAAATTAAGGATATATTTTTAAGACCGAGAAGCGCAGTAAATTGTTGTAAGCATAGAGAATTTCAATTTAAGATATTACATGGGGCCCTATATACTAAAGATCACCTCTCTAGATTTGGATTTGTAACTGATAAATTGTGTTCCTTTTGTAAAAAGGAGGATGAGACGTATTCACACCTTTTTTCTGTTTTGTGCACACGTGCAAAGAATATGGCAAGAAATTACAAATAGATTGAATTTAAAGGAATTAGACATCAATAACTAGAAATTAATTTTCATGTGGATCCAAGGAAATTCTCAAAGAATCAAAATGTGCAATTCCATTATCCTTACCATAAAATACATCATATATTTTTCGAGAACAAAAGGAATGCTTCCTTCCATGAACAAAATCTTAAAGATGATTTCGGACTATAAAGATAGGGAAGAGAAGTTAGCGATCAAAAGTTGTAAATTAGATTTACACTAACAGAAATGGGAAGAATTGAACATTTACAGGACTTATAGCATTTGTATTTTTTTATTTGTTCTGGGTGGTTACCCTTCTAAATATCCATAATGCTCGCCTGACAGCATCAGTTCCATTTCCGTATTTCTTGAGCGCGTGAGGGAATGGGGGCAGTTACACCGGACATGGGGGGGAGGAGTGGGTGGACTTACATGTTTTGTGTCGGGGTGGATATGTTCGGGGGGGGGGGGAAGAGGTATCAGAAAAGATTTCATTCTTATGGAATTGTTTTATTATCATTTATACATATCTATTAGTATTATAATGATTATTATTTTAGAGGAATATGATTTATAAATTGCATATATATTCAGGAGGAATATGGCACATGTACATATTTATATACAAGTGGTAAATCATGCTTTATTGTGTTTATCGAATCAATAGAAATAATACGTTTATGTATTTGTTATTGTATGGTATAAAATGAAATTGTTTATTTTATCATGGGAATAAAATCAGATAAAGAATATGGAAAAAACAGTGTGTGTGGGTGTGTGTATGTGTGTGTGGGTGTGTGTGTATGTGTGTGTGTGTGTATTTGTGTGTGTATGTGTGTGTATGTGTGTGTGCGTATGTGTTTGGAGTATATGAGGAGCATTTGGAAGGTGAAGAGTGTGCAGTATAAGAACGCATATCTTACCCTCCATCTGGCAGATCACTGTGTTGATAAAGGAACACGGCCGGTCGTTTTGTTGACCATAATTAACCAACCTCTCCAGACAGTGTTCATTATTCTCACCGTTGTTCGGTTGGTTGGCTACCCAATCTGCAACAGAGATAAAGAGATGCAGTTCGATCAATCGATCGATCGAGAGAAAGAGAGAGAGTGTGTGTGTGCGTAATTTGTATGTGTGTGAGAGGGATGTACACAGCCATCGCATAAAGAGCGCGCGCACATTAGTAGTGCAGATACGGAAAGAGTGATTGAAGGTTTGATAAAAATCTAGGGCGGAGAAACGAATAAAAGAGAAAAAAAAGTAATAATAGTTCTCACTGGTAAATGTGATGGTGTGGTTATCTACACCGCACACCCACTGACCCTCCACTTCGATGTCATTACAATATAGCCAGAATGAGCTATCGGTGAGTGAAGAAACGAGGTCGTCCTCCTTGGCGGATGTGATCTCGACCAGCGATGCGTCAAGCGATTCACAGGCCGACACCGCCGAGTGCCAGTCGGTGTCCGTTGAGGTGACGTAGTAGCATTTCTTGGACCACTGCTTCCAACCCTCTGGGCATACATCTATGAAAAATGAGATCATAATTAGTTCCAGGATGTAGCCAATCAGATGCGCTCTAAAAGCTACTCTCGAAACATTTTTTTAACGGAAAAACAAATAATGAACGAAACAAGAATATTCAAATATGGAATCATTGCTAAATAAAGTTTAAAAAAAGATATGATACCACCAGTTTTAAAGGGTCTAGTAAGTTTTTTTTTATATTTAACAAGTTCGGACTCAGTTCAGAAGCGGCAGAATAAAAAACTCTACTGCTCTATTTGGTATGCATTCGACCTTATGTAAAAAAAGCCTCTGAAAAATAATCATATTCTGCAAAAAAAGCTGCTTATCAAATTAAATGTTCATTCTTCCCCTACTTTTATATTTGTTCCCCTCCAAAACATTTTTTTCTAAGTTCACATAATACCTTCTTTTTCACGTTGGCACTCTACAAAACATCTTCATTGGTTAATTTACGTATCAGTCGAGGGAATCTTAATACATGTAATTTTTCTATGAAAAAAAACCAAATCGATTGACAACTCACTTTCCTGCACGCACTTTGTTCTTCTAAGTAATATTCCAAATTCTAAAGATATTGCTCAGCCTTGAAGAGGAAAACTTTACCACTGTGATTCTTGTTTTGATGTCTCTCTCTAACACCTAGTTTCTTCTGTGATTGTGTTTTCAATGTATTTGAAAGAAGAAACTTGTGTTTTTTCTCTATCCTTTGCCTTCAGTATGCATCCGCGACTTTCCATTTTTGAATTATAATTGTATACATCCTATGCTAAACTAATTTCTTTTCGCACACTACATGCGGACATCAAAACGTGACCTCTCGCGACTTGCGGATGACTTGTGAAATGTTACGCCAAGCTAAACCGAGTTACGCCGAGTTGTGACAAGTTTGCCGAATTCTGCCGAGTTTTTCCGAGTCACAATACGAGCTCTGTACGAATCTCACGAGTGGTCATAGGAGGGTCGTGGGAAGGTCGTATGAGTTACTTGTGCAAGAAATGACTGCTTCACACCTCAACTCGCCGCAACCCGCGACTCCAACGCCGCTAAGTGGGAGACATACATTAGTAAGAGAACTTTTTTACGCTAACGCGCCCCAGAGTACATGAGGTGCGCATCATTATTTTATTTAATGCACTCGGGTTAATTTTTGACCCTTTATTATATATGGGATACACAAGTGAGAGTGCGTTTGTGAAAATACGGCGAATTATGTGTACTTGCAACAGAGCCAAGCGAATACAAAAGAACATGCGCCATGCTGTAACTGAATGAAACCGAGTTGGCCAAACTCTGTATATAGATGGCTTTGATTTGCAATGGTGTAGCATGCACACCTAGCGCAGTCGACATGGCCGAGTGGATGTTACACAACACTGAATACCAGGGGTTCGCAGCATCGCCACGTCAAGAACTTCAAACCTGTGCAGTTGTTCTTTTATAAAGTGTGTCTAACGTTACATCTACCATTTACAAGCACTTAGCTCTGTAAACCAGCAGGGCTATTGCGGCTACAGTTAAAGATCCTGTGACAACGAAATGTATGTTGAATTTTGTTCGTGTATACCGTAGTAGTATGTATATCACAAAATCACTGTGTAATGAAAATATATGTCAAATATTTTAAAATGATTTTTATATATTTCTCTCAGTAATGCTATGCCCTACCTCCAAAAAATATCCACCTTAAGATTTCCATTGTGACATCACCAAAGGTAGAAATAAGTTGAACAATAGAGAAAGTTAAGCACATAGCTATTCATTTCAATGTCTACGTGCGATCGCATGTTTGATATTCAATGCATTCAATGAAATAGGGCAACGATTATTCCCACATGATAGATTTTTATGTGGTATTGTGTGTAGTGTGATGTTATTGTGAGCAGGTGGAAGTAGTCATTGCAGTGAGTAGTTATGTGCATAATTCTTCCTATAATGATAATGATAATAATAACAAAATAATAATATTGATAATAATGATAATATGTTCTTATTTAGTGCTTTCCTAGTCATGCAAGTACGAATTACTACTCAAGGTGCTCGATTATTACCCTGGCTTTAGCCAAACAGCCAAGTATGTAGCGCTAAAAGCTAGTTGATCTTAGATCAGGAATACTATATTCCTGCCGGATACCCAGTGTACTCATTTTTTCCTTTGATGATGTCACGATGGGAATTTCGAGCTGGAAGAATTTTTGGAGGCGGGGCTTAGCATTGCTGAGAAAAAAATACAGAAAAAAATATTGTTGGTATATGATATATTTCCATTGATTTTGTTAACCCGCTTCTTTGCATCAACAGAAGTCAACATACACTTGGATGTCGGGGGATGTCTTCACAATTCTGGTTTCCTTCCTTGTCAGAATAAATTACTGCATTTTTGTGTTTGACAATTCATTTACCCTCTCTCTCTCTCTCTCTCTCTCTCTTGAGCTTTGAAGACTTCATTTCTTTTCAAAAACTAGCTTTTGTCACAAATGTCTACACAACTAACTACACCTTATCAGCGTAGTTGCATTCGCGTATAAAGATGACAATAACTGGTCTGAACGCCGCAAAGGCCTCATATCTTTGCCATCCATATTTGAGATACCACTCTAAATCAGAGGGGTGTCTACAAAATCTTCTTCCATCCGTTTGTGTCAGCGTATGATGAATTGTCTTTAAAATTGATTGAAACTAGATTCGTCCTTTGGCGTGATAATGATCAAACTGAGAGAATTTTGCTTGATCAAATCAAAACACGTAACTATAGATTTATATAAAACAAAGACTTATAGTGTTGTACTGACACCTGGATTACAGTGGCGAACAGGACGCTATGGGGAGATACCGCCGCCGTTTTAGGATGCAGAGCAGCGCGCGTTTAACTTTTGGAGAAAATAACAAAAAAGAAAGATGGGTGAATCCAGGAATATTTCTTAAAGTGTATGCTACCATGTATAAACTGATCCCCCGCCCCCCACCTCTCATTCTTTATATATTTCATAGCTACATTTATAGCTACTGAAAATTAACATGCATGAAATTAATAACACAATTTATTTCAATGAATAAAACGTTAATGCAATGACTCGCGTGCAAAATTTAAAAATGCTCCAAATCAACTAAAAATTGTTTTGCATATGTTTCAGGCCATTTCAAACATTTCAAAAATTTCTGCGTGTGTGCGCGCTCGCGAGATTTTTCCGTGCGTAGCGCGAACGCAACGTCAAAATTTTCACTGGTTTCATGTTTCTGACACTACATAAATCACATCCTCTTATTTTGAGCAATTTCCGTGCAATAACAAGGTCGTGCGGGTGTGTCAAATTTTGAAGTCTGCGCGTGCGTCAAAACGCTTTTGTGTGCAAATATTGCAAAAAACATGACTACTTTCAATCGGCCTCAGCTCCTCAGAATAGCGGGTGATCCCCAATTTTTTATTTATTATTCTGCAAAAGTATGAAATTTAGTTGTGATTTCATGTCTCATTTTGTCCTCAAGTGCATCGTGACGTCATTATATTGCACAATTACACAGGTTGAGATCCTTGCAAGTGGGTGAAGTTGTAGACTTCATCCGAGCCACCGTAGAAGGGGTAGTGGTGATCATGGAATGGATGGTTAATAAGCACAACAAAAAAAGTTAGTCCCCGCCTAAGCAAAATAGCATAACTTTTTATCGAAGAGGTTTTGAGCAACATACCTTGGCAGGATTGTACCTTCACTTTTTGACTAACTTCAGTGTGAAAATCACATTAATCCACTCAGTCATGCATGAGTGAGCACACACTAAAGGCAAAATTGTCACTTTTCAAAGGTCACAAGGGTTACTTTGGGATTCTGTCATATAAATGTTTAATGAATTCCATTTCTGGGGCATAATTTATGTCTTTTCATTGTTTATCATCCACCTTTCGACGCACCAACACCTATCCCGACACTTAACCCATTGTTCTGGTTGAGTGAGCACAGTTTAAAAAATATTCATTCCTCTCTTGAGTTTGAAAATTTTAAAAACCCTTTATTTTTTTTATCTTTTGACAAAGATGTAACATGACCTATTATGTGAACATTAGATGTCATTTCCATGTCATCATTGAGTGAATACACTTTAAAAATCGCACAAGAAATGCCAAAATGTACTGTTAAAACGACATAAACAATTAACCTTGTGACTTTTGAAAAGTGACAGTTTTGCCTTTAGTGTGTGCTCACTCGTGCATGACTGAGTGGATTAATGTGATTTTCACACTGAAGGTAGTCAAAAAGTGAAGGTACAATCCTGCCAAGTTATGTTGCTCAAAACCTCTTCGATAAAAAGTTATGCTATTTTGCATTCCATAATCACCACTACCCCTTCTACGGTGGCTCGGATGAAGTTTTTTCGTGCGTAACAAAAACGCAACGTCAGAATTCCGTTCTTTTACTGAAAAAGTGTGTTTTTGACATTACACACACTATATCCTCTCATCTTGAGCAATGTTCATGCAATGATAAGGTCGTGCGGGTGCGTCAAAGTTGAAAGTCCACGCGTGTGTCTATGCTTTTCTGTGTGCAAATGTTGTAAAAAGAAACCCCAAGAATGTTTAAGTACATGGATATACAGTATACTCTTCTTCTAGTCACAAAAGAACGCTTTACAAAGATTTTCTCTTTGATCTCCCATGTTCGAATCCGCCAAGTCTCTTGATGATTTTTGCCTGGATTTGACGTATGAACAAAATCGGATGCCCAGGAGAATTTGGGGAATATCCTCACCCCATATGCTTGCGCAGTTGTGAAATGTAATACCGACGATGTATCTATAAAGATTCAATCGAGAAATATTGTTACAATGTGGCAAAAAGGCTCTTAACGTGATATAAAGTTGCAGTATAAAAGTCTCAATTTCACAATGTTCCGCATCATATTCCATGAAATTGCATGAAACGTTATTTTCAGATATTTTCCTTTCAGACAAGTAACATGAAAACGTGCCCAGCCGCGCGCCCAAGCTAGTATTTCCATCTCAAAAAAGTATCAAATATCATATGCGCTTGTCCTTTTTAACAACATAGCAAGCACTGACAAAATTAAAAGTTCAGCAGTGAGAGCTGAAATGTATGCATGTATAGGAATGTGTATGACTTATTATAAAATCCAGGTGAACGTGACGCAAAATTGCGTATGCAGCATATTGTTAAGTGGCGGCATCAAGCATTGTTCAAAGGGATGGATATCCATGCGCTTAAACATCCTTGGTGACCCCCATTATTCTGAAAGAGTGTAAATATGTAGGTTTTATCTCACGTCTCAATTTATCGCAAAGTATATAGTGACGTTATATTGCGATATGAATAAAAAAAAATGAATTTTCATGTATGACATGAAATTCTTTGAGCGTATCTGAGTAATCCTGTATCATTTTTCTTCTATATGCAAGTATGTTGTAGCTGAGACAGTGCTCTATGTGCTAGGTTGCCTTCATTTTTCAATTTGATGACGTCATCATGGTATAAACCTCGATTACGGGCCCGAAAGTCAAAATGTGACGTATGTACGGGTTATGTTAATGGAAGAGGCACGATCTTCCACGAGCTGTATCTCTCTCATGTTTAAATCTTTTACTCTGAAATTTTAGTATAGCTGAGTCTACTAGCTACCGCCCCTGTGGTTTTTGCGTTTTATCAGATGTCGGGATCATGGCGACATTATATATTGAATATTCATTTCTAAATCATCCCAGCCCTTGCTGTGCATTACGTGTTAAGTAAATGGAAAGATTTGTGCATGAATTGGTTGAGACGCGCGACCCCGGTTCGGATCCTGGTGTGGGTAAGGTCATTACTAATTTCCTTTTGCAATGTGATATTTGCCACCGTCGTCTGTTCTTTCCCTCACTTTGCCTTTCTCTTTGAGTTTTTCTCTCGCCCCTCCATCTTAAATGACTATTAATTACATTATGTAAGCACATACGTGTGACCGTTTAGGCAAGTTTCTGAAATGTTAGTCTGTTGTACGTGCGCTATGAGCTTTCTTTGGCGAAATCTATTGTTTTTCATCAGTAAAAATAAAATTAATGATACATTTATGAATTTTGGCTAGATGGAGAATTTGCACTGGATTCGTACAGGAAATCACGTTTTTGAGCAATTTTGGGTCTGACATGCACGTACAAAATGTTATGCAACTTTGGAACCGCGTACCCGCGCGTCGCAAATCTGGTCATGTCATGAAATGTCGCGACGCGATCTTTTCGCGTTACAAATTTATTGCAAAAAATGACGAGGTGGCTGTTTTGCCCCCCCCCCCCCCCCCCCGCCCCCCGGGCTAGATAGGGTTAAGGGTTAGTAAATTGTTTTCAAATACATGCCTTTGAATATTCTATGATTTGTACAAAAACGATTTGACCATACAATGTCACTCCAGTCCTGACAAAGAATATCATGCAGCCTTAATTTTAACAAATAATTGATATTCAAACCCAATCCATTATTTTGGCCGAGCCGAACATAGGTTAAACCGGGCTGATTGAATGTGTCTTCAATGAATTTTAACCACGAAGAGGTAAAATCCAAATTCCCATCTTTATGGATAGCAGAAATGAATTTCAAAAAGACATATAAATATTTATCTACCTTACCATTCAATATTCTTGACCAAAAATCTGCTACTCTTAAAAAAAGGATCTAACCCCGTTTGCACTTGAGCTCTTCAAATATCGTTGTGCTTACCGATGCGGTCGGTGCGGACTTTTACATCTTGCGCCCACTGATCTCCCCACTAACTCAGTGCTTGCGCCCAGCTGATCATGTAAATTAACGTAGACTTTGCGTCCAGCAGGTTTATTGCAATTTAATCGAGAAAATCCTTGGCCAGGCAACGTGCGGCCGGATGACGCGTTTTTAGCCAAATTCGCCCGGGCACCACGTGTTTTTATGGCACTTTTGGGGCACAAAGAGTACTAGTACCTTTTGTGCATCGCAACTAACTCACTCTCACTTGTGTATTATAAAAATATTTCTTTATTTCTTTATTACCTCTAAGTAATGACATTCCTACACCCATTTGATCATCAGCCCATAATTAGCTACAAGATGTCACAAATACAGCATTGTCCTGTAGCATTATCGTAATGGATTACCCACTATCTCCCCTTTCTTCCCGTCCAATCATCAGGCATTAATTATGTACAGGATGTACCCTTTGCGTTATTATCATCGCAACTGGTATTATCATTTCATTAGCGTGCCGATCACAACTCATATGGGGGCCATCTAGCTCTAAGGTCAAGTTATGATGTGTTTAATGTTTATCGCGCATCACACGAATAGAGTTGCGTTTAAACGCAAGTTGCGCATAATACAAATTGCAAAGTTGCGTTTAATCCACAAAAGTTGTGATTAATAGCTTGCGATTAATATTACACACAACTCTAGGTGCAATGGAATGCGGATTAAATCCACAGGTACCTTTAATTTTGCGTTTAATTTTGGAACTTTTCGTAACTATTAGTGTAGTGCAAGTCGCCAAGAAGGACTACGACCATGACTTTAACCGTTATCACTTTGAATCCTTCATATCTACACACATTTCACTCACAAATAATAGCACAAAACGATTTATACCTGCAAAATCACTCATTGAAAGTAATTCTGCTTTTCATGTATTTTAGTTCATCCTTATCATTTCAACGTCATGTAACATGATACAACGGTGTTGACGTTTCAAACACACTTAAACGTGAATATTAAAGCTGTATATGTTTTCTCCCAAACACATTATACATATTTTGTTTATTTGATGGATATATTGTCGTTTCTTCTTGTTTGATTTTTGGTGAGCAGTTATTTCGTTTACTCAATGACATGATATAATGATGATAACATTATAAGCACACGTGCGCAAAAAGTATTTCAACATTTAGACCATAGACCATTTACACCCTCTATCGTTATTCCTGTTTCCGTTCTCTTTATTTTTGGTGAAGTACAGGTATACTTTGCAAAAATATATTTCCTCATGATCACATTTACTGTCATTTAATTAAAGTATAACTCGGTGTCAGATATATGTCATCTGCTATTTATATTTAGCAGGTATACATGAAATGGTATCAACTTTTATTAAGACTTGATGTTAATAGTCCTATCGAAAGAAGATTTGTATTTATCATCCTACATTTTAGCGAGGCATAAATATTAGTATCAATCACATAATTTTTAGTCAGAAAATGTACAAGGTTTCGCTTGTGACATGCATGTCGAAGCATCAGTTCGCCTTCTTCTTTTTGTTATGTTCCTTACTAGATGGCCTACGCTGCTTATTGGTTTACAGCATTTGTTTGTGTAATCTATGTGTCTATTTGTTTATCTATTCATGTTACTCTATAATATTGTGTTATTTGTACACAGGGCCCCCAGGGAGAACAGTGCCAAGCTCACTGATGGGGCTACCCTGTTTAAAAAAGACTTAATAAATAAATAAAAATAAATAGAAATAATTTCACACACTTTATAAAAATGTTAATTTGTCGTTTGGTAAATTTCTGCGAATATGTATTTATATTTACTTACATCCTGAAAGACATTTTCCCTGTGATTAACAAAATTGACTAAATACATGTTATATTAACTAAATAAAAGATACATCAATCTAATTTAATTTGACAAACATCCTCCTCGCAACAATATCAATAACTTCGACATGCAAAAATTTTAAAAGACAACACAATGTAAATATCATGATTGTCTTCATTTGTCTTCATCCCCCGTTGTATTTGTTTAAGTAGTCGTTATTTTGTGTGATTGGTATGTTTCGATAACAAATACCTACCATTCGAAATCAGAGGGTGCCTTTGAAATCTTCACTCATCCGTGAGTGTCAGCAAGGTCAGGGTATGATGAATTGTTTTAAAATTGATTGCCACTCGATTCGTTCTTTTTACGTGACTCGATGAAAAAACAAAACAAAGATTAAGTATATACAGGTTAAACTTACCGTGTTGTATAGACACGTGGATTGCAGTGGCGAACAGTGCTCCAACGATTACCCCACGCATCGTGCACTTCTATGAACATACGATTACGATAACAGTGTCGAAAGTAAAGACTTAACTTCAATGAAATGCTGATAGTGTGCACGTAAACGAAGCTGCTTATAACTCTCTGAATAGAAACAGTTTAGCCAATCACAAACCTGTGTCTGTTTGATAGCGACCTATAGCTGAGCTTGCTGGTTGCAGCTAGGATGTGCGAATATGCTATCAGACTAGGAAAAGACCGAACGAGCACTGACTGAAAACAACAATTCCAAGGGGTTGATACGAAGATTATGAATATGAAATAAAAGGGTCTGGCACATATCCAATGACACTTATCTTCATCTGCCTTGGAAGCTGGATTTTTCATCTGATTCGATTCATGCTTTGTGGCATGTGAATGGGGTCATGATCAATTGTCAATACAAATACCGGTATTTATAATGCCTAGTTGTACTGCGCGCACATTAATCAGCCATTGTATTCCGGCTGCAACATGCACGCAAACCGAAAACGTTGTGACGTATATTGCACATTATATTCCACATACTAAGAATGTTGCTATATGATTGGTCAAGAGTTGATCGCGTGATGAGGCGTAGTTTTTCCTATCAGATCACCTGAGAATAAAACTTCGTTACACTCTAGGTGATAGTACTTTTTGGTTTCGCTGATCTCTTCACTCCTCACAGTCCTAATGCGTGATTAATATTTTGAGTACGCGCGAAATAAAAGTGCGTTACACTCGGACTATCACTTGACATCTAACGCGTCCTAACGCGCGTCCTATTGCGCGTCCTAATACGCGTCCTAATACGCGTCCTAATGCGCGTCCTAACGCGTGTTCCCCATTGCAGCGGCTCGGGGTTATGGAGATAAGTAAACATTACCTTTTGACGTCAAATTGTCATTTTTGGTATAGATAGTTGGTTTCAGATGTGGAATATAAAGCAAATAATCAACTTTTGGTCTCAAGCAATGAGACGAGCTATCACTTCCTCGGCGATCTGAATGAATACGCTATCTTTCCTCAGCTGCGCTTCGGAAAGATAGCTACGTCCAGATCGCCTCGGAAGTGATAGTTCGTCCCATCACCCTCACCAACGCTGATTATTTGCTTACTAGTGCCGATGAGGGACTGAATGATTTAATTGATAGGACTGATTCGGCGAACACGAAGTGATCTCTAAATTTGTATAGCAAAGATTTGAGGCCTTTGCGAAATTCACAAAAAAAGCTTGACCAACATTTATCATACAAATTTAAACACACAAAAAAGTTTACTACCTTCTTTGTGAAAATCACATGAGTTCAATTAGTCATGCATGACTGAGCAAATTTTAAACGCAATAAAGTTACTCTTTAAAGTTCACAAGGGTAAATTGTTCATGCCGTTTTAACAATACATTTTTGCATTTCTTGTGCGAATTCTAAAGTGTCATCACGCAACCATGACACGAAAATGACTTATGTTTACATAACAGGTCATGTTACATTTTTGTCAAAATATCCAGAGTTTTATTTTTTCACCAAAATAAAGGGTTTTAAAAAGTTTCAAACTCAAGAGGGATGAACATTTGTTGAAGGGTGCTCATTCAACCAGAGCAATGGGTTAAGTGTCGGGATAGGTCTTGGTGCATCGAGAGATGGATGATAAACATTGAGAGGACATAAATTATGCACCAGAAATGATCAAATGATCAAAAATTCATATGACAGAATCCCGAAATTACCCTTGTGACTTTTGAAAAGTGACATTTTTGCCTTTAAAATTTGCTCACTCATGCATGACTAATTGGATTAATATGATTTTCACACTTATCTTAGTCAATAAGTTGAGGAACAATCCTGCCAACTTATTTTGCCTAAAACCTCTTCGATAAAAAGTTATGCTATTTTGTTTAAGGGGAGGGTAGGGGGTGACTTTTTTGTTGTGTTTAGACTTAAACGTGAGTGCACGCAAAGCAGGTGGCATACATCTACAATAAGTAACTCTTGGAAAATATAAGATGGTGTTCATCTTGATCAATTCTTCTTTTGTTCCGGCATTGTGCTGGAGGCAGTCATTTCTGCAATCAGACACCGGCGATATCGCGATACTACAACAAAAACTATTGGAACATACATATAAGTTGTTGTTCATCTTGATTGACTTTTCTGACCATAGTTCAAGGTAAGTGGAAAATAGAGGTAGAATCATTTCATAGAAACATATAATACACAGGTTTTAAGTTTGTTATGTTAGTGAATTGGTACACCGCGGGTATTTACAGTGGTGTGACATGCAAAAATTTGTCGAAAATGATTTTTCTTCACTCTAAAAATGCGACATCAGAAAGCACTGATGGCGGATAGTACATGTTCAGATACAGTAGAAATATTATTTGGTCACGTGCAGTGCCCTTATTTTCAAGAGGGATATGATTTCAAAGAAAGGCTTTTTGCGTGATACGTTTGTAAACTATGTTACGTTTAGCTCTTTAATAGTAGAATACTTTTATCAATTGAAACTAATCGTTTTGAGCAACAGCAGTTTCCTGTGTGATGTTTTCTTCTTCTTAGGCTTCGTATGATTTTGCTAAAGGTCTCTAAAGGTCTCGCGGTGAACACGGGATATGGGATTTGCTTAAAGGGTTACTAAATTAGAAAAATAAGCTCCCACTAATCTATGTAAAATTATCCACTAAAAACGAATTTTACATTTGTTTGTCGCTATAAGGTCTCATTTTGACGAAAATTTGAAAACAAAACGCACGCCTCCAGTGACGTATGAGAAGTCAAAATGCCGTAGATTGTACGGAAGTCAACAATAGACCATATTCGGAATGTATTCACAACTTTCCCCCTAACTGCGTAGTAACGCCTTCTTGCATTCACCTGTCTCTTGTCATTCAGATTCAATGGATGGCATGCACTTTGAATCTATTAGTTGTTGCTACTCGGACAAATCTCGGACAAGCTGTGGGGTTCCCATTGACAACGTTTTGTTTGAACGGCGTGAATGAACTATTTTATTCACGCCGTTGGCATTTATGGCATTTTGACTTCTCATACGGAGGCGTGCGTTTTTTCACATTTTCGTCAAAATGAGACTTTATTGCTGCAAACGAATGTGAAATTCGTTTTTAGTAGATAATTTTAAATAGATTAGTGGGAACTTATTTTCTAATTTAGTAACCCTTTCATATGATAAGATTGTTGAACGCTTGCTGACAGGTGAATTGAGTTGAACTGAATCATTTATCGTTCATTCATGGAAAATTGCTTTGCTCACAAAAAGTCATACATACATTTAAATACAAAACAATATTACAAACATGCAATATTTGTTGCTTCAGTTCAAGAAACTTCTTGCATTAATTCCTCCTGTGTGGCCTTTGCCATGTTAGTGCGAAAGTTGGTCCTAGCCAGTGGATGATGTTGTTGACGTAGATGGGGTAGTGGCAATACGACAGTCCGGAAGGATCGATGTGAATCCATTATGATAATTGGTCGAATGCATCTATTATTGGTGGACTTTTTTCGGACGAGCTCCTTCCAATCAATTCAATCATCATATTTCAAATGAGCAATCTAAAAATAAGATATTCATTCGTTAGTCTATTTAATCTTTTATTAATTAATTAATGTATTAAGTTGCTCTTTTGAATAAACAACCAAACATTATTATAGAATGCATGTCAGAATCTCTGCAATCTGATTGGTTAATTACCCGTAATTGCCGTGTATTTTTTTTTTTTTACTGGCAGCACGCGATATCACGAGAAACTCCGATAAAGTGAGATGAAGAATTGAAACAAATTTTGGACGATTCAGACGCTTTCAGTAAGTACAAATTTTCAGTAAGTACAGTAAGTTCAGTAAGTACATTTAAACGCTTTGCAGAGGTGAAACACGTACATTTGGAAGATATTTCGAACGGAGAAATGGACAAACTCATGACTGAATTCTACGCTGTCGCAGCACTGTGTGAGACGTTGCTGCGGTGATTTGCCCACTAACGTGCATTGCGAATACGTTAATTTTGGGCACTCAATGCCACCCTGGACATTCGCAGTAAATCTGTTTCTTCTGATATGACTACGTCGTTTAAATGATTGTTATCAAATAAAAGCGTGATGAACTTGGTAGTTCTATACATGCAGACTCTATTTCTCCACCTGACATGGTCTATGGAGAAAATCATCTCATATTTTAGCTGTGTTATTTGGACACTTCTCTGTGTGAAAAGTCAATAATTTTTAGTCTTGGCAGATTTTGATGATTCCAATCATTGATGATCATTGATGATGAAGATGGATCTCTGCAATCTGATTGGTCAATAACCATGCATCCGGTAATTACCGGATGCATGATTTTGTCATAACCATGCATCCGGTAATTACCGGACGCATGATTTTTCCATGCATCCGGTAAATGAGGTTGACAGAGATTTTTCCCTTTTTTATTAGATTTTGGGGCCCATTCTATAAAACAGATGATGCACAGGTTCATTTCGTGGGTCAGTAGGATTGTGTACACGCGGTAGCTCTGTTTTTTGCCCGAAACCCACTCGGCTTCGCCTCGTGGGTTCAGGCAATTCAGAGCTACCTTGTGTACACAATTCCTACTGACCCACTCAAACCTGTGCATCATTTGTATACTATATTCATAGTAGTAAATGTAATACCTTTTTATTACATGAGGGTGTATGGGACTTTATTGTTACTTAACTTATCAAAATACTATTTTTTTGTTATGTATGCACATTTTATGCACGTCATTCATCTTATAGAGCTACTTCAAATCTCAACATTGAGACAAAAATCAAATTTGATTAGAAAATGGATCTAACCCCGTTTGCACATGAGCTCTTCAAATATCGTTGTGTTTATCATGTTGACCAATTATAATACTATCGACACAAGCCCCCGTCACACTTGTTCGGAATCAGCAGGAATCAAGCAGAACTAGCCGGAATGATTTTTTTTTTCAAAATTCGAGCTATATTCGGGAGGGAATTTCGAATTGAGATAAATATGTAAAAATACCATTCGAATACTTAGAATGTCCTTCGAACCCAACTCGAAAGATTCTTGCACTTCCGGGTTTATTGGCTCTCGAATGCAGCTCGATTTTAGTTGGAACACAATAGGAATATTTAGAATGCAGTCAGAATATTTGGAATGCAGTCAGAGTGCTGTTGGACTGCAATTCGAATACCGTTCGATATTTTTCCAGTTCGAATGCACCTCGAAAGTTTTGATCATGAGCAAAACATTCGGGACGGACACAAGAATGGACCCGAATATTCGGAATGCACTCAGAATGCAGTCAGAATGCACTTCGAATATCCAGGAATGTGCCAAAAAATTTCATTCCGACGGCATTCCGGCTTATTCCGCTTCTAGTGTGACTACGGTATTAAAAACACACCATTCTTTAGACCAAATCCATAATCATGCATTTTGTACATATCAATAGACCAGTTCGTAATTACACCATGGTCGGACAATCCACTGAATAAACAGTACTAGACTGCTGACTAAGATTTTTTCATGAAGCTGTCTGGGATGATGGATGTAAAGACATTGTACAGTGTGCCCGAAACAACAATAGAAGCAGATGCACATGATGGAATGTTTTTTCACCTTCTCAGAGCTGAATAGCCGTTGTCATATTTGCATGGTAATACATTGAAATGTGGTCGCCAATCTAATGAATTCCCATTTCACTCGGTGAGTAGTGAAATTGACCAGAGGTCATTTTCTACCAACAATAATCTGCTCATACGCAAATTGCAATTACGAAGTGGATTATTGCTACCATGTCGGACAACCGTCGAACAAGCTTCGTGAATGGCACCTGACATTTGTGGAAAAATTATGCAAATAATTTGAATATGACTAAAAAAAAATATCAGGGTAAAACGTTTTTACACATCATTCATTTTTAGAATGATGAATGATATAATAGAATTCATTTGACCAAGTGACATGAAGCGTGGTTTTCTAAAGGCGTTTTAAGAAACAGCCACTCGTGCTGACTGACTTCTGTCGATACTGCAAAAAATGTATCTCGGCCAAAGCAGGAAGGTGTTAGAACTGGAGTCGGCACGAAGAACAATTTATTTCTACACCAGTCGCGACCATTGATATCACAATAGTATATTTGACGCATTGGTTATTTGATCCAGTGACGACCGCCGCCAAATATGCAAAACGAATTTTGGATGCATTTAGAGGAATATATATTCTGTATGCGCAGAAGATTTCAGAACCGCTTCATGAATTGAAGTGCATATACAGTAGTAGTGCATCTATAATGATACGATTCTGTAAATTTCAGATTATGTTGTTGCTTCGTTTTTGTGATAAAATGAGAATACTGTACAAAACATGTCAGAGAAATGCCTCTATATCGCACATTGGGAAATCTTCCTTAAAGATATCTTGTAAATCGTTCATTGAGTATTTCACCTTCCATGGAAACAACCTCAATTTCGTGTCCGGAGGTGTCCGAAAAGTTACGGACCAAATTCTTTCTACAAGTTTATCAAAAATTCCCTTCGCTCACCCCAAAACTAATTCAAAGTGTGTGTGAAAAGATCACCTATGAACCCCCAGCGAAGGCTGAACATTTTTTTCTTTCGTTATTCAGAGGAAGCACTGCCTAATTAGAAATACAGCTAATTGTTTAAAACACCTGAATGTCTTGAATTTTTATGAGGCGGCGGTCATCATAGATCAAGGGAAGTTTATCCGAGCGCAGTCCATCCATGATAGGTTCATGGCCAAAGTAACCCTTAACTCTTTATGTATTACATATGAGGACCAGGCTGTCTTTATATAGTGCTTGTCGTGTAGGCATCATTCCTACACACTAACATGGAAAAGGATTACAAATTGTACATACAGCAATAGAAAAGACAGGTGAAGAGGAGGACAACGAGAGAGAGAAAAGCACAGTGAGGAAATATACAGTGAAGAAGAGATCTGGAGAGAGAGAGAGAGAGAGAGAGATTTTCACAGAAAGATATATATAGAGAGAGAAAGAGAGTGAGACAAAGGGAGAGAGAGAGAGAGAGAGAGAGAGAGAGAGAGAGATAAAACGTGTGCCTCTACCATATTATGTGTCTATTATTACATGAGATAGAGAGAGAGAGAGAGAGAGAGATAACAAGTGTGCCTCTACCACTTATGGGTCTATCATTACATGAAAGAGAGAGAGAAGAGAAATATATATATATATATAAAATACGTGTGCCTCTACCACTTATGTGTCTATTATTACATGAAAGAGAGAGGGAGAAAAAGAAAGAGAAAGAGAAAGAGAGAGAAAGGGAGAGAGAGAAAGAGAGAGAGAGAGAGAGAGAGAGAGAGAGAGAGATATTAAGTGTGCCTCTACCACTTATGTGTCTATGATTACATGAAAGAGAAAGAGAGAGGAGAGCAAGAGAGGAAAAGCAAGCGAGAGAGAAAGAGAGAGAATGAGAGAGAGAGAGAGAAAAAGTGTGCCTCTACCACTTATGTGTCTATCATTATATGAAAGAGAAAGAGAGAGAAGAGCAAGAGAGAGAAAGAGAGAGAGAGAGAGAGAGAGAGAGAGAGACAATAAGTGTGCCTCTACCACTTCTGTGTCTATTATTACATGTACTGCGAGTACGAGCCGCAGTAGTCACTCTAATCTCCATGGAGAAAAGACAACTATATCGCTTTCAGTTCGCGCCCTGTCACACATAGGTGCTGAATACTACCTGCAATGGCTCCAATTGAACTAGAAACTTCTTGGACTCGACCACTGCTTTCATGACTTTCAAGTAACGGGATGCGATATGGATATTTTACATCACCTGTTGGGTGTGTTAGGTGAGTTTTTTATTACTTTTGATTAATTGCTTCACTGTTTTTTTTTGTTTTTTTTATTGTCGTGGTTGGGTATTTGTATCGAACATGTTGAAGGCGCCAATTGATTCTGAAATAACGTTGAGATTGTATTATGTTCGCGTGGGTGTATGTAATATATGTGCGTGAATATGTAGTGTTTTTTTTTTTGTGTGTGTGTGTGTTTGTGTGTTTGTGTGTTTGTGTGTATGTGTGTTTGTTTGATAGTGTGTATTGTACGTGTGTGTATGCGTATATATGTGCTTGTATGCGCGTATGTTCTCGCACATATAAGTATAACGCACATACACAAAACACACACTCATGAGTAATTAGTCGGGACTGATGTTGGGTATAATAAAGCTGGAAGTGCCCACATGTCATAAGTAAAGTTGTTTAGCAAACAATCCAATGTATTTTCAAGATAAGAGGAATTTTAACCCTCTACCAGCATGATATGTGTGAACATCCACGCATGACTGAAAATTATTCTTTAAACAATGGCCATTTCATTTCTAAAAAAAAAAATGAATAAAACTTACCAGTGATGGTAACTTCGCTACCAATGGCAACTTCTATACAAACCTTGAATTTGATTGGCTTTTGAGCGATGTTGCCATGGTAGTTACCACTAATGTTAAGTTTTATGCAACAGGCTCCAGGTCTGTATTAAAGACAATTGTAATGATTATACTTCCAGCGGATGTGTATTTACCAGATGGAATATGATGGGTTACCCAGATTCTGTGAAATGCCCTTTTTTCGACAAAGCTTGTAAATACGCTTCGAAATATTTGGAATGTTCTAAGCGGTCAAAATCTCGTAATCATTTCAATACCAAGGGGAAGAAGATCGTGGATCAGGGGAGGGGGGCATTTTATGAAAGTTGTCAGCACTGACTGTCAGTGCCAAAAAATTCAGTGAAATCCTCGGTTTTGATTGGCTGAGAGGCACTAGCCGATGTTACTATGATAATTGTCGGAGAAAGACGACTTGTCAGTGCTGACAACTTTCATGAAATGCCCTACAGGAGTCTTACCTAAACCCTTTAGGTGCCCCATGCGTATTATGCACACAAATTCCGTAAAACAGCCATTTATCTGACACGCAAAGAATTAAGGAGATGACTTGCGATAACAACAACCATCAGGGTCCCGTTGCATAAAGGATACCATGAATGGTAACTCTGCCATTAATAGTAAGTACCATGGTAACGCCGCTCGATAGCCAATCAAATTCCAGGTTTCCATAGAAGCTGTCATTGGTAGCAAAGTTACCATCAATGGTAAGTTTTATGCAACAGGCATGACAGGATCCTGAACCGAGATCCCTGTCATTTAAATGCACGGCAATGGTACATAGGCCCACCTGATTCTCATATCGATTTCAGTGTTTGTGTTTACAATGAACCTTTCACTGATGCATTTCATTTCTGTTGAAAAAAATAACTGCCATGATCTCGTATTTGAGAAGGCAAAACACTGATTTGAGTTAAAAATACAATCGACCAATATATCGATGAGACACCATCAGTTAAAACCTTCGCATGATTGGTTAGTCGTTGTTTTTAATCGGTAAATTAACCTGTGTAGGATGGATATTCTTACACTTTCTTTTACATACCTTGTAATTGTTAAATTGATATGCGCAGTCGTGTGTAAAGGTTACCATCTACATCCTATGCCATGATCGTAGAGGATTAAATTCCCGTTATCTTGATAAAAGTTGCATTATCATATATCAAATATGTGTATGAAGAGTGACAGAGTATCCACTTTATATATAAAAGTGTTCTAGAGTTAATGAATGTTGCAAGTTGCCATAACATAACGGCTTACAATCGATACAATGTCCTTCATACAACCATGTACCATGAAACGTGCAACAGTGATCACCCAGCCGCCCATGACCCACTAATACTATGGTAAAAAAAAAAAAAAAATGTGAGAAGGTGCTTGCATTCGGCATTCGCATAATCCAGAGGCTGACATGTGACGTAAACAGTATCGACCTGATTTCAAGGCTTGGCAAACCATCCGTGGAAAAGGAGGATTTTCTTTCTTTTTTTATTTGGTGTAAATATTTATTCCATAGATCAGTTAACTAACAAATTGTGCGAACATTTTTACGGAGTTTTGCCTAACAAAGCAACAATTCGTATGCAAAGTAAATGGTCATCCTCCTGAGGTAAAAAAAAAAAAAAAAACCGGTGCATAGTTATAGGAAGGTGACAGTACTAATAAAGAAAACTTCATTCCTGTTTGATTTTAGTATCACAGGAAGGGATCGTCTCAATAAAATATACAGTTCGGAGCCATGACAACGGCAAGACAATTCTTCCATGATAGCATGGCCCCGTAGTCTGTATAAATATTATCCATCACCATGAAGTTTTTATGCGGTATTGAGGCAGCTTTGCACTGGTAATACGCACCATTCCCATAGGGCAGTATGGAGTCTGGCAGAGAAGGAGTTAACTCTTTATGCACCATTGAGGCATTTTTGCATTGGTAATACGCACCATTCCCATAGGATAATAAGTCTGGCAGAGAAGGAGTTAACTCTTTATCCGCCATTGCAGCATTATTGCACTGGTAATACGCACCATTCCCATAGGGCAGTATGGAGTCTGGCAGAGAAGGAGTTAACTCTTTATGCACCATTGAGGCATTTTTGCATTGGTAATACGCACCATTCCCATAGGATAATATTAAGTCTGGCAGAGAAGGAGTTAACTCTTTATCCGCCATTGCAGCATTATTGCACTGGTAATACGCACCATTCCCATAGGGCAGTATGGAGTCTGGCAGAGAAGGAGTTAACTCTTTATGCACCATTGAGGCATTTTTGCATTGGTAATACGCACCATTCCCATAGGATAATAAGTCTGGCAGAGAAGGAGTTAACTCTTTATCCGCCATTGCAGCATTATTGCGCTGGTAATACGCACCATTCCCATAGGGCAGTATGGAGTCTGGCAGAGAAGGAGTTAACTCTTTATGCACCATTGAGGCATTTTTGCATTGGTAATACGCACCATTCCCATAGGATAATATTAAGTCTGGCAGAGAAGGAGTTAACTCTTTATCCGCCATTGCAGCATTATTGCACTGGTAATACGCACCATTCCCATAGGGCAGTATGGAGTCTGGCAGAGAAGGAGTTAACTCTTTATCCGCCATTGCAGCATTATTGCACTGGTAATACGCACCATTCCCATAGGGCAGTATGGAGTCTGGCAGAGAAGGAGTTAACTCTTTATCCGCCATTGCAGCATTATTGCACTGGTAATACGCACCATTCCCATAGGACAGTATGGAGTCTGGTAGAGCAGAAGTTAAACCGAGTACCATGAGTACCCCTTCCCCAGTACTCACGCTACTGAGTGGTGTACGTGCATGGTTTACATATTCAGGTATCTTTCACACACAATAGGCCATTTGTCTGGCAAATAAAGAATAAAGTGTTTGTAAATTTTGTTTAGGGGGAACTTTTTTCGAAAGTGTCCTGTTTTTATTTTACAGTACCTACTAGGTGTAGGTGTTTGGACCTGTTTTGGTAATTAATTATATATATTTTTTTGCAATCTCTGAGATTCATTTATTCATTCAAAATAATGTGTCATGATATTTGTTTAACTGCATTCCATTGTATGTTATGTTAATCATTTCATTATATTGAACCAATTATGTTTCATATTTTAGTTGCAATAAAATTATTTATCTATCTAAAAAATGCAAATGTAAACGTAATGAAAAAGGGGTGTGCTATCTTCAATAAAAAGAAAAGTAGCATAAGTCAATGAAATATATTACAGTAACTATACAATCGTATAGTTAAAACGTAGCCTGTATAAGTACTATGTACCATACGATTTATATAAACTTATCTTCTTTGTTTATTCTGTTTCACATATTTGTCCAAACAGTGTAGTCTTTTCAGAGCTCAGAAAACATACTTAACAAAAGAATCCTATGTCACAGGAATTGATTTGATACATTCTATAACGTCAAAACAACACACATGCAATGAACGAAATAGTCATTATAGAAATAACGCTGTCATAAATCTGGGTTTTTAATAAACATGTTCCAGTAATGCTATACTTTTGGCTGTGCGGTTCAACCGATTTTTTTTTTCCCGAAGAAGTAGGAGTTTGGACTTCAATCGTTAATTTATAAAAGATCACGGATTCTTAAATACGGTACCATTTGCAAGAGAGCGGATTTAAGGTATAGAGTGTCGAGTTACGTAAGAAATTGATTGTTTACAGGCAGGAATTTGTAGATATATGGAGTCAAGACGTTTTTCACATTTTAAAAGGGGCAATCCAATACTGGTATTCCATCCTATTTACACTCTTCCGTTTGAAAAAAAAACAATTCTTATTTTGAAGTGCTATAATCTGCATTGGGGATCAATCAGGCGTACCCTTAACAGGAAATCTTTGGAATTCGGTTGAGATTTTCTTACAAAGCTATCCCAAAGTGTAGAACAATAATCTCAATGGGAGGCAAGAAGGTAGAAAAACAGCTGGCAAAGAAGTCATTGAGATAAATAAGCTACGATTAAAGTGAAAATTTCCTGTTTTACATAAGATATCTAAGCAAATAAACTCAGTATCATACTGTGTTAAGTGTGAATACATAAGTGGCAATAAATCATGGAAATGGTTGATTTATTTATGATTACACTTTGACACGTACATGTATACAAACAAAGGTGAGAGAACATGAAAAGAATAGAATGCTATATAGGGCTCCAGAAACGCTAGTAATGGGTTTTTTTCGCAACATGAATTGACCCTTTAACGGTGACCTATTTTAGCGTGCAATACTATTGCTTCAGCTGCAATTGGAAATCGTTCACAATAGAGAATGGGACCAGGCAAAAAAAAAATAGTGTGTTTTCGTTTCGTATCGTGGTTCTTCGCAATGCTGCCCATGATCCAGCAAGGATATCGAACACAACGTCCAATGTCACATGCATAATTAACCGATTTCTCTCCTTTCACACAGACACAGGATATGACAATGAGAGGTGTTAACAATTATGATTGTTTCGTCTAAATGTTGTACAGTTTCTACGTCTCTCTTTCTATCTTTCCCCTGTCCCCGATTCAGCGCTCCCTCACGACCATCTCACCGCCCACCTTCTCCTCTCTCTCTCTCTCTCTCTCTCTCTCTCTCTCTCTCTCTCTCTCTCTCTCTCTCTCTCTCTTTCTCTCTCTCTCTCTCTCTCTCTCTAATTTTACTCCTCTCTCCCTGTTTCCTCCATTTAAATCTCCACACCGTTTCATCCCTTTCATGACCATGGGCTCCTGAACTGCGTTATAAAGCAATTATCTTTTCATGTCAGAAGGTTACCAGCTCATTATTCAACACTGTCTTGTAGGTATACTGTCCTCGGTAGCCATGGTGACCGCTCTGAACTGCTACCAGTGTACGAGTGACCCGTCAGGAGGCCGAGGAGGTGCATGTAACGACCCGCCCTCCATCGGCGGTCTTCAGACAGTCAAGGATTGCCAGGGTGTCTGCTATGTGAGTTCATTACATTTCACTTGTTAGTTTTATTGATGCGAGAAGGGGATGCTCATTGACAAGATTGGAAGAAATAAGGTAATTTAGAGTATCACAATATATTACATACCAATACATAAGAACGTTACAAAGCAACATTACATAATAACATTACATCATGTCTTCATGGCCGATATGCCAATTTGCTTCCTTTAAATGCACAGTTAGTGTGACCCTATTAGAACTGTCATGAAATTCGGCATAGATCTGTAGTAGCCTATACCCTTACAATAACATAACATAATTAAATTTCACAGTCATAGCTCCTTGAACTTTTTCAGGAAAAGGGAACAACCTTGTTTATTTTTGAAACGCCCCTTTTCGTAGCGCCCATAATCCATATCGCATCAGTCAGCTGTGCTGATACTGTAACAGGAACCGCTAAGTTTTGGACGACCTGTTCAAAACTCAACTCGAAAACTAATTCCAGTTTAATTTCACTTTGATTCAGGTTTCACTTCAAATGACAAGGACAATTCTTTTACAGTATTTTATTCCATTTATCGTTTTATTTATGCAATTGTACTTTTTAACCTGCAATTCAAAAGATTCGAATTATTCATTCAGCTGGCTAACTGTCCTCAAGCTTTTTGTTAAATAGTCAGATACTCCTCTGACTTTTCTCACTTTCAACAAACTTTCAACTTCTTTCAACAAACTTCGTTTTGGACCGGACTTGTCCTTTAAAATATCACTGCTTCTCACACTGTGCTTCGCGACATCGAAAAGGAGACCGAAAATTTGATGGTTATTAAAGCTTTAAACCAATTCAAAGGCAATACCATTGTGTTTTGTGAATGAAATGGAACCTAAAGACGTGTAGATGTCATTTCTATAGAAACAGGCGATGGCGGTTGAATGGACCCATAGAAAGCGCTATTCAAGTCAACTTCGCACAAAAACGACAATCCCTTTACTCTAGTTTGACAAGCTCCCTGATACGAAAATATCCAGTCATTGTCGCTCAGGGACTACTCAACCGATTCAAGCAACCAGACACGGTATGCGTCCCTTGCTAACGTTCCCGAGGTCTCCATCAAACCGAGAAAGAAAACACTTTTGTGAAATACCAATTACCGGTATGATACTTGATAGCAAAGGGGTGCGTTTTATCCGCTTTCATGTATCTGGTCTTTATACCAGTATGAACGGTTTGGGGCAAAATACAAGCGTCCTAATTTAGGAGGAAAAAAGTAGAAACTGTAGAGGTCGAGATAGAGCGGTGGAATGGGAGTGGGGGTGGGGGAGGGGGTGGGGGAAGGGGTGGGGGAGGGGGTGGGGGAAGGGGGTGGGGAAGGGGGTGGGGGAAGGGGGTGGGGTGGCAGCACGAAGATAACTAGTTAAAGAAGAATTGGGAAGGGGAGACGGAGCAGTTAAAGAAAAACGTGAAGAATTATACATTATTGTTTGTTTATAATGATAGGGCTTATTCAATCTACTCAGGAATATCAATACCAATAACACTCATGGATCTTCTAATCTTTCCTTGAATAATCAAGCTAGTGTGACAACATAGCTTGAAAATGGGGGTATCAGGCTTATATATTTATCTCTTTTTAAAGAAAATAATATGGATTACTTTTGATAATTTCTCAAAGGTTTCCTACTCAAGAAGCGGAACACAAACCATGACGTCACGCGGTTGTTATAGCAACCCGGCCTTCTGCAGCGAGACGTGCATGAGCCCGACCTCTGACCTCAACGACTGCCTGCACTGCTGCAGCTGCGACCTGTGCAATGACGTCACCAAGGACAAGATCCGATCACGCGATCCAAGCACGGGCTGCGAATGGCAGACGACCACTCCGATGATGACGACGAAAACGACGACGAGGTCGATACCGAACGAAGTTTCGTCCACGGTGACGACGACCACTGCGGCGGATGAGCCGCAGGCCGGGGCGCAGGGTGGAGGAGGAGAGCGGTTGAGCTGGTTCGCCTCCGACATCTTACGATGTCTACTACTCAGCGTCGCCATCCAAAGAATTATTTTGCAGACCCCATGACGTAGTCAAACACGTCATCAAAGGATAAGTCCATCCTCTTCCAAAATTGTTTCATAAAATGCATACAAATCAGGGAAACCTCTGAACCAAGCGGGTTAAGAAAATAAGAATTTATATGAAGTTTGTAGACAGTTTAGGGAAAATATGATAGACTGACAAACACGACAACTACCTGAACATCTAGAGTATAACTTCAAGAAGAGACAGATGATGAAGGCGACGGACATGGTATTGCTCGATGAAGGTGGTTACCATGGAAACGTTCCGATATTGGTAAAAAAAAATCGGTTACCGCGGCTGAAGAGGATTTTCTTTTTTTGTATGACTTGAAGATTACTTGGAGTTATGTAAAGTACGGTTTCATACTAACAGTATACATGTATACACATTTTATCTATTTATATATGGGTCATTTCATGGGGCTGGGGCAAAGTTTTCATGCAATGTCCATGTAACGGAGGTATCAACCTTTGTAGTTCACCGTGAAGATCAATTCAGATGTGGTTAAGTTTTGAGGTGTCAATGAAAAATGGCTCTCCTTTTCTCAGTAATAGACGTTAAGATTGGAAATCTTTTATGGATTTGAGGCAACAGGCATACAAAAATCTACCACCATTACAAGGACATCACATTGTTTTTACATGGACAAGAAATTTTCATAAGTCGAATTGCAATATGCCATGGTCTTTGAGAAATAATACTGGATGGGATCCCATTGTTTGCTCGTGCGATTATTTGCCTGGTTTGAAAAAAAATGTGGAGTTGTGGTTTGTCACAAAAATTGCCCCAACCCCGTGGAATCACCCATATTTGTCTTCCTCCAAAGATTATAATCCATTTAGTATTTATTCAGTTAGAATTGAAGAATGGTATGGAATATATAATTTTTCATTCTTTCGATGTCTAGTTTGACGGACAGATAGAAATATAGGCGAAGAAAATATCAATTTGGCAGGAAATATAACATGGGCAGTGAAATATGATTATAATATTGTGGTATTCATAACCACAAGTTCGTAGTGCCTTTAGAGAGTACTACGATAGGTTCCTTTTTGGAAATGAGATAGAATGGATGGGTATATATAATGATCATCGCTACCTCTGTCTCCCCCTTCTCTTCGACGATTGCTTTTTCATTTTGTCTCGTCTTCCACATACTCTCTTCGTTTATCCTCTGATGATTTCATATCTGTATGACACTTTTCTCTCTCTAGTCATCTGCGTTGCCTTCTTCATGTCTCTTTTGTCTCTTAATGTTCCTTTCTTTCTCTTTGAAATTTCATTTGCATTGCATGACATGCGATATATTTTGTTCTTTGTTCATGAGGTATTCATATAATGAACATGATGAAGCGGCTTTCAGTTTGGTGGCATTTCCCCAGTCTAGTGGCTCGGGAATTCCTCGAAGGAAGGAGTTGTAGAAGAACAAGTAAACTTGGTAATGGGCCAAGCCTTTGGGACCTGTGTCCCTTTCCGAAAGCGAAACAAGATGAGAGAGAGAGAGAAAGAGAGAGACACACACAGAGAGAGAGAGAGAGAGAGAGAGGGGGGGGGGGAGAGAGAGAACAAAATAAAACCACCAACACCTAATAATGTTCATGATGTTCGTCACACTTTATCGGCTGAAAACATACTTATACTTATGCTTAAACATACGATACTTATGTCAACAAGTGCGTGTCAATGTTAACAAGTATGGACCAACGTTATGGACGCCAAATGCACGAGTTGACACGATACGAAAGAGTATTAAATAGCTTGACATGATTTGTTGATAAAGTATTTCTCATTTACGGTTGATGCATTGACATAAATGCAGCCTCATGGGTGCAAATGCAATGTTTAGGATATGTTTACTGCTGTAGACAGTATTGAATTATTGCATGAGAGAGAGGGGGAGAGAGAGAGGGAGAGAGAGAGAGAGAGAGAGAGAGAGAGAGAGAGAGAGAAAGACGGAGGGGGGGGGGGCGGATGCACAATTTGAGAAGGGGCGAAGAGGAGGTGAGAATGCTGACAGTACCGGGTGGGAGGGGGGGGGGGGGCGGGGGAGTCAGGTGAAGATCCCGTGCATTTTGTTAAAATCCTTACCTCAAGAGCTAATGAAGTTTATGAACTCAGAGGAGAATATAACACAGACAAGAGAGAAAAAACATTAACAGCTGCGTAGGTCATCACTGTTCATCAGTAATAATGTATATCATCACATTAAAATAGAGTGCAGTACTGTATAGTTGTATAGCTTATTTTGGACTACTCTTAATCCTATCTCGGGTATCTTTGTTTATAGGAGTGAGTGTATTATGTTACATGGAATGTAAATATATTGTTTACGGAAGGTATAGCAATGTAGATATTAACACGAGAAATTTGAAGGGACGTTTTCTTGATGAATTAATCACGACTTCAATTTCATATCAATGTATATAAAAAAAAAAAAAAAAGTGCTAGCACGACTAGTATTAGAAAAGAAAACGTGTCATACAGTTTGCGTTTGCCTTCCGAGAGCTGAACCAGAACAATTGATTATTGGTTTCAATCTTGTGTTCTCCCCGTTAAATGCACACACACGTACACACATAAAGTCCACACATGTCATACACACATACATACGCACATTTACCCCCTCTCTATTCCCATTCTTTTTCTCTCATACACACACACACACAGACAGACAGACAGACAGACACACACACACACACACACACACACACACGCCCCCTGTTCTTTCTCCCCTCTCTTACACACATACACACGCACATGTCCTTCCTCTATTCCCATTCTCTCTCTCATACACACACACACGCATACATGCACACATACACCCTCACACACACACACACACACACACACACACACACACACACACACACACACACATACTCCCTCCCCCGTTCTTTCTGTCCCTCTCTTTCGACCCATTTAAATTTGGAGCAATGTTTTTCATATTCGCCTTTTGGATCTTACAATTCCCTACACAGCACCAATCACACTATTAACACCACACACAATTAACGCCAATATATCTCAAGCAGTATTTGCATTATGTGCATAAGTTTTATATAAAGAATATCCATTACACACAAACAATTCTACAATGCAAATCAATCATAATTTTATCATTGACCTACAGAATCAAATTTCATATCTTAGAGTGATTCACAAACATAAAATTATTTTGTTTCTCCAACCATTAAAAACCACATCGTTCAGTTTGAAACTAAATGTATTACATGTGACTTTTCTTCACGGATAAATACTACTATACTTGATAAATTCCATTAAAGAGAATGAACCACCTTTCTAAAACCTACAGATATTAAGAAATATTCCAATAGAATAGAAACTCATGTAATCACATGGACATGACATCACTCCACAACCCCAAAAGTGGTTTGGTATAGGAAGATTCCGATGTATTTGACGTAACACCAACATATTGTACAATATGAGACAAGTAAAACTTACCAACAAGGAATATTCTTAAGGGAATTAATGGTAAACAAAGACCTTCTGTGAAAAGCAGGAATAATATTTAATTCCATAATGACATTCTGACGAAGGAGTATTCCTCAGGGAGTGGAGATGGTGCACATAATGTGTGTTTGATACCTACATATATCCCACGACCAGGGCTGTAATGGTACCATCCCTCTCAGTTCCGTCTCAGGACTGTGAAAGGAGGACAGACCCTCAACACACTTACACAAAAAATACTGTAACATGTTTATTTCTACAGCAACATAAATAATGCAAACAGTGGGGTGTTTCACGAAGCTGTTCGTAAGTTACGAACGACTTTACGAACGACTGGTGATCCCTTCTTGTGCTTAATGCGATACCACACTTTGTTCATTGAGAATCTGATTTAGTAAAAGAAGGGATCACCAGTCGTTCGTAGAGTCGTTCGTAACTTACGAACAGCTTGGTGAAACACCCCACAGGTTTGTGCAACCTCATCATGCATGTACATATCTGTGTAATATAGGATACAATAAAGTTCTTACAAAATGTCTCAAGACAAGGAGATGCGTGTGCTTCCTCCTCAAAGCAATGTTCAGTGTATTGGATACAATAAAACTGGATACAATAAAACTTGTACCCCATTCTGCAATTTCATGTTTCAAAACAAGTACAAGGTGTGGAATACTAGTACATGCAATTCCGTTTATGAATGTATAATTCTATTCTAGGCATAATTTATATGGCATAATATCTGTGTATAAATATGGTTTTTGTAATTTAACGCTCTTGCAAGAAATGCAATGTGGCATGCTCAGTCTTGGTCTCAGCCTTTTATTCAATGCACTTTCATCTATTGAAAGTATATTACATTGTGATTTTGTTTGGTTTTAAGGAGATATGTTTTGTTGACAATATAATATGCACACACGTAGGTAATAGAGTGCGAAGGGAGAGAAGAAAGGGGGGGGCTACAGAGGCAAAAATGCTTACAGAGACCGATAATCAGAAAGGAAGATGGAGGGGGGGGGGGGAGGACGAGCGGGAAAATGCTCCTGACATTAAGACAATGAAACTTTCATCCAAAACTACCGTACATGCCATTCCCAGCATTGAGAAATGCATAATAATCTGTAATGGTTTGTAATGGCTTCCATTTTCAATGGTTTGTACAGAACGTTTTTATTTTGACCGGCAAAAGAGCTAACCTGTATTTAAAGACGAAGAAACTTTCAACCCAACATGTACATGCCATCCATAGCATATTGAGGAATGAATAATAACATGTAATAGTTGGTACACGTAGCTAAGCACGTTTCATGCAAAACAGCTTTCAAACAAAGCACAGCTTGTGAAAG
Source organism: Arbacia lixula (assembly GCA_963669155.1). Taxonomy (NCBI): domain Eukaryota; kingdom Metazoa; phylum Echinodermata; class Echinoidea; order Arbacioida; family Arbaciidae; genus Arbacia; species Arbacia lixula. The sequence continues at coordinate 24,484,579 of OZ022582.1, read as the reverse complement.
CAAAACCGATTGTTTTAATCTGACAGCTAATGCAGCTTCAATGACAAATGGGGACAGTAGCATAGATGAGGTTGAATGAACGAGTGAATAACAGAAAAAAAAAACCAAATGGTACATAATTCTGGGAGGAAAACAAAATTGATAAAATTAACAAGCCTTTAAAAGCCTAGTGTGAAAACAACTTGTTTTCCTCGTCGACCGTCCACAGTAGAGTTTACCTCATCATAAAAAAAAAAAATCAAATTCACTATTACTTCCTTTTGCAGCAGTGAGGGACACATCCAAAGGTATCCAGAGCCAAACCTATGAAGTTAAACTGTATGTGTGCCACATGTGACTTATTCTACAAGAAATAGACGTAAATCCCACAGCGCAGCATTTTACTTGGCATGGAAGGAGGTAATGATCAGTCCAAGAGCAGAAGACTTCTCTAACCATACCATAAATGTTTCCTGTATTATGTGTGGTGGAAAATAGCATTACAGAATGCATTCAACAGTTATAACCATATATTTGCCAGAGGCGAGTGAAAGTCGTTTTGCTTAATGGTAGCATTAAGAGCAGAGAGGCACGCCTGAGAACACCCATTAATGTTTCCTCTCTTATGTTTGGAGTAAAATAACATTACAGAGTGCAATGAACAGACACTCATATATTAGACAGAGACAAGTCATTCTGGTTACTGAGAACACCAAGAGGAATACATGTGCTTCTTTAAGAGCACCATTGATGTTGCTTAATGATCGCATCAAGGGCAGAACTAGTCTGAGAACACCCATTTATGATTCTTTCCTAATGCGTGGATTTTGGAGAAAAACTACATTAAAGAGTGCAATGAACAGATGTACCCATATATTAGGCAGAGGCAAGCCACTCTGCTTATCGGTAATAATACCAAGAGGAAAATTCTTTTAAGAACATCTGCAATATTGCTTAATGATAGCATCACAAGCAAAGAGACTTGTCTTAAAACACCCATTAATGTTTCCTTCTTTATGCGTGGAGGAAAATAACATTACAAAGTGCAATGAACAAATATACCCATATATTAGACAGAGACAAGTCATTATTCTTATTGATAACACCAAGAGGAATACTTCACCATTAATGTTTCTTTCTTATGTTCAGAGCAAAATTTATAGAATGCAACGAACAGATGTAACCATACATTTTTAACACTGTCGTTTAGTTGACAATGGTTGATGAGAATACCTGGAACAGGAGAACTTTTCAGACAACACAATGTTGGATTTCTTAGTCGGACAAAAAGCAGCATCACTGATGCAATGAACAAATACACTTAAAGGGCATATACTGTACTGGGAAGGCAAAAAAACCTTCAAAAAGTAATTGTTAGCAATCTTCTTATCAATGGTCTTAAATTCATGTATTGTCCATTTAGAGGCTTCCTGAAAGTTATTTGCCCTCAAATGATCTACATTTGGAGTAATGAGTGATTAAATCACCAATTCCCAAATTGTTCGGCCCGAACATTTTGAGAATTTAATCATTAATCATTCATTACTCCAAATGTGGATGATATGAGGGCAAATAACTTTCAACAAGCTTCTAAAATGGACAATACATGAATTTAAGACCATTGATAAGACGATTGCTAACAATTACCTTTTGAAGGCTTTTTTGCCTTCCCAGTACAGTATATGCCCTTTAAACATGTCATGTATGCATATACAAATGATGGGAAAAGTTTTGTCTTTGTATTATACATGGCATGAACAAGCTGCTCACAAAAATAGAAGATGCCCAAAGGGGGAAGCCTTGCAACTTGGATAAAACCGGACAAAAAGACAGACTCAGAAAGATAAATGTTGGTGAAAATCATAAAAATTGTTAACAGACTCGGACCAGCCCACATGCCAGAAATCACAGAAATCACAGAATCACAGAAATCACATCACAGCCTTGTCATAGTCATAATGCACATTGCATTTGTGCCCAGTGTAACTAATGAAGTACAATTTCAAGACTTTCCAACATTCCTAGCATTCTATCTCCCATCAGCCCTGTTCACCCCTTGCTCTCCAGACAGCATCTCAGATTCTTTACGATGTTAATAATTTCAGACATTCTACGCGATATTCCTTTGGGTATATATTTTTACATTCAATAACTCCTCCGGGTACCGTATGACATTCACAACTCAAATTTGCAGCAATACACTATGCTCATAGTAGGAATATGACGAGAAAGTTTAAGAATGTATGGAATGCGCTGTTGTTGTAGTTTGCATGGTCATTCCGACAGGTTCAACACTGATATGTACACCTCAAAACCCTCATACGTTCAGCCAAGTACTACACGAGAGTATTGCTCCTACGAAAAATGTATGCCGCCCTGACTAAGGTAACAACTCACAAGTGTAAGCACTAAATCTGAAGAATGGGATAAAAATTCTGTGGCTTTGCGACCCTGGGATTATCTCGCCACAATGGAGGTCATAAAGTGAGCTACAAAGCCTCAAAACATCAGTGTTATTGTGCTGATTAGGGTAAATGCACCAAGCCGAGTTTTCAAGGCCATTTATGACCTACATGCAGTTATTTTGAGTGCTTACGATAATAGACTTCGGTTTCTCAAAGGCCATTTACAGCCCCCAGTCATTATTTTCTTTTTTGTCATTCCAGTGTAAACATCTAGAATTAAACAAGATTTCTGGTGAGAAATATCTACATCTATAAGGTTGCGTTCATGCGACCATCGCCAGAATCATGATTCAAAACGCAAACATGAATCACGATATCAACAGAAACAGCGTTTACGCCCCCTTCTCTCCAATCACGTTTCTACTTGGATTCGGGCCAATCCATTGCGCATCGCAGTGCGCAGTTTTATCCAGAAAGTATAGGTCAGCTTTTATGCGCGTGTTTTCTTATACAGTAGCGTGACTTCTACGTGGGCTGCTTGACTAGCACCGGAAGTAGGTCAACACAATGACCACACAGAATCATGATTCAAAACACGGTTGAGTTCAAGCGAAATTCTTCGAACATGATTCTACAGAAACACGTTTCATAACGCCCCTTGTTCCGCGTTTCATGTTTGCGTTTGAATCCTGTTTATATTCAATTTCGTCTGAACGCAATCGTGATTCTGCAGAAACGCGTTTTGAATCATGATTGTAGGGCAAAAACGTGTCGCATGAACGCAACCTTAATTGAGTGCACAGCATAACGAAGTGGATGCATGCCAATATTCCGCACATAAGATTTGTATAGAACAATGTGGGAATGAATGGTACATTTGTATTTGGCAAATTATAAATTTTGTGTGCAGTGTTGTGCAATTTCCTGCATGGCATGCTTTTGGAGACATCTTTACAAGAAAAAAAAAGAAAAGACTGGGGCTCAGGGAAATTTAGCCCCTAGAGTAAAAGAAAGAGCCCCCTTACACATACTAAAGTGCCCCTGTGACAACTAGGCCTAAATGTTGCTCATAGGGGATAACACTCAGCGTGGCTCAGTGTTTGTGTCCTTACATTAGACTAAGAAAGTAGCCCCCACGACGACACCCCACCCCCACCCCACCCCATGCAATAGACAAATCAAACAACAGGTCCAGCGTCCCTGTTAGAGCAGTCTGGTATAGGAATGCGTTCCTACAAATGGATTATCCAGGCTCCAGAGCCTTGCTCGCTCAAGAGTATAATGCAAATCCAATTGGAACTAGCAGAAAAACATTCTGCCTAACTCAATGAGTGCCATTTTTTCACAAGTAATACACACAAACCCCATAGACACCTTATCTGGCACTCAAAGGTGTGATGTTAACTGCTGATGAGGCAGAGGATATGGGGGGAACCTGAAAGAGAAATGCAAATGCACGCACCGCACTTTTGACATGTCAAACAAGCTGTTCAGCCTGACAAAATCAAAAATAGGTTACAAATCCCCTCCAGCTATTTCTATGGAATGTCTGGTGTATTTTTTTTTTTTTTTTTTTTTTTTTTGGGGGGGGGGGGGGGATATGAGGATAACTTTTACAAGATAAGCCAGTTTACGCACAATATTTATCTACCAGAATGCCTGATATACATATACAGTGTCAGGGAGTTTATTTCAATCCCTGTATTTGTGCACTGTATTTTTGACTGTGCTATAAATATTTTTCATTCAGATTCTCAACCAGTTCATGCACAGGCTTGAAGGTGCGTGTCATTGACGTTGTGAGTACATTCATGCTGTTTTCCTAATAATGCTCATATAAACCATGTTTTATGGGTACTAACTTAACTTCATAAAACCCATGTGGTCTGAAGCACAAAAAAAATTTCTTTCACTCATATCTGTGACAAACACATTTAATGAATCACATCCAAATGTTCATTTTGATCACTGTGAAATGTTCATTTGCAAGTTCCTGTTCAATCAAAACTGTACACACATAAAATTCATGATTAAGAATAAACTACATTTTTACTAGGAGTGCAATTGTGCAAAAACTGCTAACATTCAGAAAACTATCTTTAAACAGTTATGTATTTTCTCTCCACTTCATGTACGATTGTTTTTTGTGTTTTGATTGCGAGTGAACATCTACTAGATCACACTTCAATTTCCCTAATTAATGGATGCAATTGAATTATTAGTTTCAGGGGGCTACCCTATGTCTTTTTAAACCCCTAATACCATGAAATGAACCAACACACTTCAAAATACTGCACGATGTACTTTGTAAGAAAACTTAATGGGGTGGGGGGGGGGGTAAAAATTCCCTTATCCCCTGTATACTTTTCCTACTAATCTCATTCCAGACACATCATACTCTCACACATGATTAATTCCTGATGCAATTCAAAGCAACTGTGCCGGAACAGCTAAACCTTACTCAAGACATACCTGCAATGCATGCCTAAACAAGTCCTACAAGACACGGCTCTACATCTAAATCCCCCATACCTGAGTGGACTCACCATGCTTTGAAACCAGGGTGTGGTTGACCAGTCAGATAAAAAAAACCCCACAAAAGCAGAAATATCTCTTATTAGCACTGGGATGTCTGTGTTTCCGCACTGATGGAATACTCTTGTTATCATTTGAAAGCCTGTTCTTGCATAGCATTGGTCAATTTTCAAGCAGTTATGTGGCGGCGTGTTACATGTACAGCCGCTGCGTTGTTGGGCAGGACTGAATGTGCCATATATTTCCAAAGAGCAAAAAAATTAACAAGAAGAAAATAAGATTTTTATATTACACTCCAGTAACTAAACTTACAGATAATGAGACAGGCCTTGATACAAGGCCCATGCATTTGTATCCATACCCAATGAAGTGCATTACCGGTATGTTATTTTTGTGGTCTGATACGCATTCACTAATTTCACAAACTATACATCTTATACAGTAGTGAGAAAAGTAGAACATCAGCGTGATTTTTGCATGAAGTGATGTCAACTTATAGCAACAAAGTATTTGAACATCACTCTACACCTCTGCATTGTTTTCATGATCTAGATTACAATTAAAACATTTTTAATTGCATGTTTTCTGCAACTAGGGTGTTGAACTGCATCAATACAATACAGACTTCATTTTCTGCACTAATGGAGATCGTTAGCGTGGAACAAAATTACAAATAGCGTCCCGTGACAAGAATTGTTCATGAAAATATTTAGGACAAAGATCAAATTTGCAGGTACGTGTTAGATATTACTCATGATCTGTGTTCATGAAGGAAAGACTTGCACCTCACAGTACAATGACACTTTGACTGGAATGTTTCTCAAACTCCGTGAATATTCAACAAAGTTAAGCTCTGTGTTCCAGATGTCCTCAACTTCAATAATTGAGAATGTTGCACACATGAGCAATGGCATTACCAGCAACACGACACAATGTAAACCCAAGCAAATAAATTTGCTTTAATATTTATCAAGAGCTTTGTTCACAGACATAGTACGGTTTCACAAGAGTGTAGGTGTGAACTATTACTAATGCACCACACATAAACGGATATGCTGGTATTAGTTACAGCAGGAAATGATTAACACATTACACATCTTTGTAGTTCTTTCCTGTGATTTATTTCATCTCTACAATGAGAAGTAATCAAATTATTTACTTTTAAATCAATATATTTGCGATTCCACTTGACGTCATTAGACCAGTTCATAATTTCCCCATGGTCGGACAATCCATTGAATAAGTACTACTAGCCTGCTGACTGGGATTTTTTATTTAGCTGTGTTGAATGATGGATGTAAAGACATTTTACAGTGTGCCTGGAACAACAATAGACGCAGGTGCACATGGTGGAATGTTCTTTCACTACCTTCTCAGAGCTGAATAGCTGTTGCCAAATTTGTATGATAATGAATTAAAATGTGGTCGACAATCTAACGAATTCCCATTTTACTCTGTGAGTAGAGAAATTGACCTGAGGTCATTTTCTACTAGCAATAATCTGCTCATGCGCAAATTGCAATTACGAAGTGGCTTATTTGGGTGACCTATGTGACATATTTGTGAGATTACTGAGGTTGAATGTAAAGAGAGATAGACTTTAAGAAATTGGCTTTCTGGTTCGTTGTATGACAGATTGATATGAACATTTGGCAAGTCTTAAATATTCACTAGGATTTATTACACAGTCAAAGCATGGATGTTGACTTTGAAAGGAAAGACATGCACAAAATTGGTAGCATATAATGATATAGGAAGACAGAAAATAATGAAGCAGAAAAAAAAAGCTACAACCCAAATCTCAGACAATTTTAAACCACAAAGAACATAATGATTATACTACAAACACAATTCATTTGTAATCACATTGATATTAATAGGATATTAAAAAGGTTACACTATATAACATGATCTATGTAAAAATTTGAATCTTGTTGTCTACATCATACGCTCTGAATTCATTACCCACAATAATGCGGCTCTCTATATACATATACTGCTGACTATAATATACAAATATTACAATATATTTCATTGTGAAACAAAAATTTCTGCAGTCCACTATGCCCATGCTCTACATAAATTCTAACATGTGGGGCTACTCAGAGTGTACTCGGATGAAGAATATTGTAATTCAGTAAAGATAAACGGCAAAATCAGAGTATAAAGTCTTAATCTGCCACTGTAAAGCTTTTTCATCAGTAATGTACACATGAAAAATGCTAGAGATCTGTCGTTTGTCTGAACTTTTTGTTTACTGTTGGCAATTACAGATGCAGGAAGAAAAACATGTGGTAACTGTTATGTAATCTTACACTGTGATGTCACATTTCAGATATAATTTTAGGGGTTACAAATACACAGTGTCACAGATAAATACAGATGAACCCGCATAGGTTCGCAATAACATTTCAAAGAATGATGCATCTTCTTAAGGTTTGTGGCAAAGTTGCTAAAAAGAGTGCTTTTGGCATATTCATCTAGACTTATCAGAATCACGTACACAAAGAGGTTAACCGTTGGCATACTCAAACATGGCACATTTCTGTAAATCCCTTCTCTAAGTCTACAGCTTTCTAAACTTGTGCCATAGATGAATTTCTCTGTTTACATGATGAATGCTTCACTCGTTTCTCTCGCTTCTTCTTCCGAGCACTATATCGATTAAGCATGCGTGACACACTCATTACGCGGTGCACAATCTTTTGTGAATTTCCAATCAAATATTACATCTTTGACTTCTTGACACAAAGCTAGCCTTGGTCGCTTTCTCCGTCTCCTACTCTTTTGAGGCTCTATTCCTCAACATTCTCAGTGCCATATGCGCAGGAGACATATAATAAGCCTATGGGATTTAGTTGACTTGGTACAGTTGGGCTTGAGATCAACATCACAGCTAATTGCAATCTAAGTCAGACTGCAGTCAATGTGTGCCTTCATTAGCCTGATCAGGCGAAATAGCCTGAAGTTGCAATCGCGTCCTCATTAGCTCCAAACTCGGAATACGTAAGCTTGAGCTCGGGTTGCATAAATCATCCTGAGTTTCGCACATACCAGCAGTGTAGGCCACAGCCGCATGGCTTCGGTTGTGAGCTCGCATTCACGCACATGTAAAAATCTATTACGTAAACAATGCCTCGTGGGCGCTGATGCATGCCGGGATCAAGAAATTTTCAGGCTAATGAAGACGCTCCGAGCTAGCTCCATCTAGCCCAAGATTTCTTGTGAAATTTTCTCGACCAAATAGCGAGCTTTTTTGCCTGATCTGGCTAATGAAGACGCAAATAGCTAGCTATTTCGTGATCTGGCTAGCTAACCCGATCAGAACAAGCTCGCTATTTCGCCCACATCGGGCTAATGAAGACGCACCTTCAATGTACGGAGCTGATTGCATTTTATTGCAATCACTGTGCACTTGATCTCAGGCTCCACTGTACCTATAAGAGTTAATCCATTCTCGGCTTGCCTGACCTAGTCCCGCTTGAGGACGGTGTGGTAGGCATTGCGTAGCAGGGCGTATGGGAAGCACGACTCCAGCAAATCCTGGGTCAGGAAAGGCGACTCCTTGACGATCTGAAACAAAAACACAAAATCTTCGTTTCAGCATGTTACCAACAACAGCACGGTGTCTTTACTACGGCTCATTAGTTGATTTGTTAACCATTTAATTGGATCACAGATTGATGGAATGATGGACTTATCAATTGATTGAGTGATTGGCCTGACAATAATCATCTGACAGATTACATTTACAAGGACTAAGATAACATGATTGAATGACTGAATGAGTGAATGCATTAATGATTGTTTGCTCATAGGTTCAAATACAAAATTGAATAGAGGGATCTTGTATCATTCCCTCCCTCCATCAAACCCCACCAATATATGACTCTTTCCCTCCCTCCACCCACCCACCCACCATTCCATCCACCAATCCATCCATCCATCCATCCTAGAGGATAACGAAGAGGAAACCTACCTGGTCCAGAAGGAGGTGGAGAGATTCGCGTCCCTTGACAGTGATCTGCTTCTCAGGCTCCTGGCCAAGCTGCAGCATGTTGGAGGATGTCAGCTGCACGACAAAATCAACAAAAGTTAAAAAACACAGGGTACACAGGCAATACTTGACTTACTCAAGCACTCAATGAATATTGATATCTAACATGCATATAATTATCACAGGAACAAATTTCTACTCAATTTCTGATAAATTTCAAACCTCTCCTGTTGAATTATTTATTTTTTATTCATTACTTAAAACATGTATCTTACACATTGTTTCCTTTGCTTATCTTTTTCAATCAATTTTACTTACTTCTCTTAATTTGCATACATTGCTTCTCAACATATCACATCTAAAATCATATATTGTCTCAAAAATAAAAATCAATTGATTTCAATTCATATATATTTCCTATATTTCATTTGAAGTAATTCAATTTCATTCAAGTGTATTATATCAATTTACAAAATTATTCACTTATCACATCTAAACACACTTTTTACAAAAGAAATGAAGGAATTTCACTTTACAAAATGAAATATTTCCAGCTTGATTACAGTAAGACACTCTTGAAAATATGGTATAATTGTGTGAGGAATGTATCACATATGACTCCCCAGGGATGCTAGAAATTAGACTTGATCTCATGAGGTAGTCACATGACAGTCACATGACCAGGGGACTTACAGCAAGGAACTCCTGCAGCCGCTCCTCGACATCGCCGCGGCCGTGCAGGGAGAAGAGCGCCCCCGCGATGGCGTTGATGGCCTTGGCGTAGCAATGGCAGTTGTTTGGGTGGGCGTCGTACATGGGGTGGTAGATGGTGCCCTCGCTGCGGGCGAGGGTGCGCAGCGACACAGCGATGAAGACCATCAGCAAGCATGAGTGGATGTAGTCCTGCTCTTGGTCAACTGAAAAAAACACGACAGTGACACCAGCTTTAATAGCAACCACTTGTATAGATAGACTCCCTGCCTATAAAGACATCGTTTGTAGTTTCCATAGAAAAATGATTCTCAATGATATCTGTATCACAGTAACCTGTACCTGTTATACACAGCTTTCATTGCACATAATATTCTTCAAAGTATCTTGGAGATGGTATACAGTGCTGCCAACATCGAAATTCAACAATCAGGAAGATTGGGGGAAATTTCATCAGAAATCAGAGAGATGTCTATCAAATGCATACAACCTAATGGCCATAGTCCTTCATTATTCAGGGAGATAAGGTGATGTGATGATATCGAATGCAGTAATATTGGCCCATTTTCAAGAGTCTCCAGCAAAACCAGGGACACTTATCAGTTCTGGGTATATATCTTTTGTACATATCTAAGCTATAAAGCTTTATCAATACAATGCTATTGTTAGAAATTAATAAATTCTTCAAAAACTCTTTGAACCCTACCGGATACAGGAACTGGATTTTGCCCATCCATAGAATAACATGATAAAGCTGCATATAGATTTAAAATTCAACTTTCTGCCGTTTGTGTAATATTAAGTCAAGCACCTCCAAACCCTTGCACTGATCAACTTCACTGGCAAATTTTTTGTGATATAGAATATGTTCTTCTGTAATATGACTTCTGTAAATATTATTCAATGTTCAATAAAATCAAAAAGGAATAAAAAGAACAACTTCAAAAGCAATTGGGATTGAAGGCAAAAAGAATGTTCAGAGGATAATTATAGAAAGGACGTGCAGACTCACTCTCTTTCTCTGATCGTAGTGCACTGACCAACGCAGGGTCCACGTTGCAGGAGAGACCCACGCTATTGGCCAACGTATCCACGATGACGGCGTCCTGTCCCGCCGCCTTCACATGCTCCTTGAAGTCACAGATGGCGCTATACAGGAACGGCACTCGGCGAGCCAGGATCTGACAACATAAACAAGCAGACAGGGAGTTCACTTTCGATAATTTTGATGATTTCCTTTTTGTTCAAACCATAAAAGAAGCATTTATATTCATTCAGCAAGATCTGCATTTAATGTTCTTTGAGTGTTTCCATGGTGAGAGTGTACTAATAAATACTATTTAGAAAATAGTAAAACTTTCGGTAACACCATGTGGTTGTATTCTTTCGGATAATTGGCCCACTTATGGGGTGAAGAAAGGAAAGGAAAGTGAAAAGTGAAAAAAGTAGAGGTGAATTTTTATATTTTATAACACTTACACAAGGCTATTTCTAGCTTTAGTTTTCGGTGTTTTAAACCGATCTGTATTGTTGACGTATTGTTGATCTGTGTTGTTGACGTAGACAATATTGTATTGAATCAATAAAAATCTCTATGAAATGGGAATAAAGCAGGAAAAGAAAAATAATTGGAGGACCATAAACACAAATTAAATGTAACTCTACAGTGATCCAGAATTAAACATTACATTACTACCATTATCATATACAAATTATTTGCAATGAATATTCATATACAGAAGATATGTTAGAAGAAATAAAACACAAATACTTTCAGATAATGAGTACAAGGGGAGAAGGAAAATGAGAAAGAGAAGGAGAAGGAAAAGAAGAATCAGGAGGATCGAAAGAATGAGAGTATGAGAAGGAGCAAGAAATTGAGGAGTAAGAATATTATGCTGAAAGGTAGAAAGAAGGGAATTTCGGTGGAGGAATATAGCATATGGACAGGCTAATGGAACTATTAGCTTTCACATCGTTTCAAAGGAAAGGTCAGAGAGATGGAGGAAGAGAAGAGGAAAACAGGATGAAAACGAAGTAGAAAGAAGAGAAAGAGGAGGTTGAGGAAGATAAGGAATAGAACAGGAGAGAAAGATCATGAAGAGGAGCAGGGGAAAAAGGAGATCTTACATCTCTGAGAGCTTCTTGAGTGAGAGCCTTGAAAGCCAGGATGATACCAATGATGTTCAGCCTCATCAGCAGGTTGTCTACATCTGTAGTCAAAAATGCAAACATCTGTCTTTATTAAAACAATGCAATACTAATGACAGCATTTACAAACTTCACATTTACACATTGCATAATGCCGATGATTGATTTACCCACTCTTTCAGATTCTCAGAATCTCTTAGCAGTCAGCATAATCCAAAACAGCTGTAAAGACAATAATTCCTTGTTTATCAATAATGCCCCAAAAATATTGTCATGGTACTCCATCTATCATCCAAGCACTATATTGTGGAAGCATAAGCATGTGTCATACATTTTACTAGACACACTATCATTAATTGCATTGAATTGTAATATCTTTCAGTAATTTACTTAATCCAACTTAAATCTTAGAGAACCCTGTATGACTGACCCCTTTCCAACGTCTGCACATGTTTTCTGTCATACACTAGCTGGAGTTGCAACCTTGATAAGATCAAAAGTGCTCAGATTTTCTGTACAACTTGGCTATAAAAGTTATATGTTGTTACTAGTGACAAAATGGTTGAGGACTCACGTTTGAGTTGCAGGGAGAGTTGCGCCATGACATCTGGCTTGTCAAAGTTAGTCCTCAGCTGACTCAGAATCTCACGATTCTCCAGGACCAGTTTCTGGAAGAAAAAAAAAAAAGAAATTGCAGTAAATCTCAAAGTTACAATGCTACTCTACAAAAATCAATGTGTTCATGAATATACCAGTTCAGAGTTACACACTGATCGAACAATTCACTGAACTAACTAATACTAGAATACACACTGGGATTTGTTTCTGAAACTGTGTTGAACGACGGATGTAAAGACATGCTTCAGTGTGATGGAAATATCAATAGAAGCAGGTGAAGATTGTGGAATGTTCTGTCACCACCTTCTCGAGGCTGAGTAGCTATTGCCACATCTGCATAATAAGTAACACTATGGTTAACCATATAATGAATTTCTATTTTACTATGTGAGTGGCATAATAGACCAGAGTTCATTTTTACCAGCTCCAATCTGCTCATGCACACATTACAACTTAAAATTGGCCTATTCATCTAAGTCAGCAAATTATCCAACACGTTTCTGTTCGAAAAGGAAGATACACAAGTGCACAGAACTACATCTGACTCTGACCTTGAGTTCACCCATCTGGCTTGCAATGTGCCACATCAGACTCTCGTGCAGGAACTTCATGCCATAGGCTCCGATCAGCTCAGCCAGGGAACGCAGCTCTACAAGGCAAAAACAAGACAAGCAGCCATGATAAAGAGAGATTTCATTATCTATGGAATCATTATCATCAACAGAACCAATACACATGGATCTAAATATTGATTTGGTGTGTCAAGTGAACTAAAATTTCACTCCTTTCTGAGCATTTGGCCTGAAACTGGCATTTCCGTTTCAATAACCACTGCTACCACCAGCACCACCACCATTACAGACACACCTACACCTATCATCACTACAGTTGTACCCCCATAATCAACAACACCACCAGGAACACCACAATCACTATCCCATCACCACCATCACCACCATCACCATCACCACAATCATCACCAAAACCACCACCACCACTTACACCATCACTAACACCATCATCCCCAAAACCATCACCGCCACCACTGACACCACCACCAACTACCATTACTGTCACCACTACCGCCACCCCCACCATCACCTTCACAGCACCTTTCCCCACCAGCCCCCCCCCCCTCCCCACCACCATCACCACCACCACCACCACCACAACTACCATCACTGACAACACCAACAGCATAACCACCTGTACCACCCCCATAACTACCATCACCGACAACCCCCTCACCACCACGCCCACCCCCACCCCATTCTCACCTGAGACGTCCGTGTACTCCTCTGCGTTGAAGGGGGCGTTCTTGTCTGGAGCCAGACTGATGAAAGCCTTCTGATGAGGTGAGTAGATGATGTGACACGTCGTCACCTTGCGTAGAAACACCTCCAGATACCTGGCCAAAGATACAAACATAGAGTCTTTGTACTCATTTTGTACTAAATCACTCATATTAACTTTATGTGCACCACATGTGTATTTATCCACAAGTAATACACGCAAATCCCATAATGCAGCAGTTAATCTGGCATATCAAGAGTTAATAATCCTGTGACCTGATTGGTTGACAGTCATAACAAAGCATCTATTAGAGACTTACTTGTGCGAATAGTGAAACTAAGTTTTCAGAACAGTCTACAGTCTATTGTATACTGATTCCTACAGATGCCATACATAACGTGACAGATATTGGACCACTGACTGAATTTACAGCAGGTAGTCCAAGAAATGTTTTGACGCGATAGATTGTGAAAAGATGTCAAATCAAAGTAAGAGAAACAGCGTCAAGCATGTTCTCCTACCTTTAGCTTATAATGCAGATATAGAACGCTTGCCCTCCATTATGTATCCCGTGGTAGAATACTTGCGAAAATGAAATCATTCATAACATTTAAAAAATTTCCCTATTCCGTGGGCAAGCCCATGAGGGTAACAAAATATATCTCTGTTAAAATCGAGTATGAAATCAGCAGATGATGTGTAACTCCCCTGGGGAAAGGTCAATTACCTTTAAAGATATCAAAGATTAATTCCGCACCATGCCCGAACAGCACCACCCCGCATCTGTCCGCACATGTTCATCACACACATCAAGCATACAATTTGTAACCAGAGGCAACTTCACTCGGGATCTTTGGGTGGTATTACAGAAGTTATCCTAAGTTTTCTCCTAAGTTTTCTCCTAAGTCCCCGATTTAGGAGGTGCCTAAGAGAGCAAGAAATTGGTATTTGAGAACATCCTCTTACGACTCTCTTAATGCAAATTAGTTAGGGTTTGACCCCACCCAGTGCGCATTTATTAGCCAATGGAGGAGAGTGTTTCATTTATGAACAGCCAATCACAATCACAGCATCTCATCAGGCCCTCCCCCTAGGATTGATCCTAACTTTGTGGTCGCGCAACTATGTGCGCGCACATCACTCATGTACACGCGCTTGCGCAAATAAATGCTGCTCTCTTTTATTGCGTGTGTTATGAATGGCTAGACAGGGGGAGGCTCTCCTAAGTTTTTTCTCCTAAATCCTCTCTTACACGCATTCTGGAATACCAATCCTCTTAACTTTATGATTTGCATAAATTTGCATAAAGATAGGAGAAAACTTAGGAGAAATCTTAGGAGCGGACTTAGGAGAAAAGTTCGTTCTGGAATACCACTTAGGAAAATCCTAGACTTAGGATAAGATTTCTCCTAAGTTATCGTTCTCTAATACCACCCTTTGATCCTGTTCTTTGCCTATGTCTTTGCCTAAGACTGTGTCCTTCCCCATGTAAATTGAGCAGAAGGAGTCTGATTGAAAAGGGTGTTTGAGACGTACCAGTTGGTGTAGAGCATAGTGATAGTCTTCTCTCCATGGCTGTCTTGCTGCTGTGTCTGCTGAAGCATCACGTTGTTGAACACCCGTGTGATGTCCACTTGAACTGTACAAAAATGGGCAATAAAAACGATTTGATTTTAGATCAACATCACAGACATTATATCACATTGTATGACTGTAGTCTCCTTGAGGTTGTGAACTTCTCCTTTTTCAATCTCATTCTTTATCCATCTGACTTTCTTTTTCTCTTTCTCTATCTACCCCCCTCTCTCTCTCTTTCTTCTCTCTCTCTTTCCTCTCTCTGTAGCATCACGTTGTTGAACACCCGCGTGATGTCCACTTGAACTGTAGACAAATGGGCAACAAAGACAATTTGATTTTAGATCAACATCACAGACATTACATGACATTGTATGACTGCGGTCTCCTTAAGGTTGTGAACTTCTCCTTTTTCAATCTCATTCTTTATCCATCTGACTTTCTTTTTCTCTTTCCTCTCTTTCTCTATCTCCCCCTCTCTCTCTCTTTCCTCTCTCTGTAGCATCACGTTGTTGAACACCCGCGTGATGTCCACTTGAACTGTAGACAAATGGGCAATTTGCTTTTAGATCAACATCACAGACATTACATCACATTGTATGACCGCTGTCTCCTTGAGGTTGTGAACTTTTCCTTTTTCAATCTCTCTCTCTCTCTCTCTCTCTCTCTCTCTCTCTTTGTCTCCTTCTGTAGCTCTTCTCTAGCCAAAAGACGGCTACTCACCATAGCTCTCGATGCTCTGTAGGACATTCATGTAGGTCCTCACACTAGTGAGAAGCTCCGACGGTTTCGCGATCTCATTAGTGTCAGGGCTGTACATCATCATCCCCACTAGGGCTCTGAAAATATTCCACAGAGAAAAGCGGGACAATTAATACTGACAGCCCATGAGAACTTCGGGTAGAATACTACAAACCTGCAGCAGTTAGGCCCATTGATAAGCTGCTACATGTACAAACTTTTTGGCACAAATTCAGATCCATTCCAACAAGTGAGAGGAGATTATTTTGACATGACATGTCTTAGCTATTTCTTGCTTTCTTTTACTTCATATAGAGGTAATTAGGTTTCCTCGATACTAAATGTTGCTATAGGAGTAATTATACAGAGGGAATGTTGCACCATGACATCTGGCTTGTCAAAGTTAGTCCTCAACTGACTCAGAATCTCATGACTCTCTTTCTCTTTCTCATTTTCCTTCTCCTCTTGTACTCATTATCTGAAAGTAGAAATGGGAGAGACTGTGCAAATATCATTGTAATGAAAGGAAATACAATCAAAAACTTATTTTACAGACAATTAGTTGATCAATTAAGTGAATAAAATATGATGGTACAAAAGCTGTATGACAGAAACTATAACTTCTGTAATCTTCCCTTGGAAAGACCCCCTTAAAGATCTAGAGTGATGAACTTTAAGATTGCAATTGTCCCTTAAAAGCACATTTGGGAAGTCATTTAACTTCAAGATACTTCAAGGTTCTTAACATGCAAGGATTTAAATTCAAGGTGTCACAAACATTTTCTGATGCTTAAAATTCAAGAACATGTCATGGCTCATACAAAGGCCTAGAGTAGGAAAATACAATTTAAAAATGAAGTACTTACTTGGCAAACCTTGCCTCGAGATGCTGAATCAGATACTCCCTTGGAGCGAACGTGTGGTCCCACACTATGATCTTGGGTGAGTGGTTGATGGCTGTACACAGCTCGGATAGAGAGATGTGCAGACGATCAAACCTAAAAACACAGTGCAGAGAAAACGTTAAGCCCCTTAAAATCATGCCTTAAATGTGTTTGTCCTAACACAACAGAGTACTGACAATCAAACTGGAGCAACAGATGAACAAAGTAATTTAAGCTCCTTACAAAATAATAAGTGTGTCTCAACAAACATGCGTTCCCACAAGAAGGAACAAATTTTTTCACAAGAGCTCTTTCTTTCCTTGCAAGCGGGAGGATAAATCGCCCTGGGCCACTTGTGTACTTATTTTGAACATTATTGATGGTTACATGACAGCAACCAAAACCATGGACCTGTTCATCTTTTGATGATAGATACTGCCTATGCAGTAGAAACTACGCTTAGAAACACTGTGTTATGCATTATATAAATGTTATACAGTGAAACCTGTATATAGTGGCCACCCAAGGGAAACAAAAATTGTGGCCTTTATAGACAGGTGGCTGCTATATACAGGTTCTTTAACACATGATCTCTCTCGGGGGGGGGGGCATTATTTTAGTGACCACTATAGACAGGTTGGCTGCTATAGACAGGTGGCCAATAATACAGGTTTGAGTGGATATCACTATTATTATTATTATTAGTAGTAGTAGTAGTAGTAGTAGTAGTAGTAGTAGTAGTAGTATTAGTATTAGTAGTAGTAGTAGTATTATTATTATTATTATTATTATTATTATTATTATTATTATTATTATTATTATTATTATTATTATTATTATTATTATTATTATTATTATTATTATTATTATTATCATCATGCAAGAGCTATTGCAAGCCTGATTCTTACTCTGTGAGGTTCTCTCGTGTCTTCCTGAAGCTCTCAGTCCCAGGCATAGGGTTCTCTGTCAGGGTCTTGAGCCGGTTCTTGTCCACGCCCTGCTTGGCCTTGCGGTTGATCTCGTACTTGATGTGGAGCGGGGCGGCATTCTTCGGCAGAAGCTGTTCAGGATGATGACAAATGCTGATTAGTATCATCAAACATTAAAAACAAACCACTTGGGGTATCAATCATATACAACCTTGAATCTATCTTCATGCAGTGATCCATTATTTTACCATCTATGGTTGAAATGGGACATTTGAATTTCAAGTCATGCAAAACACATCCCTTTTTTGCTTCCTTTCAAAGTTGCACTGATCAATACATTTTAATTTGATGGATGACTTGTTTAGGTAACAGAATCTTCATCTCTGAAACACTGATATGCCTCTCCACCTCTTTCGGAATTGTCCAACTCTCACATCAGTGTCAAACAAAAAAAAACATTCAATGCTGGTGATAAACTGACCTGGTCACTGAGATTGCACTGCTCAGAGCAGATCCTGGTCACCACATCCTTGACCTCTTTGGCCAGCCGGTCAAGGAAGGCATTGGTCACCGACAGGCTCCTCTCACCAACATGGAATCTCTGGAAAAATACAGCAAAAAGGGGCAAAATAAATCCTTATCTTATCATAAATACATGAAATAAATCATAAAGCGATGTAAATATAGTAAAGTTGGTATAAGACGCTAACGATAGGTATATATCACCTGGGTCATGAATGATGTAAAGAAGTCATTTCTGAAATAAAACACAACCAATCAGCTTCAACATGTATGTACAGTATTGAACAGGAGCAGGATAAAAGGTTGCCTTGATTAAAGGCATTCTGAGTATATCAGTGCCATAGCAGTTTCAGGGCCACAACTGCAATTATGCTTAATTCATGTAAACTACAGATACATATGACTAATAATTATGTACAGGGCTAATGAAAATTTTAAAAAATATAGTAAGCCAGCACTCTCAATAACCCTTTATGTTTATACAAATAATTTGTGAGACAATACCAGTATTGGAAATGAGTACTGTACAAGTAAATTATAAAATTGAAGCATCGTCAGGAGAAAGATGGCAACTACTAGAAGGACTTATAATGTACATTTTTACACAACGTTCAGAGATATTCAAAATACTACACAGCAATTAGTTGCTTGAACTCTTTGGGCGTTTCATTCGCATGATTGCAGAGCTGTGGGCTGGTTATATTCACACTTTTGCACAAAGACTGCATAGAGACTGCATGCTCTCAAAACATTGTGGCACACAGCATGTTCATCGGTGAACACAGAAAGAGTTACCATCACGTACAGTATACATTATGGAATGTACGCAGGTTAAGCAAGTATTTCTATGCTTTAAAAGCAATTTAAAATCCAATGGCAACGTAAGCGTTGGTCAGACGCAAACAAGAGCACTGCTGTAAGAATGGATTACGAAAACTACTACCAGAAACACTTATAAAACTCACTCCAGTTTATCAAGTCTCTCAATGTGTTGTATTATAGCAATAGTATCGACTATCAAAGTAGAATGTTTGAGCTATTTGTTTTCAGAAGTCACTATTACAATACGATACAATTTGGAAAGCGATGATGTGATTAACACAAAATTATTTATCCCACTTATACATATTTTCAAGTCCAATGATGCAATAAGACACTTGAGCAGAAATCAAAATTTAATATACAGGATGAGGATATGGATTTTAGGGATTTGTATTAAAAAAAAAATCTGTCTGCAGCCAATTGTATATTGAACAATGTTACTTTCTGGTTTAGTATTGTAAAGATTGTGAGAAGAAAACTACACACTGACACACGCAAACACTACACACAAACACTACACATTGACACTACACACAGAAGGCACACACAGGGCTTGCACATGAGACTAGTAATCACTTATACAAATGGTTTATCCGATATACACACAATGTTACATGAAAGAGATAAAGTACAGGAGTAACATAAAGTGGAGTTGAATTCAACAGAACAGGAACTTATCTTACGATGGATGAGGAGGTATATATTGGTGACCATATGAAATTATGACCCAAATCAATTCAAACTCAAATCAAATATATATATATGTATCCATTATAAAATATGTTTTTCAATAGCATTTACAATGCTATATGCAGCTATCCCTCCCACACTTCTTAATAGACATTGGAATGAAGCATTTTAATTGCAAGTGTAAGCACTTTATAAGTTAACATACTAGTACTGCACAGAAACCTTGTGATGTGTTCACATAATAAAGAAAAAAAACAGCTGAACATGCATGCAAAATCTACAAATAAAAAAAAAGATGTGAAGAGGAAGAGAAATATAAAGGAAAATGTTTGGTCAAATCTTACAGGTTAAAATGAGTGAAAATACCACAGCACTACACACCGTATATAATGACACACCGTCAATAAAGTACATATGGAAGAAGGGGGAAAAAAATCAAACTCAATATTACTAGAACCTTGCGGAGGGACAACAAAACCAAAGTATGTTTTGCATGTTTAATAAGTCCAGAAACCACCTTAATTCACATTAAAACAGAAAAACTCAGAATAAGTGATTGGCCAAAGTTGAATGAAAATCAGACAAAACAAAACAAAGTTCTACATTTTGTAATATCATAATCATAAGCCTCTAAGTCCTGCACGGGCAAAGCTATTTCTCTAAGTACTATTAAAAAGCTTGTTGAGCGCCACATGTGATTTTTTTTTTCACAAGTAGTTCACAGAGCTACAGTATCTCTAGAGGAGAGCTTCTTATAGCTTATTGAATGGACTTGTCATCGTCCTTGCACAGTGCATAAACAAGACAAGGCTATCAATGGCAACTTCTACGGAAACCTGGAATGTGATTGGCTGTCAAGCGATGTTACCATGGTAGTTACCATTGATGGCAGATTTACCGATATGCAAGTTTTATGCAACAGGCAGAGCTGCCAACCTCGCTTGACCAAAAATCCTATGATTTTATCATAAAAATCCTATTTTCAGACAAAAAATCCTACTCTTAACTGTCGTGTACTTTCCTACACAATATCTCAAGAATTGCGAACTATATTTTGTAGTAATTCACATAAACAAATATACAAGTTACAAAGACTGTAATCTTTAATTAAAAAAAGTTGCATTTTACCAACAAAAGCTGTATTAAAAAAAAAAAACGGCCTCTTACACTTCCTACATCGAGCATTTTTTATGGAGCACATTGACTGAATATGCATGATTTTGTCAGGACTGGTGTGTTCGATGAACCAACGAACGTTCCCAAATTGCCAATGTGAGATGCTGGTAGGAAACTTTACAAAACAGAATGGGAATTTTGCCATTGAATGTGGCACACACACACAAAATAAAAAAAATAAATAAATAAAAAAAAAAAAAAATAAAAAAAAAATAAAAAAAAATCGTATTTTTTAAAGGAAAATCGTACTGTCGTATTTACCTCTAAAAATCGTACTAAATACGACAAAATCGTACTGGTTGGCAGGTCTGAACAGGGTCCAGGACTGAGGATGGAAGATTTTCCAGCACTACATACATTCTAAAAGTTGTGTTTGTGTACATGGTGAGAGTGAACTAATAAATACTATTTAGAAAAAAAAAGTGAAGCTTTCAGTATCACCATGTGATTGTATTCTTTCAAGATATTTATTTTGTATGATTTTCAGTAATATGTCACCTACCTGCTTCCAAATGTACAGGAGCAGCAGGTTTAGGTGACCAATCATAACGGTGTAACCATTTTGACGCGATCACACATCCCTTTCTCATCAGATTGCAGGATTTTAAAAGACTGATCTATCTTAAAGACATTTTCTTCCCATGATTTTGAAATGAAAAAAGAGCACGCCCCCTGATTATGGCACAGTGGTTCTGCTGCTATGCTGAGTCACTCTCAAACCATTACTTCACATTCCCTTCAACCATGTCACTCCCAAAGGTTTGTAAAATGATTTTTTTTTTCTGTCCTGGTACTCAGACAATGAAGGTTTTCCTCTCCTATGAACAGAAAAGTGAACATGATACTCACTGTGTATAGTAATAGGGTAAAACATGTGATATTCCAATAAATACTTATTCAGTTTACTTAGGACAGAATAGTATGATGTGCGTGTTTATATACATGTAGCCAAGGAGATTTACATGCAGGAGTACTATAGCAATGGGGCACATGTAACATTGATAAGCAGATTAGACGATTAAGTCTACAGAGGGCAGTATACAACGTTAACACACATTACCGGGGGTATATACCAGCATTACCAGGGCATGCGACACACACATCCCTACATACCCTATCCGTGAAATAGACAACTGTATCGCGATGGTTGCGTGGGCTTATCTGGAGGAACGGGGGGTTAGTGGAATTGGGTTAGTAGCTTGGTTGTAGAAGGAAAGAAGAAAACATCTCAAACCGCAGAGAGTGAGTGATTAGTCAAAAGAACAGAGGGCTTTGTTAGCAGAAACTTTAAAGGATGATGTTATTAGAAACTTTGAAAAAGTATGGTATTATAGGATGAATGATTGAAGAATTGAAAGCAAGACATTACAATGCAACTTTAGGTTGAAATCAAGACTTGAAAACGAATCAGACAAGTAAAGTCTGTTTAAAATTTTGAGTAATTTAAGAAATATGCAAAATTTAAAGGTACATATCACCATTCAAAGTATACACATTCCAATCATCACAGGACTATTTTTAAGAATGTCTAGAAATGTGAGTACAAGAGAAGAAGAGATAAGAAAAGCATGTACATTACACAGTGATATCTACAAAGAGTAAATATTCATACACAGACACAGCATTACAACATATTTGAATGTGCTTTACAAACTTGTTAATCCACACAACAGAGACAATGATTTCTGACAACCTATGAATGTTTGACATGTTCAAATAGTCTTTTAAGTTAGTGCGGAATTAAAGTAACTAGTGATTGAAAAATTGTGTTAAAATATGAGCACATATCTTCATTGGCTATGTTTCACTTCTGCACATTTTTTTTTCCACAAATACATATTTTGTAAAGTACACTTGGCTAGTCCTTATATATTGTGCTTGCTATATATGTTGATATACTGATTTTAAAACAAGATGCTTAATATCAGGAATAATTATTTATAAGGTATTAAATAGATGTGGAATGAAGGAATAAAGAAAGAGAACTATGAGTGGGTAGATGGTTGGTATAACATGGAAGGAGACGAGGAGCGTGATGGGTATTCGGGTGTTGAGGTCAGCGTTACGGCTAACATAAGGTACAGGGATGGGAGATGCTTGTATGGTAGGCTAAAAGGGTATGTGAGCCAAAGGTGGACGTTGCAAGTACAGCAGGCCGCAAGGGGTTGCCAGCCAAATGTGGATGGTCAGGGATGTGAGTCAAAGTTTTAAACATATATTTTGCATCTTTCTGCTACAAGGGAAAACCTCAAATTTTCTTTGGATGATTTCACCACAGGTTCAACTGACAACACACACACAGGCACTCATGCAAAACATATTATGGGTCTACACTGACATAACATGAATCATTTACTAACTTGGGTTTAGGCATAAATAATACATTTTGGGATGTGACATAAGCATTTGACAATTTCACCTATCTGACCCAAAAAGCTGATTGATAATTTATTTCGTACCTGTAGTACATTTATATTATCATTGCACCACATTTGATGCAATTTAGTAAAATATTTTTTGACTTATTGCATGAATCAAATAGTCTGACAGACGTACATGTATGAATGGACACTTTAAAAAAAAATGCCATCAGCCACTTCATGGGAGGGGGAAAAAATGATAATAATACATTTCATAAGACAAAGGACTTTAAATGTTATATATTCTTTATATTGCATATATTTCTTTTCTCTTAATTAGTCAACAGCTTATTGATGAAATGTGATGACATTACCACAACACAAACTCCCGTTCACCCAAAGTGCAATCAAAACTTGAATGAAGTGCTACACTGGAAGCTCTCTTATGATTATTATATGTGAAATTACTATGCTTCAGAATGGATCTCCAACGATGAGAAGAGCAAGAGGAGGAGAAAAAGGAGAGAAATAGGAGGGGTGGGAAAGAGAAAAAAAGGAAGAGGTGAAAGAGGAGAAAGAGGAGAAAAAGGAGAAAGAGAAGAAGGAGAAAGAGAAGAAGAAGAAAGAGAAGAAGAAGAAAGAGAAGAAGAAGAAAGAGAAGAAGAAGGAGAAAGGGAGAAAGAGGAGGAAGAGGAGAAAGAGAAGGAAAGGGGAATAGAGAAGAAAGAGGAATATTAGAACAGGGAGAAGAAGAAACGGAGCTGGTATGGGGAAATAAGCTGAAAGAATACAAACACTTGGAAGAACAGTGTAATTGGTGGGAATAGCATTAATTATTGCAAAAGCACCCTTTATAACACCAAATCTGTGCCATACTTCAACACAAATGGGGTAAAAATAAAAGCTTAATGATTCATAACCAAAAGACATTTGTAAATGAAACCAAGCTACAAGCCACCAAATCAAACAAAAAATTAAAGAATAGCAAAAATCACCATATGTTTACATAATGCTGTGTTTTCCTTATTATTATGCTACGGTGGGTACAATACACACACCTTAAAAGTAGTCGGTGGTGGAGTTCACACAGGCTTAGATTGCAAGTTGTGCACCACACTAGACATAGCAATGCACAGTGCCGTGCAGAAGCTTGTAATGCAACCCCCTTACCACCCAGACAGTGTGAACAGAGTCAGTCTTACCTCCTCGGGACACAAGTCGTGTGTGCAGTTGATGAAGTGAGCGCAGATGAGAGGGAAGGCCACGGCGAAGCGGGACTGAGTCGGGTAGCCCAGCGACATCTCAAAGTTGCGCTCAAAGATGCGGCTGTGGTGGCTATGGGAACAGACCGAGGGATAAGGGATGATTGCCTGATTCTTTTATTCAAACAAGGACTGGTTTTCATTGGGGCGGTGAGGCAAAAACATGTAAAAAGTTACAAAATGAATGCCAAGTACATGTACAGTTGAGGCCAAAAGTTTACATACACCTGGTAAGAAAACATATAAATATGATTTTTACCACCATAAGAATATTGGGATCCTTTATTTTGATGAAGATGGTTGGGTATGGTATCTACTTTATTTTTAAAGAGTATGTTTTCATAACAAAAATATTTAGAAACATATATATGGTTGATTGAACTTTAATTTGGATAAATTCAGTGGGTCAAAAGTTTACATACACGAACCAAAATTGGTGATGGTGGTACCTGTATTACCCTAAGTATTTTTTTCTTCTTTTATTTTTTCACTTGTTGGAGTTGTCAATAAGCTTTCTGTATACTACTCCTGAGGTTATTGTCAATTCCTCCAGCAAGATTGCAACAATCCAGTCCCATTTGCAGATTTAATTGGTCGAATACCATTGTACTTTTAGTCTGTCCATATGGTTTCTACAGAGATCTGGTCTGGAAATTTGACAACCCTCCATAATCTCCCCTTTTCTCTGTTTCACCCCTTTGTAAACTAATTAAAATGAATGTTTGGGTTTTTGTGGTGACTGAAGACACAATTTGAACAGGGTTACTACTTTTAGGCTGGTGTATTAATATGTTGCTACATGCTCCAACATCTTAATACACAAACAATGTGTAATCTCCATTGATAAACCCTATTGATTGTAAAATCGGATGATGAACCATGTAGCATCATGTTAATAAGCCAGCCTAGAGGTGGAAATATATTAAAATTAGGTCTTTCATTACCACATTAACCCAAACATTCATTTAAATTAGTTTTTAGAGTGGATAAACTAAGCAAAGGGGGATTGAGGAGGGGTTGTCACATGTCTAGACCAAATCCCTGTAGAAACCATATGGGCAGACCCCAAACATCGTATTCGCCCAAGGAAACCTGCAAATATGACTGAATTGTTGCAGTCTTGCTGGAGGAATGGACAATAATCTCATAAGAAGTATACATGAAGCTTGTTGGCAGTTTCAACTAGTGAAAAAATGAAAAATAAGGCTAAATACAGGCAACACCATCACCAATTTTGGTTAGTGTATGTAAACTTTTGACCCACTGAATTTATCCAAACTGAAGTTCAATCAACCATATATATGTTTCTAAATATTTTTGTTACGAAAACATACTCTTTGAAAATAAAGTAGATACCATACCCAACCATCTTCATCAAAATAAGGATCCCCAATGTTCTTATGGTGGTAAAAAATCATATCTATATGTTTTCTTACCTGGTGTATGTAAACTTTTGGCCTCAACTGTATACACATGTAAATCAGACAAAAGTAAGAAACAATTTAAATACAGATGCAGAGGGAGAAACAAACGAACAACAATCAGCTGCTCATAAAGTGAATGAGTTCTTGTCACTCTAACAAGGCCACACTTTATGTTCAGTGTATTCAGGTCAATATGAATCTATTGATTATAAGCTAGTTGAATGCTCCAATATGACAGCAGACAGGTATTTGTCCTTCAGACCGTGCATAATGATGGCCAACAGACACTCCACCTGTCATAGAATTTCTGGTCCTCCATGTAATTTCTATTCTAGCACTTATCAGGAGAAGCTAATACATGACATCAATTTTCCCAGACCTAGTGGCAATTCTAACCCTGCACTCAGTCCTAAGCCATTACCAGTATTCATTACACATGATTTAGATCTCCCGTCAGTTTCATAGCGCTCAAGCTAGTACCTATCCCAACTTTAATCATAATCCTAGATCCAGCACTTACCAGAAGTGGCTTACATATCATGAAAGAGTCCCAAAACTAGTGCTAATTCTAATCCCAAGTTGAGTCCCGACCCCCATCCCAGTACTAACCAGAGGTGGTTTGCTATAATGTCAGTTTCCCAGAACTAGTGGTAATTCCTAGCCCAAGTTGAGTTCCAACCCCAGTTCCAGTACATACCAGAATAGGCTCAGATCAGAGGTCTCCATCAGGACTTCGTCTACGGCGTCGACCATGAGTGTGTGGAAGATGATGGTGTTCATGGTGCGCGCTAGCTCGGTGTTATCGCTCAGGACCAGCGTAGCGCGGCTGATGCTGGTGTAGGCCTGCATGCGGAACCAATCTAGGCGGAACCCGGTGAAGTTTGGCAGCGGACCCTCTTTCACTACAGCACACACATGTCAGGAGAGAGAGAGAGACAGAGCATAATTAACACTTCTGGGGGGTGTTTCACTAAGCTGTTCGTAAGTTACGAATGACTTTACGAACGACTGGCTATCCCTTCTTGTGCTAAATCAGATTCTCAATGAACAAAGTGTGGTAACGCATTTAGCAAAACGACGTAAAGTCGTTCGTAACTTACGAACAGCTTGGTGAAACACCCTCCTGAGCACATTACACTATATCAATGTGCATTAAACTGGCAATGATTGCTCCTCAGGGAGTGAAGATGGTGGACACATTGTGTGTAGGGAAAATGGTACTCAATAATGTAAGGGGGAGGGTAATAACTGTACATTCTGTGATCATGTACATGTAATAGAAAGAAAGCTGCATAAGATCAAGAGACTCACAGGCACAGAGCTGATTTGAATTAGTATCAAGTGTTTTTTTCAACAAAAATGGATGTTGCTAAACAAGTTTAGATGTGCTTTCTGCCACAAAAGTTTTGGGGTTATGTGTATAGATTAGATTTGCAGCTGACCTTGTTTGACGTTGAGAGATTCCAGGGTCTGGACAAAGGACGACAGAATGATGGACTCATCCTCAGGGCACATCGTCAGGCTCTGAAAAACAGAAGATGCAAACCCTCTCAAGGCATTGTCTTTACAGAGACAAGATGCTTGAGATACATACTAAGACACAAACACTCTCAAGGACTTGTCTTTACAGAGACAATGACTTGAGATACATACTAAGATACAAACCCTCTCAAGCCATTGTCTTTACAGAGATAAGATGCTTAAGATACATACTAAGACACAAACACTCTCAAGGCATTGTCTTTACAGAGATAAGATGCTTAAGATACATACCAAGATACAAACACTCTCAAGTCATTGTCTTTACAGAGACTAGATGCTTGAGATACGTACTAAGATGCAAACACTCTCAATGCATTGTCTTTACAGAGGCAAGATGCTTGAGATATGTACTAAGATGCAAACCCTCTCAAGGCATTGTCTTTACAGAGACAAGATGCTTGAGATACATACCAAGACACAAACACTCTCAAGTCATTGTCCTTGCAGAGGCAAGTTGCTTGAGATACACACTAAGATACAAACACTCTCAAGTCATTGTCTTTACAGAGACAAGATGCTTAAGACACATACTAAGACACAAACACTCTCAAGTCATTGCCTTTGCAGAGGCAGGATGCTTGAGATATATACTAAGACACAAACACTCTCAAGTCATTGTCTTTACAGAGACAAAATGCTTAAAAGATACATACTAAGATACAAACACTCTCAAGTCATTGTCTTGACAGAGGTAAGATGCTAGAGATATGTACTAAGACACAAACACTCTCAAATCGTTGTCTTTACATAGACAAGATGCTTAAGATACATACTAAGATACAAACACTCTCAAGTCATGGTCTTTAGAGAGACAAGATGCTTAAGATACATACTAAGATACAAACCCTCTCAAGGCATTGTCTTTACAGAGGCAAGATGCTTAAGATACATACTAAGATGCAAACCCTCTCAAGGCATTGTCTTTACAGAGGCAAGATGCTTAAGATACATACTAAGATGCAAACCGTCTCAAGTCATTGTCTTTACAGAGGCAAGATGCTTAAGATACATACTAAGATGCAAACCGTCTCAAGTCATTGTCTTTACAGAGGCAATGACTTGAGATACATACTAAGAAACAATGTAACACTGGTACTATTCATTTTTGTTGCTCACTGTTGATCGATCATCCTTATTATGTCTTACGGGTAGATAGTTTATATTCTGTTTCATAATATTTTGTGAATTCTTGGTATTAAGCATTGTATGTTTAAATTGTACATGTAAGGTCAACTAAAACAATAGCTCAGGACAGAGATTTGTGGCACTCAATAATCACCTGCATCACAGGATATGATTATTACATAGATATAGATGTAATTTGTGGATTCCTTTGAAAATCAGCTTTGTTTAGCTGAAAGAGCTATCCACCTTATGAGTAGATAATAAACATAGAAGTAAATCCGCATCTCAGTTGTTGTCTCTTGGGTTGCAGTACTATGACAACGTTATCTTTTGAACCAATCACCCTACGTAACTGACCTTGACAATGTTGTTGAGCACAATGGCATCGTATCCATTGAGATACTGGATGTAGTAGTCTTGGAGCACATGGAAGTACTTCTTCACCAGAGCTGAGCAGGACGACAAGAGAAGAACATACATCAACTTGATTGGATATCATCAATGTATGCATCAAGCTACTAGATGTTAGAAATACATGTGGCACTTTTGAAAAATGATAACATAACAGGTATGCTTCTTCACCAGAGCTGGGCATGATAACAAGAGCAGAAGATAAAACAGACTTGATTTGATATAATCAATGTATGCATTGAGCTACTAGGTCTTACAAACTACATGTAACACTTTTGCAAAATAATAAGAAATGAGTTATTGAAATATCATATAGTTGAAATATGTTATTATTTTTTTTTTTTTTATTATTATTTTATTTTATTTTTATTTATTTATTTATTTATTTTTTTTTTTTTTTTTTTTTTTTTTTTTTTTTTTTTTTTGGGGGGGGGGGGGAGGGGGGATGAACAGTTTGACCAGAATACAAACCTCTGAGTTCTTCTATGTAGAAGAGCAGCTCTGGTAGATGATGATCCACCAGGTCTTCTAACACAGGCCTGTTCTTCAGCTTGGGGTGGGGGTGCTCCGTGTGTCTGACTAGCCATAGGATCTCATCACGGGCAAAGGCAAGACCCATGAATACATACAGAGCCTGAGATAAGAGAGAGATAACGTAGCGTGCAACAGTTATCAATTGTGAATTTGTTTAATATACTTTCATATGATGATGATGATGCCACATCCCACATCAGCACATTGTTCTAAAGGTCATGAAAGGGTGAATTAAATTCATATCAATGAATTATTGGCTGACACAGAAATGTTGACAAAATATCACAGTTTTAACAGGTTTAGCAATACAAATCCTTTTAGAATCATGCCATGCCAGGCTGTGATGTGATTTGTGTGAATATGTCTTTTTGTGGGTATACTTTCTGTTTTGGATACATACAAATGGGTTTGGGGAGGAGGGTGTGTGGACTTTAGATAATAATTGACCCTTCTTTATCCCTTATGGCCAACATCAAAATCATAATCATAATCATCCCCACAAATATCATCACCATCATCATCAGCAGCAGCAGCAAGATCATTATCATCAAAATCATAATCATCCCCACAATTACCATCACTACCATCCCTATCACTAATATAATTGTAACCATCATCATCAGCAGCATAATCCTCATCTTCAAAATCAAAATCAAAATCATCACCACCACCACCACCATCACTGTCTTCATCACCAACATCACAATCACCAACATCATCATCCTTCCTCCTCTGACCTTTGGCCCCAGCAGGCCTGGCTGATCGGTGATGATGATGATGAGTTCCTTGAGGGCCGTCCGCAGGAACTTCCGCCTCTCCTTGTGAAGACCGGGACTATCGAGACACAACAAAAATACAAGGCATTAGCAATATTGTGTCTCGCCCACTTGCAAAAAATAACCAGAAATATCGCGATCTCCGTTGCTACGCAAAAGAATTGTATCCCTGACCTCAAATGACCTTTGACCTTATCCTGTGACCTCCAACGGTACCATAACATGAAGGTACCCCCAGTGCATCTATGACCCAAGTTAGGTTGTAATCCAAGCAACCTATGTGAAGTTATTTGTCAAAAGAGAGTCTTGCAGGTAAACTTTAACGTATGACCTCAAATGACCTTTGACCTTATCCTGTGACCTCCAACAGCACCATAACATGAAGGTACCCCTAGTGCATCTATGACCCAAGTTAGGTTGTAATCCAAGCAATCTATGTGAAGTTATTTGTCAAAAGAGAGTCTTGCAGGTAAACTTTAACATATGACCTCAAATTACCTTTGACCTTATCCTGTGACCTCCAACGGCACCATAACATGAAGGTACCCCCAGTGCATCTATGACCCAAGTTAGGTTGTAATCCAAGCAACCCATGTGAAGTTATTTGTCAAAAGAGAGTCTTGCAGGTAAACTTTAACGTATGACCTCAAATGACCTTTGACCTTATCCTGTGACCTCCAACGGTACCATAACATGAAGGTACCCCCAGTGCATCTGTGACCCAAGTTAGGTTGTAATCCAAGCAACCCATGTGAAGTTATTTGTCAAAAGAGAGTCTTGCAGGTAAACTTTAACGTATGACCTCAAATGACCTTTGACCCTATCCTGTGACCACCAACGGTACCATTACATGAAGGTACCCCCAGTGCATCTATGACCCAAGTTAGGTTGTAATCCAAGCAACCTATGTGAAGTTATTTGTCAAAAGAGAGTCTTGCAGGTAAACTTTAACGTATGACCTCAAATGACCTATGACCTTATCCTGTGACCTCCAACGGCACCATAACATGAAGGTACCCCCAGTGCATCTATGACCCAAGTTAGGTTGTAATCCAAGCAACCCATGTGAAGTTATTTGTCAAAAGAGAGTCTTGCAGGTAAACTTTAACGTATGACCTCAAATGACCTTTGACCTTATCCTGTGACCTCCAACGGTACCATAACATGAAGGTACCCCCAGTGCATCTATGACCCAAGTTAGGTTGTAATCAAAGCAACCCATGTGAAGTTATTTGTCAAAAGAGAGTCTTGCAGGTAAACTTTAACATTTGTGACGGACGACGGACGACGGACGGACGACGGACGGACGCCATTTGGATCCCTTAGTCTCGCCTTCACCTCCGGTGGGCGAGACAAAAACCACATACATCAACATGATACAACATCCGTCTTAACCCATTGCCCACAGTTTGTTTTTCTGGCTTGGTGAACTCTAGTCCAGTATGGATATCAAAATGTGCCATGCGACTGCAGTAAACAAAGGGGTGTGGCTTAATTGCACCCTATATTATAATTATTATTATTATTATATTATCATATTATTGACATTACTTCATAGCTTGCCATCTATTTTCTGTACAATAGATTACACAAGAGTCGTGCTGCTTAGTACCTGAGCGGAAAAAAGCAAATACTTGGGCTCAGTAAAGAATGGGTTGAATTGATATATTCCAGAGAGAATTTGTTTGTAACATCATCTTTTATTTATAAATATGACAGGATCAAGTCATGTCAGTACTTGCACAATGTTTGCCAAGTGAGGGTGACAGAGAGAGAGAAATCTGTTATAAAATGGAATGTTCCATTCTCATCATTGTACTTTGTACATTGTACTGTTGAGAATTACTATTTCATGACAGACCAATAACAATGAAATTATGTTGATAATATTACTGGGATAGTGTCACTTGGCTTGAGTGGAGCAGTAGAATCTACTTACGCATAGCTCAGGGCGTGTGTGGCCGCATCCTTCACTTCCTGGGCCTTCTTGCTGAATCTGAAAAAAAAAATACAAGATAGGGAAAAATGTTTATGAATACCCTCTTTCCAATTTATTGCAATTCTTGTTATCTGTAAAAAACAAAGTAATTATATATTCATGAAAATATCTCAATATTCAAAAGTATAGAACTTAGCATGCATATCGAAGCATCAAGTGTTCACTGATTCATTTAAGTTCACAAAAATTATAAATGATTTGCAATGGCAAGAAAGTTCTTGATTCTCTATGCTTACTTTTTATTGTGAGCACTTATAACTCTTCCCCTTACCTTTGACACAAACAATCAAGAGTACATGCATATTCATAAGAGCATTACATGAATATTGATGAGTGACTCACCCCTTGATGGAGCTGAAGAAGACCTCGATGTACTTGTGGAAGACCAACACTTCGTCCCTGCACAGAGTGATGCAGTAGGAGCCTTGAAGGGCGGGGCGCCACAGGGCCAACGCCCGCTCATTGGTGGTCAGCAGGGTAGGGCACACCATGAACCCAACTAACAAGTAGTAATGGAGATGGTCATCAATGTCATAATATATATATATATATATATATTCATTACATCTATTTATACAAATGTCAATGTTTGGACTTAAAATACAAAGATAAGCATACATATAATATTTAAAACACAATAATCAAAATACATACTATTATCAATGTCAAATCACATCCTATTGCACTGAAATGTGGCAACAAATATAGTAATTTTGACTATGTTAATACCTTTCTAATAAGGTACAGCATACAGTAATAAGGAATATTGTAAAGTGTGAAAAAAATAACCAAATTGAATCTGCAATTACTGTCATTACAATTCTTCTGTCATTGCAAGTACACCCCCACAGAGCCGATTATAGGGGTAATCCTGGGAGGGATTATTTAGGGTAGGGTCGCAAAGTGACTTTACACCGCCCCCCCCCCCCCCCCCCCTTCCCTCATTGGTGGTCAGAAGGATGGGGCACACCATAAACCCAACAGCAAAGAGTGAAGGGGAGGAGGGGGTATTAAAGTCATTATACTTAAAGAAGTTAAACATTAAGTTATATTTACGTTACATTTTTGTTATCCTATAACAGAAATCTCAACAAGGAAATAGTGAAGGTGGGAAGGGGAGCGAGAGCAATAGGGTCGCCACATTCATTAACAAATCATTTGGAACAAACTCATGCTATAAATTTGTTATTATCCTGCACGTATATAATGCTCGTTTAGATACTCCCCACTTCATTTTGGACAACAAAATATTATTCTTATGTTAAAAATGTTTTTAAAAAAAAAAAACGGATGATCATTCAGCTACGACAAAAGTTACCATTGATATTCATATCGTTTTACATTACACTCTTTTCATAAAGTACACAAAATTATGTAAACGTATTTCTGGAAGATGTAAAAACAGTCTGAGATACTTACTGATGATCCATCTTTCCAGAGTATCAAGTGACAGGTACTCGCATCGCATCTGCAATAGAAGAAGAAGGGAGGGGCTATATTATGTAGCACTCAACTTTTGACCCTTCACATTAAATCTTTTCCTAATTCAAATTGTATTGTAACAAGAAACTGACTCAAACTTTTGGTATTTCCAAGAATTTGTGAACAACACAGAGGAAATTGACTTTTAAAACTAAAATTGTATCACTACCTTTTGTGATTGTCAGGTAGTAATTTAGACCCACAACTGATATTCAATACTTACTTCAAACAATTCCAAAATAAAGAGCAAGTTTATTTGGAAAATACAAAAGCTCATATCCTATGAAATCTTTTGAAGATATACAGTCATCGACTGTCCAGTAGCCCTTCACATGCCTATCATGAATCATTTCACCCTCAAAACACACGTATCGCATAGAGCAGCATTTTGTCTGGCACACGCAGGGTTAAGCAAGAGATACTCACGGTCTCGCTCTGGGCGGGGTTGAGCAGCACGTTGGGTTTGGAGACCAGACTAAGCATCTCCTGTGAGCGCCACTGCTCGGCGGTCAGGTTGCGCCGAGGGTACAGGTGCAGCAGGGAGAATAGAGCAGATGCAACACACTGCCGTTGGAGGAAGAATAGGGAAATTACAGTTACATAACTGAGATTACAATCAAACTCATGAAATTACATTTACAACTTTAATTATGGTACTGAGATCTAATTGATGGGGCAGTTGCAGCAGGGAGAAAAAAGTCGACGCAACACACTGTCATAGGAGGAAGAACAGGGAAATTACAGTGACATATCGAAGATTACAATCAAACTCTTGAAATTACGTTTACAACTACAATTATGGTACTGAGATTTAATTGATGGGGCAGTTGCAGCAGGGAGAACAAAGTCGACGCAACACACTGTCATAGGAGGAAGAACAGGGAAATTACAGTTACACATCGAAGATTACAATCAAACTCATGAAATTACATTTACAACTATAATCATGGTAGTGACATTTTATTGATAAGACAGGTGCAGTATTGAGAACAGAGCTGACACAAGACACTGCCATTGGAGGAAGAAAACGAAAATTAGTATGACATAACGAAGATTACAAATAACTCTTACATTACCAGGCCTTAAAAACCCCACTGGCTTACTGACAATAGTAATGAGATAGTTTAACTCCTGAAATTATATTTACAACTATGATTAGGGCAGTGAGATTTCATCAAGTGAAGAAGTATAGCATCACTATCAGAGCTGACACTACACACAATTCTAAGAACTGAGGAAGAAGGAAAGAACAGTACATTTACAACAACAAAATTACATTAACAATAGATATACAACAACAAAATTACATTTACAACAGTGTAGTTACGCTTTTAGAAGTAATGCCACACATCACCATGGGCAAAACAGAGGGTATACTGCTTTCATCCAAATCGACTTGTCTTGAGGGTTTTGTTGTCTTGTTATCAGTCTTCCTTATGACTTACCCTCTCCAGGGGGATGAATTCCTCTGCTAGTTTCTTCATGGGGTGCTCATACTCCATGATCATGGTCCCAAGGCGGGCAAAGGCTGGCTCGCTGCAAGAAACAAGGGCGTATTCATAATTGCATTTCATTTTCATTTTTTTTACACATTCAAAGTAAAACAATATAAAAACAAATGAAACACCAAAACAAACATATAACATTTTAAAAAGGACAAGAAAAACAAAATTGAACACATGATATCGAAATAGGATTGAAATCATAAAACATACATGTTCTTTGTTTCTACAAGTATTATCACTACTTTTGTCTATCAATACTACACTGAGTAGTGTTCCAGCCAAAGATAATACAAACTTCTGCCAAGATACACATCTTTTTCAGGAAACTGAAAGTTTACTTTCTAGACTCACTCATTTTATTCACTGATTTATTAGGGCCATTTACTGCGTATGTATCATATCACACAAAATTATATACCTGATGCTAAAGAGAAAAGGAGACGATTGTCAATGGTTTGCAATACATTCTGGAACTGGGTGACAAAATTATTCATCAAGAGCACTAAACTAATATTTTACTCTCAGACCTGCTAGGCAATGATGCATTGCTGAACATTTTAACAACCTGTAGTGCAATAATCTAGACTACAGTTCAAGGGTAACTGTTCATGCCGTTTTAACAATACATTTTGTTTTCACTCAACCACGACATGAAAATGACTTCTTATGTTTACATAACAGGTCATGTTACATCTTTGTCAAAATATCGCAAGTTTCTTTTTTCACCAAAAAGGGTTTTTCAAAGTTCCAAACTCAAGAGGGATGAGAATTTGTTAAACGGT
Source organism: Arbacia lixula (assembly GCA_963669155.1). Classification (NCBI taxonomy): domain Eukaryota; kingdom Metazoa; phylum Echinodermata; class Echinoidea; order Arbacioida; family Arbaciidae; genus Arbacia; species Arbacia lixula. The sequence goes on along the minus strand of OZ022582.1, from coordinate 24,448,349 downwards.
GCTCACTCAACCAGAACAATGGGTTAAGTGTCGGGATAGGTGTTAGTGCATCGAAAGATGGATGATAAACATTAAGAGGACATAAAGGGAATTCATCAAAAATTCATATGACATAATCCCAAAATCACCCTTGTGACTTTTGAAAAGTGACAATTTTGCCTTTAAAATTTGCTCACTCATGCATGACTAATTGGATTAATGTGATTTTTACATATACGTTAGTCAAGAAGTTAAGGAACAATCCTGCCAAATTATTTTGCCCAAAACCTCTTCAATAAAAAGTTATGCTATTTTGCTTAGGAGGACTTTTTTTTTTTTTTTTCGTTGTTTAGACTGGAAGCTGACTTAATTTTTCACTAAGGTGCATCAAGGGACGACTTTTCCGTATATATCATATATGGAGAATGACCATGTTGATATGAAATCTACTTACCTCCTCTGATTGGCCAGATCATAGGCTGTGTTGTAGAGACCCAGCATGGCCTTCCTGTCTTCCACCCGGGCCAGCAGCAGCAGCATGGACACGTACTTCACTATCACGTCCAGGTAGTTCTTCGTCATGTCAAAGTTGCACGTCTATACAATCGATTGAGGAAGAGATAAGCAAGTATTACAGACACTGAATTTAAGTTACCATGATTTCCATGATAAGCAAATTTATTCATGACTAATAACTTTTGAGTAGAGATTCCATTTTTTTTTCTCTTAAAAATCCTTAACTTTAATATGTTAGCTTTTAAATAATAAAGATTTATTTGTTTGGCACATGACGAAGGAACAATTACCTTGAAATCTACCCCTCTACAACCAATTAGGGAAGAGTCCAGCAAGTATTACAGACACAGAATTCAAGCTTCATATAAAACATGTATGTGAAATCTCGGTATGGCACAATTCACAATCACACCCAGGAAGTTCTTCATCAAGTCAAATTTGCACGACTATGCAATCAATGAGGATAAAGTTCAGTAAAGTATTAAAGATAATGAATGTCATGTTTATTTCACTACACTCATGTGAGATACCGTTAGGTGAGAGCTGGGTCATGGTGTATCCCTCTCTTATGTATATCTCAACTACCAGTCAGAACATTAATTGGTTAAGCTTGTATCAAACAAACAACTGAATGAATGGGCTGTATGAGTCCATATGACTATGATGTCAAGTCCCACTGGACAGTGTACAATCACAGAATACTTACAATGTCAAGATTGGTGTTGCAGGTTGAAATCACTGTCAGAAGCTCTGAAACATGGTCCTGTAATCCACAAATAAACCCCAGGAATTAATTCAAAATAATGATAATGATTATATGTAATGAAATTCGCTATGTGAGTTTGTCCATTCAGCTACATGTAAGTTGATCAATTCATTAATTCCATAATTCTCATGAAGCAAGGAATATTGATATTGAGCAAATCAATTAATCATCAAAGATAATAATGTAACTGGGAACTGACCACAACAAACAGTACTACAGCATAATCTTTCAATCGGGATTGGGACAAAAGTCTTTTAAAACAAAATCTTGAATCATACAATTGTTTTAAACAAACTGCTCTTCTTCTTTCATACATTTTAAAACTTAGGTAATTTCATATTCAACTTCGCTGGTTCTTTTTCTCTAGAATTTATTTATTTCTCTGTGCTCATCTAACCTAGGTATCTGAACACAATTATCAGAATTGATAACATGTTCTATGTACAGGTTTCCAAAACATTATATTTTCACCAATGTAATTTCACAACAAACAATTATTTATAAGTGTACAAAAAGCATGCTTCTCTAAACATTTTCTGGCAGAAAGAACTTGCTGTCATCTCTTTCAAACTGTACATCTTTGACCTGACTCTCAAAGAATTTTTAAAAAATATATCCATGGTCATGTCATGGAGGTAAGGGTGTAAGGACAAAGCTAAGTGAAACACAAAAACATTACCTTGTAATCCAGAATATCTCTGAATGTCATGTAGTAGACACTGAGGACTTTCAAGATCTCTGCCTTTCTGTTGTCTATAGGACTCAGCTGACCCTGGACAGACGGGAGGGAAGGGCAAGAAAAATATAATTGTCAATATAAGAACAATGTATGATAGGAATATGAAGAATATTTTCTCCATAATGTGATCATTGTTATTGGCATCATTATCATCCTCTCCATCAACCAATCATCATCATTATTAATCATCATCATAATCATCATCAATATTACCATAGTCATCATGATCATGATAATTATGATTATACGAATCATCACCATCATCACTATAATCTCCATCACCATTCACCGCCACTACCGTCATCACTGTTGTATCATCACTATCATCATTATTACCCAAATCACAACCACCGCTATCATCATCACAATCATTCATAATTGCCATCATCATCATCGTTCTAATACTAAGATTGAAATTAAATAAACCCTGTACATGCAACACAAAACTTAACATTTTAAAATTGTTCTTCCTAGAACGAACAGTAGCTCTGCAAGTTTTGTTCCTCTCAAAATTAAACCACTCTTGTAAATAAGTATATTTGCATTGCCTATTTTACAAATTACTGGGACTTATCACCGTTTTCCAGGGCTGTGTATCGTGAGCAGGATATACTCACATGTGCGTTCTTCTCTGTGTGAGGGAACTTCTTGACGATGCTCTTGAGACATGACTCCAGACTCTTCTCGGAGAGGAACGCTGGTCTGGACTTGGGATCTTGGCATGCCTGGTTATGGTAGTGATAGGGAAATAAACAAGAAAGAATCAATGAAAGGCGTACCGATGGAAAGAACAAATTGATGAAATGATGGAGGAGGAGGGGAATGAAAGTCAAAAATATTAAGAAAGGGAGGAAGACATACCCTGACATACTATGTCACATCTCTTTAAATGTCACATAGATCCAGATCTACATCTAGGTCTAAAAGGGAACTGATTCATTTCAGGTAAGCATTTATATTCACACTGCCTCTCTTTAATTCATTACAGCATTGTATGAGAAGAAAAGTAACCCATGCTGAACTACACAGTGCTATCATGTGCATTTCCAATGTATGTAATGGCATGCATGCAGCAACAGCATCACAAACCTCCAATCTGATTTCAGAGAATCTTTGTCTTTGACTTTGCAGTATGATCGCACAACTTGTTTTTAGCACAAAATAATGCAGGGTGCACAGTGAATGCAATGTCAATGCCTTTGTCCCCAGAAGTTGAACCATAACTTCTGGAAGGTCCAAAGGCTGAGACAGAATACAGTCCCCTCTAATTCAAAGACAATGTGTTGGTGGGATTGTTGATGTTGTTGCACACCTAACTTGTTGCAGCAGAATTAATTATTCATTAATCGCACCCGACATGCCAGGAAATTGGGGGCGAGCCCTCAGGACGCTCCCGCTGTGCGGGAGCAGTCCCGGGGCTACCCTGGTCCCCTATTGTACGGGATTGCCCAGGACACCTTTATTTCAGTGCTTTCAAATTGATAATTAGAAAAAAATAAATTCAAGAAAATTTTGCAATAGCTATTCCAAATATTATGAACTAACAAGTAACATTACAAGTCAGCAATACCAATGGCAATGAGTAGTGTACGTGCTGCTGAAGTGCTATTCACATTTCCATTCATAATACACGCAGAGCCAGAGCGTATTGAAATTGCCAGGCATAAACAACGCAGTGCCAGTGGGCTGACTCTACACTTACCTTTTTGATATTGTACAATCTTGCAAGCAATCCAGCACCACGAGTATTGAGGATTGTTAATTTTTCGGCCAGTTTGAGCTGACCCTGTGAGACTGGCATCCTGACAGACATGTCAATTTCGTTGTGGAAACATATAAATAGAGAAAATTAAGTTCCTTTTCTCCGGAAGAACCACGGTGAAATTAGGTGCGGTCCCTGTGTAGCCGCAGTACGTAAACTAGTTGTGCACTACATCGTATCGAGGCAGGCGATTATTTTTACTAACTATATAAATTTGCAAAGAATTCTTAGTTTAATTTAGTTAAAATTTATTCAATAAATTGAGCATAAATTAAATTTTTCAATTTAACAATTTCAAACATATTTTTTTGTTTAAGTATTCGAGAAAATTTTAGTTTAATCTAGCATTTAATATGATATTCTTTGATATCTTGGAACATTGCTAGCTTGGCACTCTTGGCTTGGTCGGCTACTTTTATATTCATTACAGAATGAATGCGGAAGAGATCGAATTTGTTGTTGTTGAGTTATATCTTACAAGTAGGCATCGGTCCAAAGACTCCAAACTATTATTGAAGAGGGCCTTTATCCGGGCTAATTTGATTCAATTACTTCCTCGTCAGTCTAAGGTTTGTTTTAAGTGTAAGTTTAACCATCAAGTCACTTCATGGGTGTGAAAAAAGTGAAATCAGCATGGATCTGGAGAAGTGAGAAGTTGGGGAGATAATAAGGCGCGGAGTATGGATTGGGGTAGGCCGGCCGGAGGGGGGGGGGGGGGGGGGGGGGAGTGAAGGAATTAGGCCGGGGATGGGCAAGAAACCCCCAAAGACATTCCTCTCCTCAGATAATCTCAAGGGGAAATGTTTTTCCCTCTATTTCATTTAATCGTATCAGTAATTCAACAGGGACAGTCATAAGCTATAAAAAAAAAAGATAAGATAACATCAATTAAAAAACACACACACAAAGAAACTGGGGAGGACGGAGGGGTATTATGGTTGTTGTTTTTTGCATCATTTGTTTCAAAGAAATATACGCCTATGTAAATTAAATCAATGGGTAAACGGCAATTACATTATTTCGCTATTCTCGATGAAACTCGGAATTTAGGCCTATAACGCGGCCCATCTTTTCTTTCACTCTTCTTCATTTAATTGCACAAAATTCGGACTTTAAAAATTGATTTGAAATAAGTGTGATCTAATTAGCCTCAACACGAATCACATAAAATGAAAACGACACTCGAAACTTTCGTTTAATCTATCACATTGTCATGATCATGACAATGATGTGATAGATCATGACAATATGATAGATCAAACGAAAGTTTAGAGTGTCGTTTTCATTTTGTGATTCATGTTGGCTTTAATAGATCACACTTATTTCAAATCAATTTTTAAAGTCCGAATTTTGTGCAATTAAATGAAGAAGAGTGAAAGAAAAGATGGGCCGCGTTATAGGCCTAAATTCCGGGTTTCATCGAGAATAGCGAAATAATGTAATTACCGTTTATCCATTGATTTAAGACGTAGTAAATTTAATTAAGCTTTTTTTTTGGCAGTTCACTTAATTTCATTAAAACCGTGAAGATTAAAATGGAAGCCAAAATTTAAATGAGGAAAACATATATTGAAAAAACAACGTACCCGCATTGCTTGAAGTATATGCATTTCAAAATTGAAATTCATGAAGTTGAGCAACACACTTTCAATTGAGCGGGGAAGCACAAACTTCCGATAAACCTGGAATATTATGAGATATAGCATCATTATCATTAGGCCGGAGCTACAGAATCATGGAATAAGGCGAGAAAAAAAGGAGGAGGGAGACAGCTATGTGTGTGTGCGTGTGTGTGTGTGTGTGTGTGTGTGTGTGTGTGAGAGAGAGAGAGAGAGAGAGAGAGAGAGAGAGAGAGAGAGAGGGAGGGAGGGAGAGAGAGAGAGAGAAGAGAGAGAGAGAGAGAGAGAGAAGAGAGAGAGGAGGGAGAGGAGAGGAGAGAGAGAGAGAGAGAGGAGAGAGAGAAAAAAGAGAGAGAGTATTTAACATTATGAAACCTTCTTCAGAACAAAATAAATAGGCACAAGCAGAGGCGGATGTTTCAGTTATCTGCGCCAATCATAACCAGCTAATCGCACACGGGACTCTTTTGATGTTTGCAAATAAAAATATCAATTAGCTAAGACCATCGACCCTAGGGACCCATCCCAATGCATGTGTCTATAACACATAAATAGTTAAGCTCAGGCAAAACCGTATAAGCGATATAAAAATCATCAACCTTTCTGATCACGATCCATATTCTGAAAGGCGCATATAAAAATGATGAATTATTTTACAACTTATATTCAGTTAAATACATAATTGAATACATGGTAAAGAAAAGGATATTTACCCCCCCCCCCCCCCAAAAAAAAAAAAAAAAAAAAAGAGAGAAAATTGATATGAAATCATTATTAATTATGTATTGCATTGGCATAACTTGCAAGGCGAATTTTCTTTATTGTTAACCCTCTGCGAATGGGAACAGAAATGGCCAATGCCCCCCCCCCCCCCTTTCACCACCACCACCACCCGCGGCGATGGGGGAGATATCATGTTGTTTTTTATTTCAATTAGCGTAATAAGTTGACTTGCATTAGCGTATAGCTAGAGAAAATGGGGAAGCCGGGGGGGGGGGGGGGGGTGGAGTAATCACAGTTCTCAGGGAACATAACTTGGGCCATTGGCATTTTTGGCTGTGATTGATGATGCACTCGCTGGGCTCATCATGCAAAGGTGGAAATATGCTGTGTATTCGCGGGTTATGAAGATCCCATGAGCCTTCTAGACTTTAGAATGCTGTGGCCGACCCCCAGGACTAGCTGGACTGTTGATTCGTAAAATTACAATTTTTTTTACTGGTAAACATATAGTAATGATATAGTTTGGGATATCCAAAACAAAATTTGTGTAACCGTTTTGTTCAAACATGGAATAATGATGATGGTTTTTTTTTATAATATATGGTTGAATGCGCTATCTTAAATAACAGCACACTCAGTAGGTATAGGCTCTTTTTGAAAACAAATCTGGGTGCAAATGTATGACATGGTCAAAATTCATACCCATGCAGTATGCTCGATTACAATCCATTCACTACACTCCATGTACTCTTTCAACATTTTAACACGATTGTATTGTCAGGAATGCAAAACATGCAATTCTATTCTTTTTTTTTTTGTTTTTTATTTTGAGATCCCAGAAGAATAACAATCCACATGCACGGTTCTGCTAGTCTTTTCGGACCAGAGGCAGTGTCACAAATGAGTCGCGTCTAAACCGGCCTGATGATAAAGACTATATACTCTGCGAGTGACGTGTTCATAAACAACGAAAGATTTATTGCGATGTCGATACCTCGCCCTTGGTCTTGGATAATGACACATAACGTATGGAAGTTGTATTCGCACATGTGAGCAGGTGATTCGGTAAGAATCTGTGAGTGCAATTAAAATTTCATTAAATGCTCTGACTTTGAGTCATTATTGTGAAGACAATTATATAAATGTGCGGCTGTTGCAGATTTGGGCTACCTAGTCCCACCTGTCCAGTCGTGTGTTAGTTTTCATGTTCTGCAGTTGTGTGTACAATATGCTGTTATTATTTCATTTAAGGCTTTAGCGCCGCTGGCCTAGAACTAGAACTAGCTTCACAAAGGGCCTGTGGTTAAATAATATATATAATATGTGAAAACAAAATCAAGGTTATTTGCCCTCAAATGATCTATATTTGGAGTAATGAGTGATCACAAATCCTCAAAATGTTTGGCCCGAACATTAGTTTTTAGACTAATAGTAGAGGCCAGATTTGTGATTTAATCACTGTCAGTGTCACAGCGATCATTTGAGGGCAAATAACAAGTATCTAAAATGAATAGTACATAAATTTAAAACCATTGGCAAAAAGATTGCTCATGATCACCTTTTGAAGGCTTTTATGTTTTCTCAGTACAGTATTCCCTTAAACTTGTCTTAAGTCAAGATCATGAAGATCTTAGCATGTGTCTTAATTGAACTTGTTTTTCATTCCCACTTGATGTAGGAATTAAGCTGGCTGTCTAAGAAAGTGAAGTGCTGAAATCCAAGACCCTATAACACCATGGCTGACAGTGACAGTGAGGTTTCGTTTGAAAGTGCTGATGAATTTGAAGCGGAAGAGGGGGAAAAGAAAGACTCCAGCACGAAGGAAGATGCTGCTAAGGATGCAGCTGAACCAACAGAAAAAGAAGCAGAATCTTCACAAGACTCTTCAAATCAATTTCTGACTTCAAGAACAAAAGAGGAAGATTATGATGCCAAGAAGGATGCAGACCAAGACAAAAGTCAACACAAAATCAAAAACAGTTCAGTTGATGAGAGTCAAGGCTCTATTAAAGAGGATGCTGCTAAAGAAAAGGGAGTAGGAGTGACGGACAGTGAGGAAAGCGATAGAACTGGTATTAAAAAAGGAGTGGAGGAGGCTCAGGAGAAGAAAGGAGAAAAGGAGAATGAAGCACAGATCGAGCCAGCAGCGGAAGAGATGGGTGACCGAGGGGCGTCGGCAAAAGATGCAGAGAGCGATGCTAGAGAGGGCGGGGCACCCCAGCATGCATCAGCGTCGGAAGGGTCGGGAGGGTGGGGTGGATGGGGGGGATGGGGGTCATCCCTTCTCACATCTGCTGCAGCGAGTGTCGCCAAAGTCTCTGATAATGTTGGTAAGTTAAGTCCCCCGAATTGTTTTTTTTTTTTAATCTAGGGCCATGTTGCATATAGGTTTTCAATTATTGCAAATTACCATCATTGGTAAATACCATGACAACAGCCAATGAGCTCTCATTATTGTACCTGTTTTTGTTTTGTTGGTGAGAAAATTAACAAGAATATTTTTTCTTTGAGGGTAGGTGACACAATGATTTTTTCCAATTAGCTTTAGTAATAATCAGTATGTGTGCTATTTTGAGAAGTTTGTAACTAGACACACAAAAAAAGAGATAAGTCTAAATTTAGGAAAGGCAGAAGCGCAAAGAACATGGTCATGGCCATTTTATCTACTGGGTGTTTGCTCTTTCAACTATTTTCAGGCAAGGGACTGACGTCTGTTTTAGAGAATGTAGAGACTTCACTGGGAGTTCCCAAACCAGAAGACCTCACCAATCTGGAGAAGCAAGAGGCAGAGAAGGCTGGTGCAGAGAAGGAGCAGAAACAAGCTGAGGGCATTCAGGCTGAAAATGAAAAACATCCTAAACCAGGTATGTTTGAAACAGGAGCAGGAATTAACCCTTCTATGTCTTATGCCCTGTAGGTTTTTTTCCTTCTACAGAGCCATTTATGAAAGGAGAACCCAACAACTGTTTCTAGACTACATTACTTTACCACAAAACCTTGTGTCCAGCCCTTTATCTGATATTTATTAATGCAATTGCTAATTCTATTTGAAACAGATCAATACCTTGGGTGGTACTTACTAATAAACAGATGCTTGTCATCTACATGTTTCTGTTATTCAGAGGAAAAAAGGACTATAAAAGGTCAATTCTTCAAGATTTAGCATACAACATTAAATGCTTATTTTTGAGGCAGAAGAAAGAATTTAATGATGACAAATTGATTCATTTTTTTTTTAAATTCAAAATGCGTACATTTTGTTTATCAAGTTTGCAGTAATTACTGAACCTTTAATTATGTTCGTTTGTAACAAATTATTTTCAGAAGTCATAGATGGAGAGAAGGATGGAGAGAAGGACAGAGAGGCCACTGAAGTGAAGGAGGAGTCAGGGCAGGGTGCAACAGGACTGGGAGGGTTCCTGTCTTTTGGGGCATCAGCTCTCACCAATGTTGTTGGGAAAACGGTGAGAACATTTCAAGAAAATAATCATGTTTTCAATGCACCTCTTGTGCTGTTCATTACTGTCCATGCAGATATAAACTTTTTTCTATGATTTCTGCCCAAATATTTGAAGTTGGGGGAAAGATACTTGAATATCACCAGTACTCTTGATCATGCTTGTGTGCAATTCTAGAAAAAAGTTTGATAAACCAAAAGTAAAACAAGAAGTTGATGAAATCAGAAGAAAACAAATATTTCATACCGTTTATTCATGACAACTCACCATGCTCATGAATATTCATTGTTTTATCCCTCTTGTAATTGGCTGTAGGTAACGGGTGGCCTGGATGCGCTGGAGATGATTGGTCGAAAGACTATGGACATTCTGCAGGAAGGAGACCCAAGATTGGAGAACAAGAGAGCCTTGCTCCTCCCAAGAGAAGAGAAGACAAACCTTTCTGCAGTAGGTTAATAAGTCTTGAGAATTCTCCCTATCGCATATAGCTCTCCGAATCTGAACACGTGTGGGGCTCTAATTTGTTTACCTTTAATTCTTGGGATATGAACTTCCGGTTCAGGAACAGAGTACTGCACGAACATCCTATAGCCATCGTCTTGCTTGTGTCTTTTCATTCTTCCATTAGTCCATCCACAATCAAAGTTGAGGTAAGCAAAGACATCGCCGTGAGTGATTGGTGGTATTTTTTTCAAGTCCTTCGTCCATGTAACAACCCCTCCATTTTTGTCTCGCCCACCGGAGGTGAAGGCGAGACTAAGGGATCCAAATGGCGTCCGTCCGTCGTCCGTCCGTCGTCCGTCGTCCGTCGTCCGTCGTCCGTCACAAATGTTAAAGTTTACCTGCAAGACTCTCTTATGATCCATAACTTCACATGGGTTACTTGGATTACAACCTAACTTGGGTCATAGATGCACTGGGGGTACCTTCATGTTATGGTGGCGTTGGAGGTCACATGATAAGGTCAAAGGTCATTTGAGGTCATACGTTAAAGTTTACCTGCAAGACTCTCTTTTGACAAATAACTTCACATGGGTTGCTTGGATTACAACCTAACTTGGGTCATAGATGCACTGGGGATACCTTCATGTTATGGTGGCGTTGGAGGTCACAGGATAAGGTCAAAGGTCATTTGAGGTCATACGTTAAAGTTTACCTGCAAGACTCTCTTTTGACAAATAACTTTACATGGGTTGCTTGGATTACAACCTAACTTGGGTCATAGATGCACTGGGGGTACCTACATGTTATGGTGCTGTTGGAGGTCACAGGATAAGGTCAAAGGTCATTTGAGGTCATACGTTAAAGTTTACCTGCAAGACTCTCTTTTGACAAATAACTTCACATAGGTTGCTTGGATTACAACCTAACTTGGGTCATAGATGCACTGGGGGTACCTTCATGTTATGGTACCATTGGAGGTCACAGGATAAGGTCAAAGGTCATTTGAGGTCATACGTTAAAGTTTACTTGCAAGACTCTCTTATCACACTCATCACATGTTGCTACAATGGCAATCAAACTTGGATGATGGATGCACTGGGGGCACCTGCATGTTATTGTGCTGTAAGAGGTCACATGATAAGGTCAAAGGTCATTTGAGGTCATACATTAAAGTTTACTTGCAAGACTCTTGGTGAAGGCTTCCTAACTTGTGCACAGAATTGTGTGAGCATGTGTGAGCATTACTGATGTAGATTTAGGCAAACATTACTCATGCACATTTATGCAAATTTATTCAAAGTCACTATTTTGCACCTGATTTTGATGTTGTCTGTTTAAAGTTGCTTATTTGTTTGTTTCAGTTTTCTTTTGCGTAGCAACGGAGATCGCGATATTTCTGGTTATTTTCGCAAGTGGGCGAGACACAATATTGCTAATGCCTTGTTATATTACGAGGTTTACGAGAGTCGAAATTACAGATTCTGTACGTTATTGCGTGAATTGAATACGTACCAATCTCTTACTGGAAGTATATGTCCCAAGAGCAATCGATCAGATAGTGGTATCGCGAGGTGATATCGGCTATATGCGATAGGGAGAATTACATCTTAATTTTAAAGGTGGTGTTTCAACAAGGTTCCTGAATGCAGGGAGTGTCACTCACTGTCTTGATAATCGCTTTTGCTTAATAAGTTTTTTTTTTATCTACAGTATTATATTCCTCTCTCCATCAATCAATGCAGATGAAAGTCATAGTGGCTGTCTTAGATTAAATAATTTCTCCACTTCAAAGTTCATGGTTACATTAAGGATTGGATCAACAGTGCCCCGTAACATAAAGGTTTGTGATCAATCGCAAATTTGAAAGACAAATTCTGATTAGTTACTGGTCAGTCTTTTGAACAAAAAGTGCATGCAACAATGATGTTGAGTGGCCATTGCCATTTTGTGATTGATCACAAACCTTTATGTTACGGGGCACAGATATCTTTATGTACTTATACATTTGTTTGGGTACAATATATTGATGTTTAGCTTTGATGCTTTCCTTCCATAGATTCTAAGACAGGCAAAGGAAGATGCAGAGGCTGAGGCTGAAAGAATGAAGGAGGAAGAAGAACTTCAGAAGTACAACTTTGGCATGCTGTTTGATCAACACCAAGGTAGAGGAGGAAGACAGGACAATGTTGATGTCATTGCATCTTATTATTGCTTTCTATGACACTGTTAAAGATATCAATGAGTAAAATATTCTGCTGCTCAAAGTGTTCCAATTTGTCTTCCTTGGGTGTTCAAAATGATTTTCCTTTTCAGTTGAAAGTGCTGATTTTGTTTGTATTTTAAGGAAAGCATGTTTCAAACAAATGAATGACACAGATTAGCCTTTGCTTGTCAGACATCTATGTGATTATTCCAATTAGCACTCAAAGAAGCACATTTCAAATTCTATGGGAAAGAACCCATTGCTATATGCTTGTGCTGCCTACAGCTACCAGCTTGTATATCATTTGGGATTTTTGACAAGCCTGTGTGGAATTTAGGAGCTCTTTGCTCTTCTTTGCGTTTCTCATCTCAGCCTGTTCTTACTGTTGTGCGTTTCATTGACCAGGTTTCTCCAAGGATGTTTAAAGAAATGGATATCTGAATTCTTCTGCGCATCAAATCCAGGCAAAAATCATCCACAGAATCGGCACCATTGAACAAATGGGATCAAAGAGAAAATCTTTGAATCTGCATTGATTACATGGCTGATGATACTCCATGTAAATTGAACATCCTTGGTTTCACTATGTATGTCTCTCACTGTGCCCTTTGCCTCAAACTGATTCCCACCGTTGAATTTGCTCCCCAAGGTCTGGCACACCTGGAGGCTCTAGAGATGCTCTCCAACCAGAGCGAGACCGGGGTCCAGTCCTCCATCGCCATGGTGATGGACGAGGACTTGGAGGAGCTGAAGACGGAGCTGATGGAGGTTAGGGATTCCTTCCAGCTGGAGGAGATGGATGCGGTGGATGAGGGTGGGTCAAAAATGGCTCAGTTTTCAGCCACTATTGTTAGAAATTGTTAACAGTTCCAGTGAAACATGATAGACACCCTGAGCATGAATTTTTAGTTTATTGTACTATTTTATTGTACTCTAAGCTTCTATATGACATGTAACATGTCTTGCTTGCTTGTGATACCAGCAAGAAGAAGCAGTTAAAGGCAAATAAATCAAGGCAAGTATTCAACTCAAGAAACGGACGTGTTAAAGGCACAGGCAACTGGGAGATGCTGTAATGTGTGCGATTTCGTAAGCCCCATTCAATCGTGCACAAACCTCGTACGTCATGCGTGTTCGTAAGACTAGTCCAGCAATCTCCGAATGTGTCTAAAAACGTCTGAAAGTGATGCGAAGGCCGAAGTCAGAGGCTACATGTTTGGAAAATAATTATTCGCAGCCTGCGCTAGCGCTATCACTGGATGCGTGCATGCTGGACTGCTCACCGAGCTAGATGAAGCATCGCACTGAACATCTTTCCTAGCTAGCTAGCCTGCTGCGCGGACCGGGGGCGAATTCCTCGTAAATACATGAATTACCAGTGGCTGGCCGCTTTAAGTGTGGGATAACCAACTGAGGGCAGTAGCTACCAAATTCCTACTTCTCCATCTTTTCCTCATATCTCTGTTGGCATCTTGACTTATAATACAACCAGAAATGTTAAGCATTTGGGTGAAAGTTAACAGTAAATGATATCTTTATAATAAAACATGATGAGTAATTATCATTTGTGAAAAGGTTACTTACGTTCCCCATAAAGTAACTACTTCCTTGCAAGATACAAACTGTTGTAGATGTCACAGTCTGTAGCCTATTTCTTTGTTTCCTGTAGATTCTACAAGTGACCAAGATTTTGTGAACGTTGTCACCGAGCTTCTCTTCAGCCTGAGTGTCGCCGCCACACCAGACAAACTTCAAAGGGTAAGTGCTTTCAAATTTTAAAAAGAAGAAAACAATCTTAAAACTCTACACTTTCAAGAAGACAAATCATATGTTTTTTTAGCCTTGTTTAGGTTGATTGATCAGGTATTGCTTTGGCAAATGTGTTTATTGTATTTCATAGCTCTAATAAAAACAGCTGAAGCCAGGATTATAAATGAGCACTGCTGGCAACACAGAAAGATTTATATAAAAAGCAGTGACATTTTTGTTCGCCTTGTCTGTACAGGCTGAATAATGTACAATGGTTGTTAAACGATCTAGCAGGAGAGATCAATGTTTCAGATGAGTAGTAGAAGTAGAAGTGTTATTATTATTATGAAATTGTGAGAGTTGTTGTGTTTACATAGTTTATAGATCCAAAAGGAGTGCACAGTGGTTGTTTAACACTTCCAGGTGGACAGATTTATGTCACAGATGAGTAGTAGTAGTAGTAGTAGTAGTAGTAGTAGTAGTAGTAGTAGTAGTAGTAGTAGTAGTAGTAGTAGTAGTAGTAGTGGAAGTAGTAGTAGTAGTAGTAGTAGTAGTAGTAGTAGTAGTAGTAGTAGTAGTAGTAGTAGTAGTAGTAGTAGTAGTAGTAGTAGTAGTAGTAGTAGTAGTAGTAGTAGTAGTAGTAGTAGTAGTATTTAATCATGAGGTTGTGATGTTGAATTCTGTTTGCCTTGGCTATAGGTCCAGAAGGAGTGCAGAGAATGGTTGATAAACCACCCTACAGGAAAAACGGATGCTAGTACAGATGAAGGCCAAGAGGAGGATTCTGAGGCAAAGCTAGGAATCAAGGTAAAAATTAATCAAAGTTAAAGGGATAGTCCATCCTGAAATTTAGTTGGTTTTAATAAAAGCAGAAGCATGAAAGAAACATATTAGTGAAGGTTTGATGAAAATCCGTCAAAGGATAAGAAAGTTATGATTGTTTAAAATTTTCATTTTGTGACGTCACTTAAGCAATGCCCTTTGATATATATGTTGTTTACTAATTTCTGTTGAAAATGTTGATTTTCTCCAAAGGATGAGGGTCATTTTACCTGTGCATTTGATACATGATTAGAAACACATTTTTACACACATACCTCTATGAAAAATAAGTTATTCCTTCATCAAAAACAGAAATAGAGCAATTTATGGAATCATACAGCACACAACTTTTGGGAGAGCACCTGACATATGACGTCACAGAAAACATCATAACTTTCTTATCCTTTGCCGGATCTATGTCAAACCTTCATTACAATACTACCGCACATTCTTGCCGTATCTTTGCCGACTAGAATGTGCACGCCCAAGCTATTAGGAATTTTGCTGTGCTGTGTACCCTAAAAACTCAATAATAAACCCACCACTTCTTTTCACAACATGCAGTGCACCATGTAATATATTTCTGTACTACCGCACCTTATATCTTTTTCTACTAGGAAGTAAACACCAAAGCTATGAAGATCCTTCCTATGCTGTGTACCCTGAAAACTTGTATTAAACCAGCCAAATGGCAAGCACCGGAAAATACGCTTATTTTATTTTCAGCTTTCTTTTGTAACTGTATGTTGGAGGTCGAAATTTACCAAGTGTGAAAAAAATCTTTCATTAAAACAGGCAGAAAAATATTGCAAATTCAACAAATATTGGTAGCAAAGTCTGTATGATTTCTGAAAATTCACGTCACTTTGAAGACGAATAGCTCAAATGTTTTAAACCCAACATTTCTGTTACGGATTGCATGAGGTGTTCACTGAAATTCCTTTCCATACTACCGCACCTTCTTGGCATTTCTTCATCTACTAGGATGTGCACGCCCAGGCTATGAAGAGTCTTGCTGTGCTGACTGCCAGGACGATAGAGCAGTTCCACAAGGTGGCAGAACTCATGTTGCTAGACCAGGAGAGAGAACAGACACAGAACAAGAGTCTGGTGGAATCAGCTACAACTCTCTCAAAGTAAGTGCCATGCTTCTTTTCCTCCTCCTTTGGATTTTTAGTTGTTTTTCTTCTTCAAGATCTCCTTCATTTTATTCTTCCTGTTCCATTTCCTTTCCTTTCTTTCCATCTTTTTTAATATATCCATTTTCTTCTTGTGCTTCTATGGTACTTCTTCTTCTGCTCCTTCTTTGTCATCTCCTGTTTTTAAAAAAAACTTATTGTTGTGTCCTTGTTCTTGTTCTACCTCTTCTACTTATTATCAGCATTATTTTCTTCATCATATTTCTTATAGTCCTTAATTCCTCCTTAATTTTACTGTCTGATTTTGCATTGTGCCTTTGTTTCCCATTGACTACACATATTTCTCCAGCTATTCTAAAGTAAATTTAGATTTTATTTGTCGTTATGGATGGTTTAGTCTCACTCTAACAGACCACTTCATCAAATCATCTAAATTTGATGTGTTACTTTAAGCTTGCAATTGTGATTACAAGCACAAAGCCTGATTTGTTTGCATTTTCATACTGACACCTGTAACAAATACAGTTAGTTTCCGAGTGTGATCTGTCATAAAAATACCAATACCATTGTGTGTATGCAAGGGGAGGGGGAGGGGTAGGGGTTGAAATTCCACTCATTAAAGGAGATTGTTACAATCCCAAATGGACCGCCTTCACATCATCAGTAAAGTCTAATCTTTACTTTGTCTACTTGCCCTAAATCCACCAGATTAGCAAGTATCCTGTCAGCAGAGATCAGCTCCATAGCAACCAAGTTCTGTGAGCTTCTCAGCTCAATGGCGGACCAAGACTCTGAATCAGAGGAAATCAATGGAATCATCACCAACATCTACCTAGAGGTAATTATTTAAAATGCACCACATCTGTCACAGTTAATATGAATATGTAAACAGTGCTTGATTTGATTAATCATGGAATGAATGTGACAGATAGACTTTATTATAAACCTATTGCATCTATATATTAATGGTGTCATGTAAAGTAGGAGAGTGAGAGAGAGAGAGAGAGAGAGAGAGAGAGAGAGAGAAAGAGAGAGAGAGAGAAAGAGAGAGAGAGAGAGAGAGAGAGAGAGAGAGAGAGAGAGAGAGAGAGAGAGAGAGTAGGAAAAAGGAAGGGAAACTGTAAACTGGACATTTCATAATAACATCGCATACTAAATGGAACTCCGTTGCGTAAGGACAATGCAGTACAACAAACTATGATGGTGCTACAAGCGAGTTGTTGGCCAAAAGACAGAGAGGAATAGGGATAGATGCAGAGAGGGGAGAAGGGAGGGATATAGAAAGAAAGAAAATAATGAAGTTGGGTGAGAGAGAAGCACAAGAAAAGAGGGTAAGAATATGAAAAAGGACACACCGACCAACATGTTAATTGGAAGGGGAGAGGGGTAGATCATTATTAATACTTTGCTTCAGCACTACATTTTCAAACTGTGTCATGTATTCATGACATCATTGTTCAGTTATGTATTTCAAAGGGTGTTTTTGGTGTTGTTGTGGGAAGTCTAGAAGTTAGGTCAAAGAAGCCAACTAACTACCTGCATGGGTGGTTCAGTCATGACTTTGGGCCTCAAAACGGCTGTCAAATTTTAAGTGTTGATGTTCATCATTCTTATCCAGGCTTCCAACAGCACCTCGTACATCCAAGACGCATTCCAGCTTCTGCTGCCTGTCTTACAAGACATCGCTGTCAGGAGAAGAAGCAAGGAAGAAGTCTCAACGTGAGACAGATCTCAACTCATCCATCCACATATCTCAGGGGAAAGGAAAATGGGTTGCTGTCAGGACAACGCTCTTTTCCCTCCATCTCCTCCGCCCTTGTATGCTGAGAAGACACATTTATGGACTGACACCAGGATAAAAAGAAATTGTGGAGCCTCCCTCATGGTTTGAGCTGAACTGGATAATATTGGCATGTCGGACTGAAATATCTTCCGCCTGGTGTCTGGAATGTCCATGCAACTTCCCAAGATTATCTTTTGCGGACAACCAAACTAATTTGACAATTTTTTCGCAGATATTTTTTTTGCAACTGGAAAAAGCACTAGTGAAATATGTACATACAGGGTAATGTTTCTTTGGGATTCAATGTAACTTTCTTATTTCCTTCGTATTTTGCATCATAAATTTGTCATCAAATTAAGTTGTTTTCTTTTTCAACATCATCTAAAAAATGTTTCTTTTACATTATACATGTACGTAGTACTAGATGGATACGGGATCAGACTTGTTGCAATATATCCTTTTTATCTTGTAATTGTGTATCATTTGTATCTCCCTCTTACATGCATTTACAGAAATTATGCTAACAATTTTAACAAACTACAGTGCTAGTTGTAGTGAGAGTAGAATGATTACTAGAGCTTTATCTCTAAGAAGTATTCAGTATGTTCAAATAGTATGACTTTCAACTGTTCATATATGTCATGTGAAGTCTGTGAAACAGCCGTTTTACACCATTCCAGTACATGTAGAGTCCAAAACGCAAACATACATAAATGGGGCCACTCATGATAATGGTTACGTTATTGCCCTTTGGCACTAACATTTCAGTAACATATGCCTCATTTTAGATATCAGTAGAGCTACCAACATTGAAACTCAACAATCGGAAAGATTTGGGGAAATTTCCTCAGAAATCATTACGATGTCTATCAAATGTATACAACCTAATGACAATAATCTTTTGATAATCAGGGAGATTAGGTGATGTGATGAAATGCAATGCAGTAATATTAGTCTATTTTCAGGGAGTCTCCTGCAAAATCAGGGAGACTTGGCAGCTCTGTATCAGCTGTGTAGCTTGTCCAGGACAGTGCCATTCCTAGAAGTTGTCAATCTCAAAATTACTTTTCTTAGTTTTGACCACAAGGGAATGAAAGGTACTCAGTTAGGAAGTCACACGAGTCACACATTGATCTTAGTGATGACTTGCATTGAATGCCTGACATTAGCCCGTTATAGACAATGGCATCATTCATAGACAATGAATCATTTGCATACAAAATAGCAATAGACCATTTTTGTAATGTATTCACAACTTTCCCCATAACTGCGTAGTAACCTGTTACTGTATTTTCGTAACTCAGTGTTCATGGGTGGAACGTACTCTATTAAATGTTGCGACTCGGACAAGCTTTGGGGTTGCCATTAGTAATGTATTGTTTGAACGACATGAAAAAAAAAATTGCATATCAGTATACAACTAACATGGTCTATTACATGGTGATCAAGCAAATCAGCTTCTTTTGCTTGCTACTGTATTAGCAAACATGTGATTACATTTTTCAGCCATACAAGTTAGAAATTACAAGCGAGCAACAAGCAAATGCTAATATTAGTGCATTCAGGTTCAAGCAAAGGGCTACTGCAGCACAAGCAATTGCTACATTGTATGCACTTGGCCTAATGTCATACATGCACACCCTCGTCACTATCCATTACGTTGAAATCTGTAGTGTCTTCCAAATTATGCTTGTAAATAAGGTTAATTTTAAATCTTTTAAACTTTCAATTATTGTAACTTACCGTCAATGACCATGGCAATAGCCAATGAGCTCTCTTTATTGCATGTTGTCATGGTATTCACCATTGATGGCAAGTTACAATAATTTAAAAGCTATGTCATGCAACATGGCCCTGGAAATGCCTTTACTGTTTCATCTTTGGACCAGGCCGATTGAATTGATTTTTCCTAGAAGGCAGTTTCAGTACTTCCTGTTCTGTCATATACATGTACATTTATTTCCTTCATTTCATTCTTTACAAGGTCACTTTTTTCATAAAATGTATGTTTCCATGTGTGCTCTCCAGAACAAATGTAACATTTCCTGTGCAGTATCATAGTGATGTGATAAATGTTGACTTGACAATTTGAGGTGGAACAAATTGGTAAGGATGAGAAATGTGTTCCTCAAAAGAAAGGCGTTTTTGTTTCGTACTTGTAATTATTCATGTCAACGTGCCAGTGTTGGAACTTTAGTTAGTTTACATATATACATATATATTATTTTCCCTAGACTATTCTTAGGATAAAATATAAACAAGAATAAAATAAAGATGACAGTGAACCAAATCATACAAATGTGAATGTTTATTTCTTGCATACTTTCAAATCTTTACAACATATATGATTATAACATACATAACCTGATGTTTCAAGATGCAAGTTCATAATTGTTTACTCATTAGTATTATTTACCCAGCGGTAGCCCCTTCAGTGTTCCACCAGGAGGCCCTGCTTTGACATCTTGACATTTAACACAACATGGTTTACATAATGACACATTCATCAATAAATCAACAGTATGCTGCAAGAAAGTTCACTATTAAAGACAGGATGACCCTTTAACCCTAATACTCCCGGGGGGGGGGCCATTATGCCCCCCCCCCCTGTCAACGTTTTGTCGGTACTTCCTAACGCCTCAATATTTCAAAATGAAATTTCTTGACTTTTTTCTCTGATCCTTCTCGCACATTTTGATACCAAATTTATGGCAATCGGACCTACCGTGCGGGTGTCAGATTACGTTTACCGAACACATGTCACTGAAATTTCGCTATTTCTCTATATGACTGTGTATAACCTTTGGATAAAATCAGGAGCTTTTCCAATTTATGTAAATACTTTTCTAATAAGTGTTATCATTGTTTCAAATATTTTTGAGCAATATAAAATGAAATGTGGTTGTAATTTTGTCAAATAGCAAAAGGCGCTTGACGAAAAACAAAGAAATACATAAGAAAATTGAAAAACAATCAAATACATAAGAAATAATTACCACAACCTATCTTTTTCTTTCAAGAATTGATGAGGGAGTTATGAAAGACATTTGTACCAAAAATTGCTATTCCTGAGGCTTTATTTAGTGAGAAATACCAAAATCTATGATTTTTTGCATAAATTAGCATAAATTAATTAGTTAAAAAAAAAAAAAAGGGACTTTCGTAAATATAGCTATACATATTTGTAGATTACATAATTCTTTACCCTTGTGCAAAATTTTGAGGCAATCGGGCGACCCATGGCTGAGATCTCAAAAATTGCTATTCCTGAGGCTTTATTTAGTGAGAAATACCAAAATCTATGATTTTTTGCATAAATTAGCATAAATTAATTAGTTAAAAAAAAAAAAAGGACTTTCGTAAATATAGCTATACATATTTGTAGATTACATAATTCTTTACCCTTGTGCAAAATTTTGAGGCAATCGGGCGACCTATGGCTGAGATCTCGGGGGGGGGGGGGGGGGGGGGGGGACCATAATGGCCCCCCCCCCGGTAATTACCAACTTTTTAAATACCCCGGGAGTATTAGGGTTAAAAGGTCAAAAAAATTAAACACATTTTGCAAAACCCACAGGAAATAAAAGAAAATGCCACATAAGAACTTCCTTCCAAATAATAGAACTGGGAACGGACTTCAAGCGATAATACACCAAGTCCTCACAAATATGACAATTAAGAAGCAAATTCATCAGTGTTTTAACTGGATTCATTTTCATATACATGTACCTCTCCAAAGGGACTTGGCTTTACACTGCAACCTATCAATTGTATGATTCTTAGACCATTCTTACTATCAATTACAATTCTTGGTGATACAAATTTATCACCATTTATCAATTGCATAATGGGCAGATCAATCATACAATCAAACGCAAATCCTCACGATCCAGATTTACAATAAATGTTTCATGTCCATGTACTTCTTGAAGCCATTACAAATGTTAATGATTCGAAATACAATTGGTTAAATACTCCTGCTCAATAAATGTAACTTTAATAAAAACAAAATCTTTTTCAGGAGTGGTACTTTCCCTTTATCTTTTTGGTTGAAGTATTTCTTTTCTGGCAACATTGTCTAACTTCCAGCGTGAAGTAGGAAGCACCACCAGGGAAAAAAGATACACAGAGGCTCGGACGATATCACCCCAAAAATGCCTAAAAGGGCCCCCAAAATTCACGAAGACACAATGTAAAATTGTAGCCAAATGGGCCAATGTGCTCAAAAAGTAGCCCCCAAAAATGTTGATTTATTTTTTACCCTGAGCACCACTAATCAATGTCACAAGTAAATTTAGACAACATTTAAAGGAACAGTTCATCAATTACGTAAAGAGATAAGTGAAAGTCAGAGTAAAAAATTATAAGCAACTACCTAAAGGGTGAACTAAACATATAATAATGTTGTTACCATAGTATCCAGTGAGTAAATTTTATTTTTTCTGGTCACAAATTGTGTACTAGTAATGATAATCTAGCAAAAACGTTGTTTATCCTCAAGATGCATCACTTTTATGTGTATTTTGACAAACTGTAGAATCATGAATGTACAACGCATCACCTGGTATGTTGAAATAGGTCACACTACTTAATTTTTTTTTTATAATTTAACAAAGATGAATACAATCAGTTCATTATTTTATGTGTATGAAAGCAACACTTTCCATGTAAATAAACAAACCAAAAATGAAATTAAATTGATCTTCATTTAAAATGTAGGAAAGCATAATAATGTTCATGAGATACTGACATATCTTCTCTCAATAAAAAAAAATTGTATAAATGCAAAAAGAAATTGTCATACAATGTGTTTTGAATTAATTTCATCACTTGCAATGTTACACAGAGAAGGAATAAGTGCAATAACCACAGAACTGTCTTCTATTATTTTCAGGGTTAGTACCATCACAATCCCTTCAATCCAAACAAGATAAATTCCTTGAAAATTGGATTGATTGGGTGATTTGAAGTCAATACTGCTCTTCCGTTCTTTCCCAGTTTTGATATTTAAGAAAAGCAGTATGCTGACAGTTCACAAAATCGAGTGACATTACACCAGAAAAGATACCCATAATGCATCGGCACTACTGCGGAAGACACATGCTTTAAATCATGTCAACATTTCTAAGGAGAAATGGCACATGAAGATAGGAGATCATGGGATAAAGCTTGTAGATTAACTAGACCTCAATAGGTGGTATACTCAGGCTAATACTTAAATATCAAAGAAATAAAATACAAATAATCATAAATTCATGTGGTAACAAACATCTAGGCTTCAGTTGACAAGTCCTGTAGCATTCTTTTGAAAGAATGTTATCAAAGATGTCCCTTGTAATATCCAATCCATGGTCCTGCATTGCTCGCTAAGCTTCTTCATACATGATCCTCTGTCGTTCAATGTTTGCTAGACTCCTTTACGCACGAGCCTTGGGTCTATAAAGGGATAGTCTACCCAGCAACAAAAGTGAAAGTTGCATGTGACGCACATGACATCACAAAATGATAACTTCAAACAATCCTATATTTTCTTATGCTTTGACAGATTTTCATCAAACCTTCACTAATGTGCTTCTTTCTAAAACCACCTGCCATCCTGGGTGAACTATCCCTTTAACCCTTCCTATGCCGTATATAAATGTGAAGCCTTATTACATTTGTGTGTATTACTTGGGCATAAATTCACATGCGGCGCTTAAAGGGTTATTGGGCTCCTTTACATGCAATCCTTGGGTCTTCAACCCTTTCTCTGCAACATACACTGCATCTTAAAGGAATTGGCATAGGGAAAGGGAAAGGGAAGAAAGGGAAGGAGCTGCAGTTTTTAACCGCGGTATATTTTGTCCAGTTCAGCATGAAACACGATGCTTTAGCCTTAAATACATCATGTTTCATGCTGAACTGGACAAAATATACCGCGGTTTACAACTACTGCTCCTTCCCCTTCTTCCCTTTCCCTTTCCCTATGCCGATTCCTTTGAGCTGTAGTGTATAAACGTATAGCTCCATTAGATTTGTATGCATTACTTGGGGCTCAAATTCACATGAGTAAATTAACCCTTTGTGTGCCACAAGTGTATTTATTCAATAGTAATACACACAAATCAAATAGTGTCTGCATACAAATGGTTAAAGGGTTCTTGGATTCCTTTACATACGATCCTTGGTCTTCCGATGTTTGCTGGGCGGTTTCTGCAGCTGCAAGGGCTTACCCGTGGTCGTCTGTCCAAAGGTGGATGCTAAGATGCACAAAACGGTATCAAAGAGATAGAGAAAATATTTCTTAACGGAGAGCGACATGTTAAACACATTCAAAAATTAATCTATAACATTTGAATAGTTGAACTCACATTCTGATGTGAGAACATTTTGAATCATTTCATAGTGTTGCAGACTGCAGTTATTTCACTATTCATAAATACACATGTACCCAGTTAAAAGTTGGAATTAGTATGGAACAAGATTCAAGCATGACTGCTGAATGCACATGGCAATTTATTTACCCCCTTATACAATTGCAGCAAGAAGGTGTGACTTATTATGTAGCTAGAGCGTAAATAAAGCTTGCAAGATATTTTTAATGCAGTGAAATGTATACAAAATGCATGATTTGAAAACTTTTAAACCGTAACCACAAAAAAGGACTGATATAGGACATATATCAAACTCTCTTCTCTTCACGACTACGATTGCAAGTAGGAATTAGGATAATAATGCCTACACTCCAAGTATGTGAATGAAATGTAAACACTATTCGGCATAAACAAAGGCAGGGTATATTTTCTTTGTACAGGCAGATACTGTGTCAGTAATATGTGATCTATAATTTGATATTAAATGTTGTTACAACTTGGTATTAACTCAAAGTGATGAACAAAGCAATGAATACATGTATTTATCAAAAGAAACAAACATATCAGAGATGAACTGAGTTTGAAATACTATTAAAATAAAAAAAAAACTAATGGCAGTAAGTGTCTCAACATTGACAACTGCTGCCTTTAGAAGTATCACAGTGCCTCTAATGCCGCTTGTTTATCAACAAGTATATCATGATACACTAATGTTCATTTTCTCAACAAATGGTTCATTAAGAAATAATATTCAATTATGAATTTGGCTCATCCTACAAACATTTCTATACAATGTACCTCATCTGTATGGGAGTAAAACTAAGGAACTAGACACTGACCCTCACAAAAACCCACTTTATAAAACTCCCATCATTCTTTAGCAGAAGTACAATGCATTGAAATCATCACAAAGGGTACTGAAATGAAAAACTGAACATTTATTCAATATGCCAGCACATTCTGTAAGGTGCATTTCTCCACTGACATTGCACTCAATGGTAACATAATTCCAACAAATGTTTATATGCACTGAATGAGTACCGGTAATAACATTGTTAGAAAATTATGCACAATGTAAATCACAATATTGTGGGTTTAACAAAATATATTGGTGGAGAATTACTGATGCAATAATTACAGACACAAAAGTTACAATTCCCATGAAACACTCAAGTACACAATATCCAGAATCAAAGATCAACAAATGGCCAATAAAAGAACTTCAACTTGGACACAACAAAAACTTGATCAATCCCAAAGGAATCACAGAAAACCATAGAACACTTCAAAATGACAACCATTCCGGGGTGAGATGTTGGTAACAGGTGATGGAAGAGTACAATCAGGAGCACAACAAGAACACTCAAAAAAGGGAATTCAATCTAAAAAATCACAAGACTCGATCCACAGATAGACAATATAGATATCATCACAGAATACAGATAAACGATTCAATCTACACAACTAATTTATTAATGTGCATACCAGTTTACTTTTAAATACAGATACATGGTCCTGTACTTTCTTTAAAATCCCATAACAACGTTGCAAGTGAGTTGCAACAAACTTTATATGTGCTACATTTCAAATAACATTTCTTTCACTTTCAGGGTTGTTCTGTGATAATCTCAATCTCCAAAGTCTATATTTCTTTGTGATTCAAATTCAACTACAGTTGATAATTATAAAGACTGGAAGGAATATGACAGCAGAAACTGGAAGACGAAATATATACAACAGAAAAATTCAGTCCACTAGAAAACAAATCAAACGGCTTACTCAAACGATCTAACCAATTGGAGATTACTGGAGTACAAATCATTAAAGGGAATATCAACAAAAAAACACAATCCCTCACAATACTTTGAGAGAGAAAACAGACAAGCGACAACTTAAAGTCTAGGAATAAATCTGGACAGATACATGTTCTACCATGATAGGAAATCTAATTGGCAAGTAAGGATGTGCACACAAACAAAGTCTGTCTTCCACCACTGTGTCTCAAGAACAAAATTGCACAAGAAACACGTTTCAATCAGAGACAGATCCAACATTAAAATGAAACAATTATTGGTGAATGCTGGCAGAAATAAACAAATAAAATAAAAATGTAAATTCATATATTCTTTAAGATTTCTGGTAAACCATAAGCCATATAATATTGCAATAACAGATCTGCATTCTTGATCAAGTTTTAGTATCAGAATCTTTTGAACTATTTCCTCAATAAGGAAGACATCTGGCTATCTAAATATTCTTATAGTTATGTACATAATATTAGAAGTCAAGACCTTGAATACATATTGACTCAGTCAGATGCTATAATTTTGCAGATGGAAGCAAAGACAAAAAAGTTACATACATTGTGAGAACAATTATGCATTATGCGACTTGTAAACAAGTTGTTAGATACAAATGATTTAAACTTAATCAATTCAATGCCTCAATAAACTCAACCTTAGTTTTAAATCTTTGAAATCTTCAAAATAAAGTTTTTTTTCTTTCTCTCAGAAGTATGGTACTCACATAAATGGGTGAATGGATTTGTGACCCAACAGTGGACACAAGCAATCATATGCACAATAGACATCTGAGACTTTGCAATAACATTGGAAATGGTAGGAAATTATATTGCATGCAATTTTTCAATAAAAAGAAGGATAAATGCAAAAAGAATAAATGAAATAAAAAATATAAGTACAATGGATATGAGAAGCAAGCAAAAGTCAGAAGAAAGTTACAAATAAAAACAGGAAGAGTATCATTGAAAAAAAGGCCAAGTCCACGGAAGGGCCGGTTGAACCTACCAGCTGAATTTAGGACGCACAGCAGAGAGAGAGAGGCTACTAATTCTTGAAAGATGGGGCTGAGAAAATTTCACATGGAGAAGAGAATGGTCCAAAAAGACAAGACAGAAAAAGAATTCGTCTAGGCACGTCCAAGGACACCAGTGAAATAGCCAGCTACTCCGAGAGCACATGCACTGGTTCAGATTAGTACATGTACTCAAAGATCCACACAATTGTTATCGACTATGTTTAACATTATGTTAATTGGAATTAGACCCATATTGCCATCACACTTATAACTTTATCATAACTTACAATCCATTGTAACTGGCCATGGAAACAGCACAACAGTTTTTAGTGCCTACTTTGTTGCTATGGCAATTGAAAGTTACTGTCAAAAGCTTGTCAAACAGGTCTTTATGTTGGGAAGTCTACTTTCCCTTGTTCATGGACGCGAAGGTTCACAATATTAATCAATATCTATGTTTACACGTGATTACTGTCGCATGGAACTTTATTGAATGCATAATGAACATAATTACTTTCAAACCGGATTCCAAATTTACCCTTCCCCCCGCCCCCCCTCCCCCCAAACATATACTGACATTTCCTGAACCGCTTGCAAATTATGCAAGTCCCAGTAGATGAGATCTTTTAAATTACATAATTTTGTGATTTGTTCTTTCAAATATTTAAAATGATTTTCTTGATGGCAAAACATGACACATAAGAATTGTGTGGTATTCATACAGTAATGCAAAACTATTTTGCTACCAACAGCATGACAAAGCTCCCAATTTGAAATAAATTTTCCATCCATCTTCTCTATATCGCTCAGAAACCCAGTCCATATACTATCCCTTTTATGTTTCATTTGAAATATAGCAACAAAACTTTTCTTTTCTACATATGAATCAAGTTTCTTTACCACTTACTTTCCATCAAGGTAGGTGAACATGGATTTTAAGCATGATTAATGCACAGCTGAGAGCATGACCTGAACGTTTCAGCATTCACACTACGACCATATCTTAACCCCTTTCATTTCCCTTTCAACTAACCTGGTGTACTTCCAAATCCCCCGAAGCTGGTATTACCGCTGGGTGTACCGAGGGTCGGTCCCGCACTAAGACTGCCACCAAAGTTGAAGCCCGGCGCCGAGGCCGCGGTAGGTTTGCTGCCAAAGAGCCCAGTGGTGGCGCTGGCACCACCAAAGGTTGACGTGGCACCGAGTGTAGAACCAAGGCCACCACCAGTGGTACCGAAACCACTGGTCGTTGTGCCAAAACCCTTGTTCTGGAACCCTGCCCCGAAGCCCGTGCCAAAGGTTGAGGCAGTACCACCCAGACCGGTACCAGTGGTGCCAAGGCCTCCTGCGGTACCACCAAGGGTTGGGTTGGTGCCAATACTTGTTTGGAGGCCTCCACCCATTCCTGTTGGAAAGATACAGCATTCACAGATTAACTCCTTGTACGAGGGAACTACTTCTCGATGGGGTTTGGGTGTGCTTGGGCGCAAATACGCCCCAATGGCAAATCAGGAGTTAATGGTAATGTCTGCATTCAGATGAACATGAACGGATGTTGGGAGTTACAGAGTCCATTATGAAGTCTGTCTGTTAATGGGACATGTAAGCCTCTCAATACTAAGCCAGGAAGAGCCCATTGACTTATGACACTTTCTATGTACTTATGGTAGTGAAAGGGGCTTAAAGGATGCAGCCCTATTTGAAACTGACTAGTCAGTTGGAGGGATGGAGGACTATTTTGTGATTCCTTGTAAACCATTCGTTAGAGTGCAATTAGTCATACAGAATGAAGTAGGTGGGTCGCGTCAGTGAGTAGTTCACCCTAACATTCCTGGGCCTGGAAAACCCTATTGACTTGCCACATACCTTCATGCCAATGGTAATGAGTGAGTATCCAACTAACCCATGTGCTGCTATGACCTGGTAAATCTATTAACGAGGTGGGGCGAAATGATCATTATCCTTGGCTAAAGCCTCGGGTAATGGTCATTTCGATCCCACCGAGGTAATAGACTTACTAGTTTATAGCAGCACATTGGTTAGTTATTTCATCACTCATCGACAATGACAAAATAAAAGATATTTTATTGAAAATTAAGGGAAAGGTAGCACAGTTTCATTACGAACATACAAACGCAAAAATCTTGTTGATACTGCGTACTAGTGTGTGCGCGTACGTGTGCATGCACGTGCAGCCAGCTGTCTCATGTAGTACTGTACTGTATGTATTGGTGGTGCGGTATTTACATGGTTGCCTACCAACAGTTGCTAATGACGCGACACTGAGACAGCAGCGCAAGCGTGACACGCATAGCCATTAGCTAGTTGGTTTGGATATATCCCGGCTGTGATATAGTACTTTGCCCAGCCAATACAAAATGTATTGCGTGAGCTAGGTATGAGTGATATAATTCAAGATACCTGCTGGTTTCTGGGCTGACTGGAGGGCAGTAGCCATAACTAGGGCCATGTTGGAGTACTGGCCGAAGGGCTGGGGGCCCTTGGGCTGGGCCCGGGCCCTGGTCTGCTTCAACGCCATCTTCCTTCTGGCTGAGAAGACGTCTTCAGACTCTCCCTGGTAGACCCGGCGATATGTCAGGTACTGCTCCTTCTGGGCCTGCAGGATAACAATCATACAATCAATTATTTGTCCTTTCTTTTGATAATCACACTAATAGAAAGATACAGGTAGATAATGAGTAATATGCAAATAAAATAGAACAAGAACATTTTCATAAAAAGTAGACAATAAAATGAGAGATCAGGTAGATGTACAGATGATGAGAATAAAAGGTTGACAATTACTGTATAAGCTGTTATTTTCGCGTACATATATTTTCGCGAATGGCGGCTTCTGCCACATATTCGCGTGTTGTTAAATTCGCGTTCACGTACACTCATCCAGGGAAATTCCCTGACATCATACGACCATGCTGTTGATATGAGAATATTTTCGCGCGTTGTTAAATTCGCGTTTGCTCGTTCATTCGCGAAATTCGCGAAAATAAAACCCTCGCGAAAATAACAGCTTATACAGTAGATTGACAGATAGAAAGATACATGCATACACTGACATATAAACATACATCTAAACACACTTATATACATAAATACATATATTCAAACATCATTCCTAGACACTATATATATATTTTGTGAATATAATTTTTCACGAATCAGGACTTCTCGTCCATTTCGCGAGGAGTTAACTTCGTGATCGTGAAGTACTAGTACTATGTGCTCGTGCACATCGCATTTCATATTTTTGAGTGTTGTTATATTCGCGGATAGCATCCGACTCTCGAAATTCACGATAACAAAAACTCCACGAAACGTATAGCCTATACAGTAGATGAATAACCAGAATAATGCATGGCACCTATTTATTCTCAAATTTCTCTCCTTCTTTTCTTAATTCAGTGACATATTCATCTTATTTTCATTTCTTTTCTAAATTAAGTGAGTACTTTGCAATGGAGACAATCTTTTTGTAAACATATATGTAGAGATTGTGTTCTACATTACCTTCACAATTTCATGAACACTCTGAAGCTGCGCTGCCAATGCAACAAACGTCTCATTAAGCTTCACCATGATGTTGGATAGCTCTATGAAAGAGGGAAAAAAAATGTAATAAAAACAAGGAGATCAGTTGAAGGTAAGGGATAATAAAAGTCAAAATTATGTGAACATGGGTTCCATTCTCGTCTGATTTCAGATTCACAAGGGAATCATCTCAAAATAGTAAAATATTGTTACAATAATTGATCGAGGACTATGTGAACAAAAGTTTCGACTCCTTTCCTGTCATAATGGATTCATGAGTACATACTGTGGGGCTGATGGCTTGCTGTTTTACATGTAGAGCAACTATGAAGTTATATTGACAGAGTTTACACTGTACATAATGGATGGATACTTTCAACCATCCTGTCTAGGGTTGTATACAGATCTACCAACATTGAAATTCAACAATCAGGAAGATTTGTTTCAAGTTTATTTATTTTACTCAATGGATAAAAATACAACAGTAACAACAAATACACATATATGAATGAATTAAATGTTTAGTGCGTAACAGCCACGATGGACGCAGCCTTATAAATAGCTGACCATAACGCAAGAATGTTAAGATCGATAAGTACAATTCTAGAACAACAACATACAACATACAAAATTTGGGGAAATTTTATCAGAAATTAGGGAGTTGTGTATTAAATGCATACAACCTAATGGCAATAATCTATCAATGATCAGGGAGATTGGGTGGTGTGATGAAATGCAACGCAGTAATGTCGGTCTATTTTCAGGGAGTTTCCTTCATTATCAGGGAGACTTGGTAGCTCAGGGGGTGTTTCACCAAGCTGCTCGCAATTACGAACGACTGGTGATCCCTTCTTGTGCTAAATGCGATACCACACTTTGTTCATTGAGGATCTGATTTAGCACAAGAAGGGATCACCAGTCGTTTGTAACTTACGAACAGCTTGGTGGAACACCCCCCTGGGGTAGTATACTACCGACCTTGAGGTGAATATGAGGCTGGTTGGTCAAGTGCTGCCATGAAGCTCTCCATCTGCTCTATCTGGTGTCTGCACAGCACCATGTCCTGCTCAAACTGATACACCTGTCTCTGGAAGTAGCTGGAAGGCGCAAGGCAGGGAAAAGAGGAATGTGTAGTGTTGGGGTAGGGGAAGGGTGGGAAGGGGAGGGGGGGGGGGGTTATGGAGGAAATGGCAGGAAGGGAGAAGGAAAGAAAAAAAAATAGATTATGATAGAGAATGACATCTACATTTTAAAGTCTGTTTTTCCCACTTTGTGGGGTTGGACAATTAATTTCCTTGATATGGCTCTCATCCATACTGTCCTGTCATTTTGGTCAATGTGGATAATATGCCAAATTTTTCTATCGTCCTTGATTGTTTCCCTCCATGTCTTGCAAGGTCTCCCATGTGTAGTTTAATTTAATTCATTTATTGGAAAAGTGTTTTTCAAATTTTCAATAATAAGCCACAGACTATTTTCGTGCATTACAGCATCACAGACATTAGTCTTTTCATTCTTTTTGTAATTGACTCCCAGTAACTTCTACGTACATTACCCAATAAACCATGTGACCACTTCTTCTTGCAATAGTATACACGTGCCTACACGTGCCAACATACATCTACTGCTCTGTATTATCAAGCTAGAATCACATATATTTTTGTGTCACAAATACAATATATCTATTGTATCATTTTTTGTTACAGTAATTCTTGAAAGTGGCTAAAATGAAAGCTTTAAACAGGTCATAGAGCACAATACAAAGACTGAAGTGACATCGCCCCCTCCCCCCTTCCCCCCTTTCCCCTCCACTCACTCTGCCGGTGCGGTGTACTCCAGCTGAAGGGCGGCCGGAATCTCCCTGGTCCTCTGAGCAATCTCCACATCCTGGAGCTGCTGGGCAGACTGCTCCTTGAGCTTGCGCACCGAGGCGGAGCTGCGCTGGAGGCAGCTGGAGGCCTGGCCCAGGAGCCGGTGGAGCGCCTCCGTCTCCTCCCTGACCCGCTGGAGCGGCTTGTCGGAGAAACGCAGGATCTCCTCCCGTCGAGCCTTCTGGGTCTTCACATACTCCCTGTGAGGAGGAGGAGGGGAAGCACAAGACAGGATAAACGATTTGATCTTTCTTCACATATGGCTCAGAACAGAAAGTTGTGGAACTCAATGATCGCCTAGGTCACAGGATATGGCAGGAAGATCCTATAAGGTATACCCAAATAAACGAGTGATACAAATCAAGTAGAATTGGATAATTTTTTTTGGTTTCAAGTCAGTAATTGAGGTCAAACTTACTAGAATATATTGAAACAACAAAAATATTATGCTGAAGAAACACACAATTTTCTGCACCAAGCCTTCTGCTTCTTCGCACTCCCCTGTTTTTGTTTTTTTTTCTCTGTCTTATTGTAGTTGCTTTTTTTTCTCTGTCTTATTGTAGTTGCTTTTTTGTTGCTTTTTAGGGGGAATACATGGAAAAGTACAGAGCATACTATGAAGAATACAAGAAATGTTCGGCTCCTTTGCTAACAAAAAAAATCACAAATAATTTCATTTTTCCTAAAGCTGGAATACCTACAGTGACGTCTTTCTTCTCACAGTGTGCATTGTACTCACTTGAATGATTTGACATTCTGATATATAGGCTGTGGCACATCAGTTTCCTTCACCACTTGTCCTTTGCTGTAAAAAAATGAAAATGATACATTATATAAGTTAATGAATTATTTAATCATCTTCTGTTAATAATTCTGACAATAACAGTTTCTTAATTTCTCATATGAAGGTACGCTTTTTGAAAAATCCAAACCTAAAAGTCTAAAACTATCAAGTTGTTATTCAACATCGCCCATTAAGTAGCCCCACGAATAACATATTTCATTCTCCCCATGGTATACATTATGTTCTTGAAAAAGAAAGAGAACAGTATCATGAAAAGGAAATGAAGTACAATTCTGTTTAGATCTGTTCACTTTTCATTGCAGTACTTTGTGACATTGTGGAAATCTTCATTGCAATAAAGTAGACAGAGAGAGAGAGTAAAAGCAACCATACTTAGTGGAATCTGAGGAGGTACTTGAAGTTGCCGTTGCAGAAGAGCTTGATAGTGTCGATGGATCAATGCCACCCAGTCCGACCTTTGTGGTGGGTGCGACAACTCCTGTAAGCACAACAGAGTACACAATATTTGTTTTTCTACAAAGCTGGAACATATCATACAACATAACACATGTGCAAAGAAACTTAATCTAATTGCGAGCAGTGCTTCCTCTATTTCTCATTAAAAAAACAAAAACAAAGAAAAGCACAAGGAAATTTGCAAGTGAATTACAATGTGTATTCATTTAAGACCTTTTCTGTTATTAGAATGCAAACTTTAAAGAAGACAAGCATCAAGCCACTATAATAGCTGTACCATGTACTGGGTAGAGCAAGGAGCATTGTTACGTACCTAAAGCAAGCCCAGATGAGGAAGTAGTAGTTGTTGTTGTACCACCAAGAGTTAGTCCAGTCGCAGTTGTGCTTGTACCACCAAAAGTTAGACCAGTGCCTGCGGTCCCCCCTAGCGATAGTCCTGTCCCTGAAGATGTCCCTCCTAGACTAAAACCAGTAGCTGGTTTAGCGCCACCCAAGGAGAAACCAGTAGAACCGGTACTAGCTCCACCCAAGGATAGACCAGTGCCAGTACTAGTCCCTCCCAGGCTTAGACCTGTGCTAGTTGTGGTTCCACCCAGCTGTAGACCAGTCCCTGTACTGGTACCTCCTAGGCCACCAAGACTAAATCCAGTCGCTGCAAAATGTCAAAGAGCATGAACATGTAATGGGAGAGCTCCATTTCAGAAATGTCTACTCAATTTCAAATGGAACAATCCATAATATTTTTTTCTTGGGCAAGATGGACACCTTTTCAAAATAGAAAAACTTTGCCATTGACATTAATCAAACAATCTCAAAACAAAAAAAAAACATTTATAGTGAATCATGGTACATGTACAGTGTACTACTACTGCAAA
The DNA here is from genome assembly GCA_963669155.1 of Arbacia lixula. Classification (NCBI taxonomy): domain Eukaryota; kingdom Metazoa; phylum Echinodermata; class Echinoidea; order Arbacioida; family Arbaciidae; genus Arbacia; species Arbacia lixula. The sequence goes on along the minus strand of OZ022582.1, from coordinate 24,413,924 downwards.
TAAAAAGGAGAAAAATAGGAAAATACAAGAGAAGACATAATAAATAAAAGAAGGAGGAAGAGAAAGAAAATCACAAGAAGAACAAAGACATTATGATGAGAGATCATGAATGAATGAACTTGGCAGTGATACAATTAAAAGATGTATAGAAAATCATTAATAATAGGTCCGCATACTAATTTCTCCCAAATAATGATTTGCCGATTGGAACTGTTCATCAATTGGTAAATCCTAAATGATTTCCTGTAATTACCTGGTGCAGTAGTGGATGTTGATGGGGTAGCCCCAAAGCTAAAGCCTTTAGCAGCAGTAGGTGCTGCGGCAGCACCTACAACACAATGAAGCAGATGGTGCATGAAATGACAAACTTATTTCAATTCTCTTCAGCGCTGTGGAAAGTTTGAAGCACAGTTAAACACTTTAACTGCAGCAGTAGTGTGTGCTTGCCTTGACTAATGCTACAAGTGCAACAAACACTGTAAAATAATCCAAATTGATTTTGATAAATTACCATACTTATGTGATTTATGTCATCTTGTCATGAACCAAATATACATGTACTACTTTTGTGCTTCCTTGGGCAAAATGTTTTATTTCTGTGATAGTTCTATCAAACAACTTATAGACCTTAATAGCACATTGAAGTTAAGCAAACAGTGAGAATACATGCCTAAAGTTATGATTTATATGCACAGGGCGAGCGTGTGAATGACCACTTGTATAATTTACAAAAACAATGTGTGATGAAACATTGACAATGTTTTACATATACAGGGTAACATACTAAAAGCCTTCAACAGTGATGAAGACAAATACAGCTTACTCTCGATACAACGAGCACGGATATAGCGAGGTTTCGTTATAACGAGAGAAATCTCTCGGTCCCAAATGTTTCTACATGCAAACCTATGGTGAAACACGTCGCTTACAACGAGCACGGTTACGAGATTTCGTTATAACGAGCTTATTCTGTTGACCCCAAGACAAAGAATAACATAACAATTGCGTCCCGTTACAACGAGGAAGGAAAACTCAAGACATGAAAACACCGGCACCGCAAGGAGCCAGACACACATCTCGTAATTAACGGCCACACAACGCAATTGCGTTGTGTGGCCGTGTATTACAGCATGTGCACAGTTTCTAATACATGTACATCACTCCTTCGCGATCGCACAGCTTACGTTCATTGAAAGCACATGGCTTCCAAGTCCGATCCCATCGCGGCAATCAATGATATACGGCGCGTGCACAGTTTGTGATACATCACTCCTTTGCACAGCCTACGTACATTGAAAGCACATGGTTTGCAAGTCCAATCCCATCGCGGCAATCAATGACACGGTGCGTGCTGAATTGGCATGATTGGGTGTGTGTCTGATGAGCAGCGATTGATTGGGTTTCTTGACAAAAACAAATGTGATCTCGGACGGGTGAAGTATATTTCACGCACTGAAATATGACATTGAAAGATTTGAAGAGATACTAAAAAATTCTTCTTGAAATTAGAATACCGCTGGAAATCATCACGATACAAAATGAAATACATGTATGAGCATGCAGGGCAGCGTTAATCTTCTACATGGAACCCCCTCGTAATAATTTTGGAATGACCCACAAAGAAAGTGCAGATCATAACGGTGTTGCTACGTCGTTGTGCAAAACCCATCAGGCGAGCGAGACGCTCTTATCTAACTCCACCTTCCCCTCATATCCCAGCCGTTCAACCCGTTGCGCCGCCTGTTCTCTTGTTTGTCCAAACAATGAAATAGCATGTTTTCTTGTCCAGAAGATTACGAGAACAATTGACCCATTAATTTACTGCAAAATAACACCCATCGTATCAGGAATGGTCTATAATTCATTGAATGCAATTAGTTATTGAAACGTCAAAAGGTAGGATAATGTGTTGAGCAAAAATAAATCCCCTTTTCAATTTGAAAGCGCATATCCCTTTTCAGTTTGAAAACGCACGATCCAATCTCCCTTTTTTCAGTTTGATAACGCATGTTTCCAAGACGGCTATGGATATGAAAGCATAGTAAAACACAATGAACACACAAGCACACATGTTTTCAATGTATTTTATTGTTTTTTATTCGTTTGGATACAACGAGGTTTCGTTATAACGAGGGAAAAGCCCTGGTCCCGACGACCTCGTTATATCGAGAGTAAGCTGTACATGTAATTTGCATGGAATGTTCACACAATGCATACCCTGCCACACAAAGTGTATGTAGTGAACAAAATGCAAGGAGCTCGGGGTGATTTACTTAAAGTCCTTGAATAGCACAAAATAATCCCACTGATATCAAAGGGCCCCTGTAAAAGAAAAAAATTGCATGGCATGATTCATGGTGTTTTTCTACTACATGTATTTAGCTTGAGAGATGCCCTCAAAAGTTATGCTATCCCTGAACAAACACACAGTCACACATACACACACACACACACACACACACACACACACACATGGAGAACCTGTTATTGGACAGTGGCCCCTCCAGGTACCGATACATGGTATGAAGCTCAATCACATATGGATGCAGTACATAAAGACCACTCAAAAGAGAGTATGCAAAGGTGGTCTTTATGTGCAGGAATCATTCAAACAGGTTTCAATGAGGAAATATTTAACGAGGGAAACAAACACTGTGACCTTTATACACTACAGCTCAAAGGAATTGGCACGGGTGAAGATAAAGGGAAGAAAGGGAAGGAGCTGCAGTTTTGAACCGCGGTTTATTTTGTCCAGTTCAACATGAAACATGATGTTTTTTAGGCAAAAGCATCGTGTTTCATGCTGAACTGGACAAAATATACCATGGTTTAAAACTGAGGCTCTTTCCCTTTCTTCCCTTTCCCTTTACCTGTGCCAATCCATTTGAGCTGTAGTGTACATGAATGCAAACAGTCATTACACTGTATCTATAGTGGGTTTCACTGTATCTTGAAGGGATAGTTCACCCTGAAGTTTAAAAGCAGACACATGAAAGAAACATATCAGTGAAGGTCTGAAGAAAATCCGTCAAAGGATAAGAAGTTTTGATCTTGTGACGTCACATGCGAGGTGCCCTCCCATAAGTTGTGGGCTGTATGATTCCATAAATTGCTCTTTTTCTGTTTTTGATGAAGGAGTATATTTCTTTTTCATAGATGTATTGAAATTTGTATTAAAATTATCCATTTTCTCAAAAAGATGCATCCTTTCACCTTTACATTTGGTAAATAATTAGAAGAAATTTTACAAACATACCTCTATCAAAAATATTTTTCATTTACATTTATTTATTTATCATAACTTTATCCTTAGACAGATTTTTTTGTCAAACCATCACTAATATGTTTCTTTCATGTTTCTGCTTTTATTGAAACCAACTTAATTTCAAGGTGAACTATCCCTTTAATATCAGACAAGAAGACAACATTGCAATGATGACAAGCATTGAGTCTGTATTTACCTGCTGCTCCTAGTTGTAGACCCCCTGTTGATGGTGTTGCCCCAAACTTGAAGCCTCCAGCCGCCTGAGTGGTAGCAGGGGCAGCAGCGGGGGTACCGAACGACAAACCACCTGGTTTAGTCGCCGTGCTGAAAAGCAAGAAATGTAATGGTCACTTATTCGGTCTTTTATATCGCTTCTCACAGAAAACATCTTCACTTTCTAGAGGAACTTTGACACACATGTTTCTTATAAGGCTGTAAGGTGAGGGCCTTTTCAGATTTCTGAATTCCTTGTTTGAATTTTAGTGATGAAACTTAATTTTCTCTATACCCAAATTGGGTGGCCAAAGTCATGCAAACAATGTACAGAATGAGGGATCGAGGCAAGGGAAGAAATACACAAGGGCTTGTGGTGATTTTGATCAAGAAATGCTTAAAAGAGCCCTGGTAAATGTTAAAAGAGCCCCCCAAATTCCCATTGATACAATGTAAAATTGTAGCCAAATCGGCCAATGACAATGTGCTCAAAAAGTGGCCCCCAAAAATGTTGAAGTAATTTTTTTTTTCCCCTGGATCCAGCTTATCAACCAAAGATTGTGTGTTCAATATTGAGTCATACCACTGTCCGCTCCGAAGCCTGAGACTGGGGGAATAAAAGGCATGCACTGCGCATGCCAGCTTACTATATTTTAATTCATAAATTGGCTCTCGGCAGTGGCTGGATGACATCATGTAATAAGCAAATATGCACACGACCGCTAGCATTCACGCTCCGCTATTTGTTGTGCACAATTTGTCGTCGTGCGTTTTCCCCATATAGACTTCCTAATCCTAGTTCTACTTAATCGGGTAACTTTAATTCTACTCATATGGCACGCATCGAACTTGTACATCGCCAATGCGCGTGTGGTGTGCATATGATATACCGTCTCTATTTGGGGGTATGTCCAAAAATGTAATTTCGATTAAAGAATGCCCCGAATGAGACGGTTATTCCTGTCTAGTGTGTGTGCAGAGCGCAGAGACTGAGCTGTGCAATCATGGCCGTGTGCTTGCCTTTGCATGTGCACATAGATGCGCAAAAACCATGCCCCGCCATGCGGGCTGCCCCGGCTTACTCATCACTCGCGCATCCGTTCACTTTGGACTAGCATCACACATGCAATGTCCCACCAAAACACCATCCGCAATTACACCTTTTCCTCCATAAATATATGCAAATGTTCACCCTTTTCATTTCAACAACATACCTAGCACCTCCAAATGAGAAACCTCCTCCTCCCAAGACTCCCCCGCCAGTTCCTGACGTCGCTCCTGCACTAGCACTTCCGAATTTGAAGCCACCAGCCGCCATTTTTCCGCTTTCAAAACTACGCTATGGTGGCGTTCAAATATATATATATATATTTTTTTTTTTTTATAGCTCTAAGTTAACTGCACTTGTTACGGAATTAAGTGATTTTAATTTACAGTATCACTTTTGAATGAAAACAGTGCAAACGTTTTTTTTTTCATCTTTAGAATGTGGACAAAGAACAATTTAAGCAGAATGCATTGGAAAAATGCATTGATTTGCCAGGAAAGATTAAAGTCGGTGGCCCAAAATTCGATGGATAAGGATTGGGTGTTGATTGATATTAATATGGTGTAACATTTTATTTATTCTGCATATTCAGCAAAATATTGATAAATCAGAACAGAAATATATCAAATGCGCAATGGTGTATTTGTGTTTTAACATGTTTTCCAGCTCTAGGGTTTTCTTCCTGAAAGAACTCTGGACCTTGATTTATATGCTATAAGCAAAAGGCTCTGATCATATTCCCCCCCCCCCCCCTTCTCACCACTGAAACGGTGATGATCACACTTTTTTTATAGGCCTAGGACTCAATTAGAAATATAAGCCAACATATAATTATAATTATTAAAAGGGATAATTCACCCTGAAATTATGTTGGTTCCAATAAAAGGAGACACATGAAAGAAACATATTCTTGAAGGTTTGACGAAAATCGATTCGGTCAAAGGAAAAGAAAGTTACTTGAATTCTAAGTTTTGATTTTGTGACGTCATGTGTGAGGTGCTCTCCGAAATATTTTGTGTACACAATAATTTCATAATTTCGTACGGGTATGTGTGTAAAAACGTAGTTCTAATGATGTATCAAATGCACGGGTAAAAATATGCACATTTTCGAGAAAAAAAAATTGACAACAAGATTAGGGCCTACAGGAGAGCACCTCGCACGTGACGTCACGAAATAACAAAATAAAAATCGAATCACTTAAGTTTTCTTAACCGATTTTCGTCAAACCTTCATTTATATGTTTTTGTGTGTATGTGTGTGTGTCTCCTTTTATTGAAACCAAAATAAGTTCAGTGTGAACTATCAATTTTAATGTACATAATCACCCCCTCCCCTCTCTCTCTCTCTCTCTCTCTCTCTCTCTCTCTCTCTCTCTCTCTCTAGTCCCCCCCCCCCACCCTCACACCCTCTCCCTCTATATTTTCACGTTCACACAAGTGACAACACACAGTACAGATTCACCTTCATAAAAATTCATTAACATATATCGCGAGATCGAGCATGAGAGAAAGATGGAACGAAAGAAATATATGAATAAATTATGTCTAGGCCTAGATTAGAATAGCGGTCCAGCAGGTTCCGATTTATGAAAGGAGAGTCCACCCTGACGTTAAGTTGATAATTAAGCAAAAACTTGAAAAAAAAACTAGTGAAGGTTTGACGAAAATTAATTTGTCAAAGGAGAAGAAAGTTACGATTTGTGTAGGTTTGTATTTTGTGACGTCACGTGCGAGATACTCAAGGCTCCCCTATGTTGTGTGCTATTTTCCCATAAATCCCCTTGCTTTCTGGTTTCTGATGAATGCATAAATCTCTTTCATAGAGGCACATGTGTGTAAATGCACAATAGTAACATGGTATGATATCTCCTTTTTAGAAAATCAAAATTAAAAAACAACTGATACACAGCATTATGGGAGAGCATCTCGCAAGTGATGTCACAAAATACAACTTTAAAAAATCAACACTATCTAATCCCTTGACGGATTTCGTCAAACTTTCATTATGTTAATCTCCATGCAACATTCCTTCAAATGCAGGGTGGTCCAATAATGATAACAACATACAACTTATCATTAGGCCTAAGTATTTTTAATGTTCATCAATCATCACCACCACCGCCACCCCAACTACCACCCCGGCCCATCCCACCACCATCAACAACAACACCACCACCACCATCACCACCATCACCACCATCACCACCACCCGGGCCACCACCACCACCACCGACCCTCCACCCCAATCCCACTACCACCACCACGTGTACCCCACTTCACGCGCGCAAACAACGTCCTGCGACTAGCCTATTTTACGTGCAAAAGTATTTATTTATGATTTTGGATTGACATAAACGTGTTGATAACAGTGCGGATCTCTCTTTCATTCGAGGATTTCAACCTTCCAGATTGGTGCAAATTAAAATATTCATGGTCAAATGTTGAACTCCATAAACTGTTGGAAGGGAACCGCGACCAAATAGATATAACAGCTTGTATAATTATGTATACGAGGTAGTACTAAGGCTAGCATTGTTATTGTTGATCTGTACTGATCTGCTCATACGGATTTTATCGAACTTGTCAGTCGTCATGCTTGTCTGGCATGTCAGGTATAAACAAGCCTGTAGGAATGACTTGCAAAAAATATGAGTAGTAGTAGACAATGCTAGATTGTGCTAGATGGTGTAAAGATATTCGGAATAAGTAAACTCGCACAAATTTTTCAGCCGTCATCATATAGTTGTGTCTGGATCAGTGCGCATCGCGCCCGTGGCATACGAGGTAAACAAGCCGTTAGGAATGACTTGCAAAAAATATGTGTAGCCATAAAGTAGACCTAAATCCTAGTGCTTCTTCAGTTGTATTCATACTACTTCATGCTACTTGATATACATGTAAGAGTGTAAACATGGTAAAGGATTTCGGAGCTGCCGAGTAGGTCTAAGTGAACTCATATTTTGAACAGTCGGCATACTTGCCAATAATTTAATAAATATTTACACTGTTAGCTGTGCCAGTGCATGGCAGTGTAGTTGCATAGAATGTTTTGTTATGCTTGGTAGTCTTAACTTTTATTGACAATTCCCAAATTCTTGCATTTCTTTTCAGACTGAGGTAAACTAAATGATGCACACTGTGCTGCTGGTTCTGTCAACTTGTTTGCTTGTGACTGTGTGCCCGTTAATATTTGCTCAAGAAAGTCTGCACTCAGAATCAGACGTCTTCACCCCACCAGCTGCGACATTTCACTTCTCCTCTGGCAACTCGTCATCAGCAGCAGCAGCGGCAAGCAACATGGCGGAGGGTTCTCCAAGGAAGGTGGTGAAGTCTGTGCTGAGTGTAGAGCAGTCGGAGGGTGTTGGGGCAAGAGTGAGGCGGAGTATTGGGCGATCAGAGGTTTGTTGAGTTCTGTCATGTTATTCAACCAATTACGCGTATCCCCATGCAAGTATAATAATCTGTAAATTGTTGTCAAGCAGAAATTTGACATATGTGATAATGCGAGTATATAGCCTAAAGTCCTAAACATTCTTTCACTTTTCCATGTTTGACAAATTGAATAATGTGCTATGATTGAGGTTGCGTTTTTCTTTTCACTGCAGGTGATATTCAAATTTTTTTATGCAAATATTTTATTTGCATACAGACAAGACAAGATAAATTTTGATACACTGTCGGTGAGATGGCCGGATGTATTAATTGAGATTAAAGATAAAATATTCTGTAACTTGAGGATAAAGTGGAGAAATTCTATGGAATTTTTTAGGAGTTGTGCAAAAAAGGTTTTAAACTCGATTAAATAATAGCGACAACTTGTGGCTTGGACTGAGAAAAGTGGGAGGGTGTCTAAAGAAATGTAGAATTGTTGTTGCTGTTGCGACATTAATAACTTATGAAACGGAAACCTTTATTTTGTGTGTGTCAACTCCAGCTTCGTAATCTGGACCCATTCTTGATGCTGGATGAGTTCAGGGTCGCGGCCCCAGCTGGGTTTCCTGATCATCCTCACAGGGGCTTTGAAACGGTGAGTTAATTCAGCTAGTATTTGATGCAAAAGAGAGGTGATAAACAGTGTCATTATATCAAATTCATCATCATCACAACAATAACTGTTCAACAAATCATTGGCATTTTGTTTTTTCCATTCTCTGATACTTGCAAATTTCTGCAATGCCATTGTCATTTTCATACAAGTTTGTCTACATCATTACTTTTGCATATATAGTCATGGTAATTAATTGTTATTGATTGTTAGCAATCAATCATGATTATTGCAACATCATTAGTCATCAGCATTGGTTATTCGCAACCATCATCCCATCATTTTCTTCATTATGGGCAAGTAGCTGTTCATCTAAATAATAAAGGACATTTCAGTAAACAGTAAGTCATATGGCACTGGAAATAATTAGAAATTCATTGTAAATAGAGATCAGAAATCAAACATTGCTTCATTTGTGTGTATCTCATTTGCATACATTTATAATCAGTAAGCATTTTAGATTTGTTGTTGATACTGTCCACCTTTTGCATATGATTTATTAATTATATTATTTATGTAACAGCTGTCCAGACAACGTACAAGATTAGACATGATTTAAGCAGCTCAAATTTATTCTTGGATTTATTTTGTATTTTGTTGTTCAGGTTACGTACATGCTGTCAGGATCTGGGACTCATGAAGATTTTGCAGGTCACAAAGGTGTAATGAAGGCTGGAGATCTTCAGGTAAAGAGGGTTTTGTTAAATAATGTTCTGCATTCATAACTGTGAAATGTAAACGATTGACTTCATAATAATTTGGTATATATGACTTAAATGGAATAAGGCATTTTTTTCTCCATATTGAAAGGAAAAACATGAATTTATATCTACTGTACTTGCAAAGAGTAGAACAAATCTCTATTACTTTAATGATTGTTCCATTGAATTCTAAGAATAACTCATAACTGATACCACATATGAACTATTAGAGTTTTATCACGCCATTCTAAGTTCCACAATTTTTTTTGTTCAAAACTCGCTTATTCCCTGGAAAGCAGGCTGTAAAGGAAGACACCAGTTCAAATTGAACAACTATCAAAATAGTTAGGAATGTTTTGCTTGAATAATTGGCATATCACAACTGTTGTACAGTTGTCAGATTTTCATAAATTTTCTTGCTCTACTTCTATTTAAAATCACTTATTTTGGTACTGGCATATCCCTTAATCTATGGCCCCAATTGACCATTCCCTGCTTTTTTAGTGGATGACCGCTGGCCGAGGCATTGTCCACTCTGAGATGCCCAAGGAGGGAACCACCTCACATGGCCTGCAGCTGTGGGTCAACCTGGCCAAAGAACACAAGATGACCAGTCCAGAATACCAGGAGTTATCCGCAAAGAACATCCCCCTCGGGAAGGCAGACGGGGTCAAGGTCAAGGTCATTGCTGGGGAATCACTGGGCATCAAGGTGAGTAGATAGACATGGTAAAGTAGATATCAGGGTCAGGGTCAAGGTCATTGCTGGGGAATCACTGGGCATCAAGGTGAGTAGATAGACATGGTAAAGTAGATATCAGGGTCAGGGTCAAGGTCATTGCTGGGGAATCACTGGGCATCAAGGTGAGTAGATAGACATGGTAAAGTAGATATCAGGGTCAGGGTCAAGGTCATTGCTGGGGAATCACTGGGCATCAAGGTGAGTAGATAGACATGGTAAAGTAGATATCAGGGTCAGGGTCAAGGTCATTGCTGGGGAATCACTGGGCATCAAGGTGAGTAGATAGACATGGTAAAGTAGATATCAGGGTCAGGGTCAAGGTCATTGCTGGGGAATCACTGGGCATCAAGGTGAGTAGATAGACATGGTAAAGTAGATATCAGGGTCAGGGTCAAGGTCATTGCTGGGGAATCACTGGGCATCAAGGTGAGTAGATAGACATGGTAAAGTAGATATCAGGGTCAGGGTCAAGGTCATTGCTGGGGAATCACTGGGCATCAAGGTGAGTAGATAGACATGGTAAAGTAGATATCAGGGTCAGGGTCAAGGTCATTGCTGGGGAATCACTGGGCATCAAGGTGAGTAGATAGACATGGTAAAGTAGATATCAGGGTCAGGGTCAAGGTCATTGCTGGGGAATCACTGGGCATCAAGGTGAGTAGATAGACATGGTAAAGTAGATATCAGGGTCAGGGTCAAGGTCATTGCTGGGGAGTCACTGGGCATCAAGGTGAGTAGATAAGGTGCGTCTTCATTAGCCCAATCAGACGAAATAGCGAGCTATTTTGCTGATCCGGGGAACTAGCCTGAAGTTGCAATCGCGTCTTCATTAGCTCAAAAAGGGATACGTAAGCTTGAAACTCGGGATGCATGAATTATCCCGAGTTTCGCACATACCAGCAGTGTGCGACGGGAATAGGCCATGACCGCATGGCTTCGGTTGTGAGCTCGCATTCACGAACGTATAAAAACCTATTACGTAAACGATGCCTCGTGGGCGCTGATGCATGCCGGGATCGAGAAATTTTCAAGCTAATGAAGATGTTTCGAGCTAGCTCGAGCAAGCTCCATCAAGCCCAAGATTTCTTCGGAAATTTTCTCGAACAAATAGCAAGCTATTTTGCCTGATCTGGCTAATGAAGACGCAAATAGCTAGCTCTTTGGTGATCTGCCTAGCTAACCCGATCAGAACAAGCTCGCTATTTCACCCACATCGGGCTAATGAAGACGCACCTATAGACATGGTAAAGTGGATATCAAGGTCAGGGTCAAGGTCATTGCTCTATTTTTTTTTGTAAGTGGTAAGCTTAAGACAGTGAAAGTTGTATAAAAGGACTGCTCAAATGAAACAAGAGAAGGTGTGAGGAGCTGATGGTCTCCATGTACAGATTAGCTTGATGCATGTTTCATTGAAATATATTAGTTAAAGGGAAGAAAAATGTGGTCTTTATAGACAGTTGGTTGCTTAAGCAGGTTTAACTGTAGTGGGTATACACTCCAGCTCAAAGGAATTGGCATAGGGAAAGGGAAAGGGAAGAAAGGGAAGGAGCCGCAGTTTTAAACTGCTGTATATTTTGTCCAGTTCAGCATGAAACATGATGCGTTAGCCTGTAAAGCATCATGTTTCATGCTGAACTGGACAAAATATACCGCGGTTTAAAACTGTAGCTCCTTCCCTTTCTTCCCTTTCCCTTTACCTGTGCCAATCCCTTTAAGCTGTAGTGTACATGAATGCAGATAGTCATTACACTGTATCTATATCAGGTTTCATTGTATCTTGAAGGGATAGTTCACCCTGAAGTTAAGTTGGTGTCAATAAAAAGCAGACACATGAAAGAAACATCTTAGTGAAGGCTCCTTCCCTTTCTTCCCTTTCCCTTTCCCTATGCCATTTCCTTTCAGCTGTAGTGTATTGTCAATAGATGTTGACTAGTTAGCTGTAGTTCAAAGCCCAAATCAAATATAGAACATATGTTCGGGATCAATATCTTCGTAATAGAGTTAAACTTCTAAAATGATGATTTTGTTGTATAATTTTACAATCTACAGTCACAGGTGCGAACAAGGACTCCTACAACATACCTGGACTTCACGTTTGAGAAAGGCGGTCACATTAAGCAGCCAGTCACAAAGGGATTCACTGCATTCATCTATGTGCTCTCAGGGAAGGCATACTTTGGTAAGCACTATAAACAACACTATGTTCAATTTGGGTACAAATCCACACCACCAAAGCTGTTATTAGTAATTACCATGTATATATTTTAAGAAATTGGCATGATGACTTTGGCTCCTGTAGTTTTCCACACTTGAAGGGATACTCCACCCTGGAGTTGATTTGGATTCAATAAAAGCAGAACTATGAAAGAAACATAAGTGGAAGTTTGACAAAAAAATCTGTCAAAGGATAAGAAAGTTATTATGTTTTAAAGTTTTGATTTTGTGAAGTCACTTGCAAGATTTAAAATAAAGTAAATCAGATGTTGTACTAAAAGAAAATATGAATACTATCATGCTGTGCACCATTAGTGGTCTTTTCATGATAGGTTACACTTTAAACCATTGCAAAATATTGATGAGAAGTGGGATAGATTGTGCAGATTGTTCAGTAGATATCTGATAGACTTTAAGAGGATCCCCTCAAACACATCATGTTTCAAAATACAGGGAAACCTGTCTGTAGTGGCCACCCAATGGAAACACAAATTGTGGCCTTTATAGACAGGTGGCTGCTAAGACAGGTTTGACTGTATTGGATGAAGTTAGGACTGCAGCATTTCCAACTGGAAAAATAGATCCAAGCAATAGGTGAGTGTGTTTGATTATTTTTTCTTGCATCAGGGAGTGGAGATGAAAGAAAAGAAGGTGGACCACACTACACGCTGGTGCTGAGTGACGGAGACTACTTGGAAGTCAGAAACGAGGTGAGCTCACTCCTACATGTGTGAAGCTGTGCCAGATCCAGGATTTGGAGAAAGGGGGCGGTGGGGGATGGGGGGGGGGGGGGGGCAGGGGGGGGGAGGGGTGCACATGCCTTTTGTGCCCCCCACCTGGATCTGTCACTGTGTAGTGGGTAGGTGGCATGGTCCAGAGGTTGGATGACTAGTAGAATGTTCCGAGTTCGAGCCCATGCCTGGCACATTACATCCACATTGCTGCCCTCCACCCAAGTATATGATTAGGCATCTGGTAGGAATGGAATGAATGCCATGATACTTACTGATCCGTGAGGATTGGACTACACATCTCCATGCCAGTGGTAATGAGAGCGTTAACCCTTAGATACCAGGCCTTGAAATCCCTATTGGTGTACTAAACACATCCATGCCAATGGTAATGAGCGAGTTAAATGTATTTTATCATTCACATTTCAGGAGGATGAACCTTGCCACTTTGTCTTGATATCGGGTCTGCCTCTCAATGAACCCATCGTCCAATATGGTAAGACATCTCAATTCTCTCAAAATAACTTTCTTTTTTCAGACCAAATATCTAAAAGACGTCATGGAGGAGGGATATATTCCCTCTGTGTAATTCACTGTGGTGTTGAAACCTAGCTTGTATATTCCAAATTTAAGCTGCACAATAAAGGGAGCAGGGTGCAGCAGGCCAGTAGGTACATAGTTCGAGATCGGCAGGAGAGAAGAATGTTGGCTTGTCCGTGCTAGACTCAAATGTATACTTGCGATAACTTAAAGAAATGTCCAAAATCTATTAAAATGGCATCCTTGAGACAGTCACTCGAAGATGGAATAGACATACTTATGATATTGCTAGAGCTCAGGTGGAAACAATATCACACAGAAGAATACAAAACACAAAACACAACAAGACCTATAGTTACATTTCTCTTGCTTTGAATTATTATGATGTGTTAGTTTAATAGCATGTGATGTAAAAATGTTTTTTCTGATAAATACATCACGCTCAGACAGATCGTGCATTAAAGTAGACTTCTTGTATCACATTCATTCAGTGTTTCTACTTGTATGAGAAACATATCAATCATATATCTGTTTTGTTCATGATTTTAAATTGGTATGTTTTGTGCTGATGTTATCTCTCTTTAGGTCCGTTTGTGATGAACACTGAAGAAGAGATCCAGCAAGCTATTTCAGACTACAGGAACGCTCGGAATGGCTTTGAGAAAGCCAGAACATGGAAGTCAAAAAGTGGCAACAAGTGAATAATCAGAAAATAGATTCTAGGCATACCCACAGTAGTAAGGATAGCGTTCTCCAAAATGTTGAAGGAGCATGCTATCCTTGCTACTTGGTGAATGGCCAGAACTTATTTTCTAATTTGAATTATTCCACAGAGTCCTTCAAAGTTAAATAAATAATCATTTTAAATACACCTGCATTTGTCTGTATAGTGAGGATTTAACATGTTTATATGAGGTATTCAAAGTGCGTATGTAAGTTATTATTGGTGCAAGAATTGTTTTATGTAATGCTGTAAAATATTATATGTATAGTGGTACTAAAATGTGTATGGTAGATTATTCATTATCCTTTTGATTAATTCATAAACGATTGGATTGATTGATGATGAAACAAGACTTCACATGGTTAATGATCAAGATTTTTTTTTTTAAACATTCATGAATTTTGTCTTATTGGGATGTTCTCTTCAAAATGTATGAAATTTTGATCTTGTTGCTTTGTTCAATCAAGTTGTCCAATAATGTTTTGCTGATAAGCAAATTTCCTGAGGGCACAAGCCGAGTGCTTTGGAAATTTGCAGTCAACTCGCAGCTTTATTGGCAGCACGATGTACATATTCAATAAGCAATTAACCCCATATTTGATACAGCTGTATAACAACATCCTTCTATCTACTGAGAGTGTACATCATATTGTTTATTGGGCTGTTCAATGCATTTAACCTACATAGAGTATGCTAAAATGTGCAAAAGTGAAATTGTGTGTAACTTACTTTTGATGTGTACTATGCTTGTGTGATTGCCTCCTGAAGTGCAATCAGTTTATATGTTTTTTATATAAAGAAGAAAAAGAAGCAGGAGGTTTATTAAACCGAAAAATCAGTCTATGTAAGTTGTTGGATCTGCTGAGATTGCATCTGGCATCTCTGAATGCTTGGGTATGTAAATAAATGTATTTAAGAATGCCTCATATGAGATGGTTATTCCTGTCTAGTGGTTCATAAATGTTGCCTTTCTTCCTTCAGACCCAGTGGGGTGCCATTGCCAATATGCCCTGCCGAAGCAACAAAAATAGACAAAGTGACAAAGAGCCTCTGTAAATATTAACAAAAAGAACTGAAAGTGTTTTTTTTATTATTATTATTATTATTATTTATACACACAAAAAAAATAAACAGATTAATCAATAAAGCAGATATTTCAACACAAACTGCTAAGAGCCTGAGGTAAAGACTATTAATCAGACGTTGCTTACGTGCATTATTTGAATTTTACACTACGTATCAGTTTCAAATTGTGAATATAGAGCTTGATAACACTTCTCTATATGTTTTCCCAATGTTTCAATGGTTTTTTGGTGATCTGAAAAAGGGACGGGCTGTCTTTAATGCCCACGGTCCACAGACCCTATACCTAAAAAGACTTCAATTCACAGCATGGCTTCAATACTTGACATTTGCGTCCTTTGATTGCCACAGGTTATCATTGTTTAGGTGTTTGTTAAAATCAATATTACATGTTTTATATATGGTCTGCATTCAATAAGACTGATAGGGTCTCAGCTCGCCAATCAGTTGAACCAGATTATATTTATAGATTATGGAACATAGCAAAATTGTTATCAAGTTTAACATGTTGTGGAATATTTTGTGCAGTTGATTTTGGTAATGTTTTAATTTTGTACAGAAGAACATTTTAAAGAAAATGGGCCATCTACTATATTTTGTATTTATGGAGTATATAACATGTGTTCATATGAAGGGTCATACCTATTTTCACTATTAAAATAATATGAAAAGAACCAAGAGTAGACTGACTTTCTTCTCTGTGTAACTCATGCTTCAAATGAAAATGAACATTTAGGTATGGTCCTGATTACCGGTATGTTATTTGAGAGAGGAGAGGAATCGAGAATACTAGTAGTTGATATTATAAAACCATACGGCGGTACTGGGCCTCATCAAATGAATCAGGTTATCTGATTGATTTAACCATCATTCTTTTGAGTGGCAATATAATACCTCAAAAGTAGTATTGACTGATCATTTTTGCAAAAATGTGCATGTAGTGTCAACCATATGCAGCTTGTGCATAGAATCTGCCATTATGTGCATGTTATATGTAAGGGAATGATAAATAGAGTGAAAGAGGGGAAAACGGGGCATCAAAAATTGTGGGAATGAGATTGTGAGAAAGAAAAATGTGTGTGAAGGGGAGAAATGAGAGAGATGGATCGAGAAAGGAAAAGGAAACCAGAAGGGGTAGAAAAGAAAGAAGGAAGAATTAAGGGAGCGTGCAAAAGGGAGAATGCAGGTGCTGGTAGGTGCAATCTGCATAATTCTTACAATTATGTAGGCTATGGGAAGGTAGGTTAACTGTAAAGGCTGTATAACCAGCTCTATATATACCGGCTATATATTCATCTCTCTCTCTTTCTCTCTCTCTCTCTCTCTCTCTCTCTCTCTCTCTCTCTCTCTCTCTCTCTCACACGTACACACACACACACATACTATTCATCTACCCTCTTTGAAATATGCTGATAAATATATTATCTATCTAGCTTTAGATTTCTATCTAAATGCAGTTATAGGATTTATCGGTTAATTTGTTTCATCTATGTTTTTGTTACTTTTTCCCCCTGTACTGGTTTTATCAAAAGAAGTGATATTCATCGTCCTTATAGCGGCCAGAGTCTAAAAAGTGGCATGACATTACTTTGTCATATATTCACATTGTAAAAGATTTTCCCTTTCAATGAAAATTCTAGGCCACGTCCATCGTGCACGCTCATGAACCACTTGTTAGGGTTACCAGAATCCCCAAACTTCAAATTCAACCAAGGATCATTTGCTTCATCACTGTTTGCATTTGTGCGCAACGTACGGACCCTTATATTGCTCTGCTCTGCAGTCGATCTGCACTGCACGCACGAGCACTGTATCTCTGTACTACTTGTACGTTGCCTGTACCGTGATTGATTTGTTGACATCATTTCCATCGGGACAACTTTGACCCTTCGTAACCTACACCTGAATTTAGTCAGATCCGGTCATCAGTTTTACGGTCCTGAATGGCAATGTAAAGTATACGTTATCTTCCTCAACATTGTAATATTTGTACTGTTCATGTAATAATTTCAGGGTGTCTTTTCGTAGATTGAACACAGAGTTAGTGCCCCGCAAATGTCACCCGAGTAGTGCCATTGGTTTCGCGGGCCGTGCCCCGTGTGTTCGCGGCTGCATTCCTGAGACT
Source organism: Arbacia lixula (assembly GCA_963669155.1). Lineage (NCBI taxonomy): Eukaryota > Metazoa > Echinodermata > Echinoidea > Arbacioida > Arbaciidae > Arbacia > Arbacia lixula. The sequence goes on along the minus strand of OZ022582.1, from coordinate 24,396,492 downwards.
TTCTGCAAGACGTGAGAGCAGCTTCACTGTATGTACATATATGTAGCATGTAGTTACAGCTAGTATTAATATAGTAACACCTTTATGCAGTGCAAGGCGTTGCCTAGGTCTATAATTCCGGCAATTCCAGCTCACTCCTTTAGTGCATAGAGGAACAAAGTGTTGGTTTTGCCCAACTAGAGGTGATAATGGACGGAATGCATGGGAGGGAAGGGGGATCTCAATAGCCTAGGGTATAGCCGGGAAGGTACGTGCATGGGGCAGCTAGGGCCTGGGGGCATTAAAAGTTGGTTCTTCTTAGTGTTCTGTTTCATCTTTTATTTCTTAAGCACTTGCTTGTGAATAAGTAAACAACTTGTGTTGTTCGGTGTACCTTTGACCTGAGAATGATGCTAATATAAACCCCCTGCAAGAACAAGTGAGGGCCATTGATACAGTCATTACTGTACATCCTGTGGTCCAGGATTCTTTCAAGCATGATATTCTACCAAAGTAGTCCAAGGTTTCTATTGTTGTCTGCCCCCATCTGTCTATTCATGATAATCCCCAGACTGAGTGAGTCTTGGCAGGAGAGGGGGTCCTATTGTGACTAGCTTGTTATGGTCTTCTTGTCCTCTTTTGTGTCGATGTAAAAGACCCACTGAACGAGCAGAGTGCCATTGTTTGCAAGCTTAGAGGTATGAAAGACTGGAGCCCATTTCTAAGTCATACCTGGGTGATTCTTAGGGTTAGTTCTATACAACTTGTAGAATTGATGCACCATTTATTTATATGTATGGGTAAGTCTGGTAGGTTGTACAGTTTGCTGGTGCATGATCAAGTCTCCCAACATGAAGTGTTGTTCCTTAAGTGAGTGAGTGTATAGTTCCCACAATACTGCGCAATAGTGTATTTTTGCTCCATCAATTCATGTAAGTTGTTCACTTTTTAACATGCAACTGTATAGTACCCATTTTTTTTATTCTATAGATGTCTTTGACTTTAATTTGTGTATCCTGATACTGCCTGTGATACTAGTGTCATTTTCTTTTCCAAATATTCTGCCTTATTTGTACACACTTTGCCTTGTCTTGGTTGTGTAAAGTCATCTTTGATAACAATATTCACTATTATAGTATTTCTTTAGTGAAACTTTGGTGTACAATTATAACAATCATACATTTTACATTATTTGCAGAAAGCTATTTGCTGATTAACTTGTCCAAATTGATAATTTTTACAAAGTCTGTTTTTCATTTCTCCTCTGCAGACTGCAAGAACTTTTTGAAATGAAGGAGCAGATGCAACCAACAATGTCTTCACAAAAATGTGTTTCCTGATTGGATTCAGCATAAATTTCTACTAGGATTTTGAGTGGGGTATACAAAATGGAAGTGAAAAAGGAGAGCGATACACCCGACATCGGCGCAGAAATTCCTCAAGAACAACACCATTCCATCTTGAGTGAGACCACATCCTTGGAAGATGACAACGCCTGGATGAGTGACGACATGGCTTTGTTTGGCGGTGACGATGATGAAGAGGATGTCGTTCCTTTTGGTCTGAATCAGTCGTGGCCGAGAGTGTCCCGACTGTCCTCAAGACAGAAGATGGCGCCCTCTGCAGCCCCTCAAGGGAGGAAGCTGCTGCGGCAGGTCAGCCAGGAGTCCTTGGACGAGTCCACTAATCTGCTCCTGGGCCACATTGTGATGCTTGGGGACATCCCGCAGGAGACCAGCTTCCCAGCATTCACAGCGCCCTCTTTGGTGGAGGAAGAAGAGGAGGAAGGAGAAGAGGGTGAAGGGATCCTGCAAAAAGCGGAAAGGCTGAAAAAAGAAGATGAAAGTGTGGAAGTAAACGAAGCAAAAGAACCAAAGAGCACTCTTGTTGACAATTACCTTAGCGCGTTACAAGATGATGACTTACAAACTGGCAACAGTAGATTACATCAGAATGATCTCGCTGAAGATTTGACCAAAGCACACATCAGTGAAAGGCTTGATGCGGTGATGGAAGAGGGAAACCATCTTGACAAGCCTCCTTCGGAAGGCCGACATGAGGCATGGGCTGAAGGGGGTAGTGATGCACATGTAGGCACGCTGCAAAATCAGCTAGGAAATATCAAAAGAGTAGAGCCAGACATTGAAATACTACCTATATCTGATGAAACATCTCACCATGTCTTCAAACCAATTTCAGAAGAAAAGGACCTTGCAATTGTAGATCATACACAAACACAGGGTAGTGTTCTTAGTGATGAGGCTTCCAAAACCAATGTAATTGAAGTGGAAAATTCTGACTGCTTTGGTAAAGACATCTCGATTGGTAGTACGGATGTCCAAAGGAATGTGAAAAAGATATCGCCGAGGAGGAAAAGGCCTCCACTTTTGCACCACATCAGCCAAGAGTCCATTGAGGAATCCACAAGTCTTCTCCTAGATCATGTTGTGATGATGGACCTCCAAGCGAACGTAGAGGGAAAGGAGGATAAACATGTGGAGAGCAATTTGCCCTTCCTAATGGACATTTCGGAGAATCCGCTGATTGATGGGGCTGCTATTCCAGGAAAGGCTGAAGAGGAAGAAAGATACCTTTATCGGGGTGACGTTGATAGTAGTGAAGATGAAGAGGGCAATGAAGGAGAGAAGGACAAAGAAGATGACACCTTCAAGGAAGATTCTCTTCCTAGCCTTGCTGAGCTGGCATCATCAAGATTTATTTCAGAAGAGGCTAAGAGTACTCTAAAGGTGAATAAACCTGCAATTGAATATCTCACGAAAATGCTACATGACATTCATAAACCATATGGTATACATGTATATAAAATAGTATTCAAGTGCCTACATTTTGGTAATGTTAATAGAGTTGATACATTGCATTAATCAATGCAATTTCTTAATTTTATATTGACATATTTGTTTATATCACCCAAGTCAACTCTACTGTGCAAATTCACATTTTTCCAGTACAAAACTGAAGCATGAACAACATTTGTCTTTCCTTTAATACCAAAAACACTACAAGTACAGCTGTGTGATCGATGTACTGTACATGTAATCAGTGATTATACACTGGCTGGTTCAAGAAATGTTTGCAATACTGCATGAATACAAGCTCAGACAATGTTAAAAAACAGATTGTTGTTTGTCATACGGATCAGAATTCTTCGTGCATGAAAAAAAATATAGGGAAAAAATATAGAATTGAGTTTGCCCAATTTGACGCAAGATTCTTGAATCCCTTGCAGGACATTGAGCTAATACGGGTTGAGCTGGACAATGCAATACAAACCTTCCAAAATCTCAGTGAGGACTTCCCTGAAAGAGCAGCTGACATGCAGGATATTTCCAACGCAAATGATGACGATCGTGATATAGCATTACAGGACGTGGAGGACGAGATCGATGACGAAGCGGAAGTGGAGTATGGTTCCTTCGTGTGTTTACCTGATGAGCTCATCCACTACATCTTCCAGTATTTCTCTCACACTGAACTCTGCAATGCCGTGATGCTCACCTGCAAAAAGTGGTGCTTGCTAGCCCAGGACCCATTGCTATGGAAACACTTGGACCTCTCAAAGCGGGCGGGGATTCCCCCGGAGATCCTGGCGGGGTTGCTCCGCCGCTGCTCGCTGCTGCAGAGTGTGACATTCCGCGGCAGGGAGGAGGTCAGCCAATCAGAGGTCTGCTCCGTCGTTGAGTACTGCCCGGACATCCGACACTTGGACTTTGGGTTCGTCACCAATCTCCGTGACGACATCATCTCCCTGCTCGTGGGTCGGTGTCAGAGGCTGCGGTCGGTGAATATGGAGGGGTGTGATCAGGTCACCGATAGGCTTATCTCAAGGCTTATCCTGTTGCAGGACCTGAAGGTGTTAAATCTCTCTCACTGCACCAAGTTGACTGACGGTGCTGTCTTTGAGATTGCAAGGTTCTGTGATGGGTTGGAGCACCTGGATATAGACGGCATCCCATGGATCACAGACGAGTAAGTCTCTAAGCTCTTTCATTCCGTACAGGATGCCCGGATGCTTTTCATTTCCAGGGTAGAATGAAGCAATGTAGAAGAAATTTGAGAATGCTTAATAGTGGCGAAGGAGCACCTAAATATTAGTAGTTAGAAATCCTGTTGAGTTCCACATTGTCTCACCAGTGGTTTTATTTGTTTCAAAACTATATTCTTGAATTCACGGAGATTCTATGATCCATATACTTTGATAAATTTTTATGTGCACGAACATGTACATATTTCTTTTCATAGTTTTTATGCCTCCGCCACGAAGTGGCCGGAGGCATTATGTTTTCGGGTTGTCCGTCCGTCCGTCCGTCCGTCCGTCCGTTCGTCCGTCCGTCCCGAATCCGTTTTGGCAATATCTTGAGAACCGTTAAGCAGATTTGCTTCAAACTTGGTACATGTATGTATTGCATGAAACTAATGAAGTGTGTAAAATTGGGGTCAAATCTGATTGAGGTCAAAGGTCAAAGGTCAATGAACACTGTAAAAATTGCCCAAAATTGACCTTTTTCACAATAAATCCAAATCCAAGGATGCAATTCTTATTAAACATGGTACAAAGATGGATCACTACTTGGGGATAGACTGTTGACATTTTTGGTAAATTCCTGAAAGGTCAGAGGTCAAAGGTCAATGAAATTTGTGAAAATTTGCCAAAAATTGACTTTTTTCACAATAAATCCAAATCCAAGGATGCAATTCTCATTAAACATGGTACAAAGATAGATCACTACTTGGGGATAGACTGGTGACATTTTTGGTAAATTCCTGAAAGTTCAGAGGTCAAAGGTCAATGGACTTTGCCAAAATTGGCTAGAAATTGCCCCAAACTTTAAAATTTTCACAATAAATCCAAAATGCAATGGTGCAATTCCAACCAAACATAGTGAAACGATTGAGCACTTCTTGGGGTTAGAATAGTGACATTGTTGGTGAAATTGCTGGGAGGTCAGAGGTCAAAGGTCAATGAACTTTGCAAAAATTGATATTTTTCACAATGAACCCAAATCCAAATCCAATGGCGCAATTCTAACCAAACATAGTACAGAGCTGCATCACTTCATGGAGGTAGACTAGTGAAAGTTTGGGTAAACTTCCTGAGAGTTCAAAGGTCAAAGGTCAATGAACTTTGCCAAAAATTAGCTAAAAATTGCCCCCAAAGTGATAATTTTCAAAATGTATCAAAATCCAATGATGCAATACCAACCAAACATGGTGCAAAGATGGATCACTACTTGGGGGTAGACTGCATGACATTTTTGGTGAAATTTCTCAAAGGTCAGAGATCAAAGGTCAATGAACTTTGCCAGAATTGGCTAAAAATTGCCCCCAAATAGATATTTTTCACATTGAATCCAATACTAATGATTCAATTCAAACCAGACATAGTATTGAGATGTATTACTTCGTGGAGGTAGACTGGTGAAGTTTGGGTAAACTTCCTGAAAGGTCAAAGGTCAATGAACTTCACCCAAAAATTGGCTAATTTTAAACAAACTTGAGACAAGGATGGATTTTGACAGACTGGTTAGATTGGAAATGAAAGAAGTAAGAGGTCAAAAGTCATTGAACATTGCCAAACTTGGCTAAACTTGGAAAAACAGAATGTGATATTTTCATTTCACATAGGAGCAATGGTACATTGCCCACCAAACATACACATTTTCTGAGAATAGCAAAGAGGCGGAGGCATATTTATCGACTGCGTGGCAGTCGAATTGCTCTAGTTTTCCATTATTCATAAAATGTAATTTTCAAATTGTTTGTCACTTCTTTTATATATAATTTCTTGGTATTGTAGTTTGCTTACTATGTATGATAGATATACATGCTCTGTATCAGTGCTTAAGTGAATGGAACCTGTACAGTATATGAATTAATATCTGTGCATGAATTTGTATTACATGTATTTAATTGTAACATACCCATAGAGCAAGCTAATTAATAGTGAACTACCTCCTCCTCCTCTATTTCTGTTATGGTTACCCTCTATTGTATGTGTTGTTCTTGAAGAGTTCTAATTCAGTGCAATCCTTTGTTTTATCAGAGCTGTGATGATGCTTTGCGCCGAGAGAGGATCTACTCTCCGGTGCCTACGGCTGGATGGAGCAGAGCTGAACAACCGGGCCGTGCAGCACGCAGTGCAGTGTGTGGGACTACAGGAGCTCAATATCTCTTTCTGTGAGCAACTCACCGACCCTGCCCTACAGATGCTAAAGGTAAACTTTTTTCTGGCTTCCTCTAAATGAGAATAAGTTAATTCTAAGTTATGAAAAGGAATTCAAAACAGCAGATTCATTTTAAGGTATCTGGTATATTGTCCAGTACATTTTTTTGTGTAAACAAACAAAACATCAAAGTATCTTTGAGTATGACTGCTGAGGGATTATCTCCAAACTCTAGGTAATCATGAGTGGATTAAACTTTACATTTATCCATCCCATTGATGTATGCTCTTTGTAAACAATTTTGCACAAAGCATGTTTTCTTCCTCTTGAAATCAAGTTCCACTCCAATCAAATCTCCATCCATCATATCACACAGGCCTGGAAGCAGCCTAGACGTCTACGCCTTCAGAAGGGCAAGGAGTTTTCTGCGACAGCTCTTGCTGATCTGTTCGTCTCGCCGCATCTCTCCAATCTGACCTTCCTCGACCTTTCCGAGTGCTCAGAGCTCAGGGACCCTGGCCTCCTCAACATCGCCAACAGGTATGAGACGTCGTGGCTGCTGAAGTTACTTTCTGCTATGGTGAAGTGGTTTCCACAAATATGATCCTCATGCACAAGCCGCAATATGTGCTCTATTTTGCAGACGTAATTTCTAATATTCTCTACTTGCAATATTGTGATATTCCTTCTAGGTTTTGATCTGTAAAATAGCTGTGGCAAGCAGGAGAATAGGAGGAAGCAAATATTGCATTATTTGACTGAGTCCACTTTGTATATACCCAACTTTTTGTAGTGCTTCAGCAAATGTGATCCAAATTTATGTACAAAATGGTTACACCCCCGGTAGCACCATACAGTTGCCGACCTGCAAACCGTTCTGATTTCAGAGGAAAGATTCTGCATTTTTGGGTGTTCTGACCTTATTTATGACTGTATATTCCTGCCCTTTTCCATGGGTATTAACAAGATTTTTTTTTTTTTGTTGCATGCAAGAGGGCAACCCTACCTATACCTGTTGTAAGAAAGTTAATATTGAGGAGGTTGTTTGTTGTGCCTTTGTTTGATCTCAGGTGCCCCTTGCTGAGCCACCTGGCTGTAGAGTGGTGCTGGTTCATCACAGACGTCAGTCTGGTCCAAGTCGTAGACAACTGCAGGTAGGAGTCCCCCATGGTCAGCGTAGATATCCCAAGCCAATAACGACAATTAAAGGGCATATACTGTACTGGGAAGGCAAAAAAGCCTTCAAAAGGTAATTGTTAGCAATCTTCTTATCAATGGTCTTAAATTCATGTATTGTCCATTTTAGAAGCTTCCTGAAAGTTATTTGCCCTCAAGTGTCTACATTTGGAGTAATGAGTGATTAAATCACAAATCCTCAGAATATTTGGCCGAACATTTTGAGAATTTAATCAGCAATCATTCATTACTCCAAATGTGGATCATTTGAGGGCAAATAACTTTCAACAAGCTTCGAAAATGGACAATACATGAATTTAAGACCATTGATAAGAAGATTGCTAACAATTACCTTTTGAAGGCTTTTTTGCCTTCCCAGTGCAGTATATGCATTTTAAAAAGCTTTTGCACAGTGCACTACCTTTATAATGTTCACACATGGTCAGTCATGAAAGGGGTATTTCTCTGTTTCTCTTTCATGTTAACACGATCCAGATGGATGGGCCAACTGGTGTCAATTTGAAGAGCATAAGCGTAATTTAAACCTTTCCTACGCATTGCCAATTTGAAGATTGAGTGATTATTTAAATTTTATTTCACTCTTATTTCACTTTGAAAAATCAATACAAAGGTTATATACATCAATAAATTCAAAGAAAATGTATTTGTTTTGTGCAGTAATTTTATGCTTTTTCCATTTACTCTAAGTTCTATGTGTTGTAATACTTGATATGAAAAGGTACATCTTATTTCTTCATGTCTTATTCAGGTTCTTGAAGCACCTGGATCTGATCGGACTCCACGCCATCTTGGGCCACTGTCTTGAAGACGTTCCTACGAAACTGCCTCTCCTCGAGTTCTTAGACCTCAGGCAGTGCAATAGGGTAAGACAGCCATTTCATTCTCTTCTCCTAGCTTCTCTCTGCTTCTCTTTTGAAATTATTATATCTTGGTGCCTGTGCAATACCATTTGAGTCCGTCTACAGTAAAGGGATATTTTTTGGCACAACTGAATCATTTGAAATTATGACCACCTTGCACCACCAAAATATCACAGATTGCTCCAAAATAACTTCAGATAAATTCCTGCTCTGAATGTTCATTTATTATATATTTCTAAACTAAGCCTGTACATATTTGCCATGTCACGTTGGTAACGGGACAGACGAATGTGTTTCAAACTCCTCTGTCCTGCTACCAACGTGCTATAGCAGATTTGTACAGGGCAAATTTTCTGAAGAGTGCAAAACATTGTAAGGTTCAAATCAATACATTTCTTTGATATTTTTTTTTTTTTTATTTTTTTTTTATTTGGTTTATTTAAACGACGAAAAATAATGATTGGAATTTAAGAGATTTATGCATATGTTACAGTAAATGTAACAGAAATGTACCCCATTACTGTAAACAGGCCCATTTATAGGCTGGACTGTTTCTGGGGTGAACCACTCACTCATTTTCCAGTATATCCACTCCGACAAGTTTCCACCCTACTCTTAATGGAGAAGTTTAGTGGGGTTGGTAATGTGCATAGATTGTGGCTCTTCTATACACAAGACTTCCATTTGCCTCCTCTGCGCTTTATTGGAAGTGATTTTTCATGAAGGGAGATTTTTTTTTCAATCCTGCTGGTTTCCTTGTGCAGTCAATCTATTTTGTTTCACCTCTATAAATGCAAGATTTATATAACAGTAAAGTGAAAAATGTTCTTTATTAACTTTTTGGAATGTATGATGTTACTTTTTCTTTTTGTATGCCTTTACCAGGAAGTGATAATGGAATTGTTGTTGAGGTGTCTGTCCATTCGCCCATCTTACATTCTATCGTTATGCCATAACAAACTACCAGTATAGGCTTCTCTTTCCTATTTAGCATCATTTTATCTCCTGATTTGTTTTTTCCTCCTCAGATAACGGACGCCATGTTGGTCAAGATTGTCTTTAATAAACACAACCTAGTGATTATGAACTACTATGGGGAAGAGGTCACACACGACAACATACCTGGTACACTTGATCTTTGATGGAGGAAACACTTCATAAGGGGCGTCTTCATTAGCCCGATGTGGGCAAAATAGCGAGCTTGTTCTGATCGGGTTAGCTAGCCAGATCACGAAATAGCTAGCTATTTGCGTCTTCATTAGCCAGATCAGGCAAAATAGCGAGCTATTTGGTCGAGAAAATTTTCCAAGAAATCTTGGGCTAGATGGAGCTAGCTAGAGCTATTTTATGAACTAGCTCGAGCTAGCTCGGAGCGTCTTCATCAGCCTGAAAATTTCTCAATCCCGGAATGCATTAGCGCCCACGAGGCATTGTTTACGTAATAGGTTTTTACACATGTGTGAATGCGAACTCACAACCGAAGCCATGCGGCCCTGGCATATTCCCGTCGCACACTGCTGGTATATGCGAAACTCGGGATAATTTATGCAACCCGAGCTCGAGCTTATGTATCCCGAGTTTTGAGCTAATGAAGACGCGATTGCAACTTCAGGCTAGTTCCCTGGATCGGCAAAATAGCTCGCTATTTCGTCTGAATGGGCTAATGAAGACGCACCTATAGAGTCTCTCTGGACAGTCTCTCTACAGTCATGGGTCTACCCAATACAATTTTATTTATCAACTATCTCTTCAGGGAGTGATAAAGTTGGAACCAGTAGGGCATTTCATGAAAGTTGTCAGCACTGACTATTTAGTCTATTTACTGTAGGCTGACAATTTCAGTGAAATCCTCTGCTTTGATTGGCAGAGAGGTACTAGCCTCTGACTGTTACTATGGTAACTGTCGGAGAAAGACAACTTGTGAGACGAAAAATGTTAATGAAAGGCCCCCCAGGAACACAACATGTTTTTTTCTAGGAGATTTAGGCCTGTCTACAGTAATGGGTATATTTCTTTTACATAAATCTCTCAAATTCCAATAATTTTTTGTCTCTTAAATAAACCAGCCAATAATAATAAAATATCAAAGGAATGTATTGATTTGCACTTTACAAGGTTTTGTATGCTTCAGAAGATTTGCCCTGTACAAATTTGCCATAGCACGTTGGTAACGGACAGACGAGTGTTTTACAAATTATTGACTGGTTTATTTAAGAGACAAAAAAAAAATAATTTGGAATTTAAGAGATTTATGCAAATGTTACAGTAAATATAACAGAAATGTACCCTTTACTGTAGACAGGCCCATTTGTGAGGCATACAATGACAATCTTCAAAGACTTCCTTTGTATGTGATTAATAGTGTATAGTGTGACTGGACAGGACTGGACAACGACAGCGTAATAACAGACTGATGCAATACCGTAGTATGTAGAGGGCCACTGTAGATTGTGAATGCCTCCCAAACCAAGCAAGTAAGCGAGTATTGTGTGATATCGTACAGGGTAATATTGTGAAACACTATAAATAGCAAAAATGGCTAGTCATGTTCATTTAGTTATGTTTTCATGTGCATTACATCAGTCAAGGCAATGTTACGATTCCGTCCAGTATTCTAAGCAACTGAAAGAAGGTGAAATTCTTCTTTTTAACCATCAGTAAATCATTGGCCTGCTGGAGAAAACTAGTGTTCTGTAGCACACCAATGACATAACTAAATGAATTCATAAAATGTTAGTTCCAAATATTAGTTTTTTAACAACAACAAGAGCATGTGGAAACTAGCCTATAAGGAGCACCGGAGATTTTCCCAACACATGAGTTAGTATGGTTGTAAAGAAGTGTGAAGAAATGTCTTCAATGCAAATTGTCCACATACGACATCACAATTACAGAAGAAAATACACCATCTCTGATGTATCCTACATGTAATTTTAGATCTTTGCTACCCGTATGTGCTACATTGAAAAAAGTTACTGTATAGTTCGGTGATCGTCACCCTTAAACTAGGAAAAAAATGCATGAATGATCATTATATGTGATCATTGTAATCGTTATATTTTATATATTTGGTGAATTACAATGATAATACAGTTGTTTTCAAAATGAGGAAAAAGAGAAGATCTTTTAGAATGTTGATAATGTATCTTCTTTATGCAATGAATAAATACAAGCCTTAGAGATAATCAAATTTTATCAACAATTATACTAGATGAAAAAAAACTTGACACTTTTGAAAAATAGTTAAAAAGTTATTACTCAAATCAAGCTGAAATTGACACAAGTCGAGGGATGTCATTTTTTTTAGAAGCAGCTTTTGTGACATTTCATCAACTATGTTTTTCGTAATAATAGAAAAATGTGTACATGTATACATTTTTTTGTAAAGAATGCTCAAATTTACATTCCATGACATTTATATATGAAATAAGTTTTATTACATGGACACAAACAAAATGTATTTATTTATGTTGATTATTTATAAGTTTACAACTGAAGTGTTGAATGAAAATATAATTTTGTTTTCTGTGTGTGCAATGGTGAGAGGGTATAGACTTTATTTACATTTGTGATTTTCTCATTTTCATAATGGAAATCATCTGTGAATGGCAGATACTTTGTATTAAAGGTATTAAACCATAATGTGCAAGGCTGCATTAATATATATATATATATTATATATATGTCTGGTCATCCGCTACTTTTTAGGTGTATTGTGAAAATATTGCATTACTGGTATGAGAATTATAAAGTAGTGGTTATAGGTTAAAAAAACCTTGAAACTAACTATCATTGTAAGTGACGTTTCGCCAGCTTCTTCTGGCTACTATTCACACTCTCCAGCTATCTTTTATAAGTTATAAGACTAATTTTTTTTTTCACTCATAACCACTATTTTATCATATTTTGATTGGATGACTGATAATTTGCATCAAGGTATGAGAACTTTGTAGGTTTTTTTTTTTAAATGTGAGTGTGTGTGTCATCATACGTATGCATGTCCATGTATGTAGGCCTATAGGTCAACATTGTGTTGAGGTTGAGTGTTGCACTGTGAGTGCTACTGTGTATATATGCAAGTGAAAACAAATCCAATCTACTCCCATCAAAAGTTCTGCTTTTATTTGCCTTTGCTACTTCATTGTGTTTTCTTGAGTATCTTGAGTTAACCTTTCTTGATGTCCAAGTGTGCATCTACCGTTGACTGCATTCAATAATACAAACTCACCATCATCACTCGAGGTATCTTCCTCATCAACAACAACAAGACAACGTCATTGCTATCTATACTACCACCACCATCATCACCACCACTTTGATTTAACCTATTCAGGCTGTAAGTCAGGCTGTAACTTTTTATATTAACTGTTAACAACAAAAGATGCATCACAGGAAAGAGCATGCATTTCTGCACAAGATGAATCCATTTTGGGCATTTAGTGAGATATATTACCTTTGTAATGATTTTTCAAAGCAAAATAAGGGGCAAATGGGCACTAAGTCTTGAAATTGGCAACTTGCTGAAAACGTTGAAATCCCTCTTGTTTTCTCTTCAAATTGGCATGATTTTTGCTCTCACTTGAATGATTTTGACATTTTATTTATCTGTAAGGGAATTTACATTATGTTTCTTCATATTAAACATTTCATTTGAAAAAAATTAATTGCTAATTTACAAGCCAAATAATGATAATGTCTGCTTTAAACAGGCCTTCATCATGAATAAGTTAATAGTATCATAAAGTCAGATCATAGCAGGTTTCTTCTCTGAATAAATAGGACAAAAATAAACCTCATTGAATTGAATGAAATTGAATTGAACAAGTTTATTGTCCACAATTATCATGGGGAATTTGTTTTCCACCAGCATCACATTCATACAGAGATATATACAAAAACATGTACCTTGAACATACTATGTAACATATAGACATTTCTTCTATACAGTATAGCATATAAATCTGATGTAGGCTGCATAATATAGTGTAGTGTAAAAAAATATCACTTGTAACAAATACTGGTTAATATTATTACTATTCTCATTCTCATTGGCATCACACTTTTGTAATTACATATGTACACGTAATTTATCAACACATATATTTAGCATGATTATAAGCATTACAATTTCTTCATCAAAATAATGATATCGTAATAGCATTTTATGTACGTGTGATCATACTAAACAATATTTTCTCCAGAAAGTATATCATAATACAAATCGATTTTTTTTCAAGTACATGTACCAGACAGGTAATCTAATTCCCACATGTTAATACCATATTCTCAAAATCCAGAACTTGACTATTACAGAGCTAAAGGCTATATGCTGTACTGGGAAGACAAAAAGCCTTCAAAAGGGTGATCATGAGCAATCTTCTTGCCAATAGTCTTGAATTCATGTATTGTCCACTTTAGAAACTTGCTGAAAGTTATTCACCCTCAAATGTTCCACATTTGGAGTAATTAATGATTAAATTACAAATCCTGCAATTGTTTGGGCCGAACATTTTGAGTATCACTAATTACTCCAAATGTGGATCATATGAGGACAAATAACTTTCAGCAAGTTTCTGAAATGGACAATACATGAGTTTAAGACCACTGGCAAGAAGATTGCTCACGATCACCCTTTTGAAGGCCTTTTGTCTTCCCAGTAGAGTTTGCTGCCTTAAAAGGGATTACCGGTACCTGTGTATTGCCCACAGGTTACATGCACTTTGCACAATCCCTGAATTAAATTGAGACATTTCACTGTTATTTCAGAATTGGCCGGCGTCAGAGATAAATTAGTCTACTGGCCTAATGATTTGGTTCGACATTGCACAGCTGTTGCCTAGTAATCCTGGGTATGACACACATAACACTACTCTATGGGGTTTGTGATTATTCATGGTCAAAATAATCCACAAGTTGCAAGGTTTACATTGTTGCAAACGCTGATCTTTAACTGCCCCTGTTAATGTTATCAGTCCTTGAAGCTAGTTTGATTGATGTCAATATCCAGCGTGTTGTGATCAAATAATTAACTTAGTTAATGGACAGAAGAGTAGACACCCCCCCCCCCCAAGTTGCTGTTTTCCTTCTCTTTCGATTACGTAGTGTAATATTTCCATTGATATTGCAAATGTCATTGATGTCATGCAAAATAGTTACATGAATATGTTTGTATAGAACTCTAAAATGACCACTGTCACGAACTGTGCTATATAAAATCACCTTATTAGTAATATGGTAATGTGTCCAACACATGGAGGCAAATACAATACAGATACATGTACATCACATGTAAGTCACATTCAAGGTAACCCATTGGAATTTAAACACAAATCTATACATTCAGCAGAAAGAATTTCAAGGCTTAAAGAACTTTATACTTCTGAGTTGTTAACCAATAATAATGTATAACATGGAGCACCAATTTATATAATTTTCATGTTTAGAATCTTTGGTGACATAAACTAGTATACATGTACATAATGTGCATGATATCTACCTGTACAAATGTATATATCATTGTTATAATTATCACTATTGTAATAACAAAGGTATTTACCAGAAAGTTATAATACAAATATCATGTAACAAAAGTAGTATATTCTTAAATACAAAGCTATCATTTCACAAAAATCAAATCAAATTATGTGAGACTTCCCTACAATTTACCTTTCCTTTTTTTTCATATTTCAAATACACTTAATGATTTCTATTCAAAAGTTAAGCACAAAACTGGTGCATGAAAAATGAATAAGTAAATGTGATGTAGTTTAGTGTTTCCTACATACATGTAAGAATGATGTTCAAAACAGAATACTTTTCTTCTATGCATATATAACTAAATATATGATCATTCAAGTTGCACATTACTACCTAAAATGTCTGGAATATCAATTTTTTTATGAATTTCTAATCCCTTCCAGTGAGGAAGGGAATGCATACAAAATATTTAAAATACATTGTCTGCATAAAGTTTTCCTTGAATGAAAGAATATTATTTTAGATTTCAAAATCAAAAAAGTCATTCTTCGCTATTGCAAATTAGCTTAATTATGAAATTTGATTTTAACTAAAAGCATTTTTGAACATTGATAAGCTTTCTAACAATATAACATATGCATACATATACATCTGGAGTTCTTTACTACATGTAGATCATAAATCTTTGAGTTCAGTGTAATATCATGTGCATTTACAAATATAAAACATTCATATTTTCATATATAAAGGGGATAATTTATATATACTATCACTGTACATATGCATTTCATCAATAACCACAATGTAGAGGAAAACCAGCACTTTGTATTGCAGGACATAAAACCCTGCATTTCTCAACAAGAACCATCAAAAATGAACCTACAGTGCAGTGGCGTTCAAC
Source organism: Arbacia lixula (assembly GCA_963669155.1). Taxonomy (NCBI): domain Eukaryota; kingdom Metazoa; phylum Echinodermata; class Echinoidea; order Arbacioida; family Arbaciidae; genus Arbacia; species Arbacia lixula. Next base: position 24,380,896 of record OZ022582.1, on the reverse strand, counting down.
TAAAACTTATCTGATCTGGATCAAAGCAACACCATACCCAATCACGCAATTCACAAGCTAGATATCGTCTTAACTAGATCAAAGCAAGACCAGACATGTTCATGCAATGTACAAGCTAGATATTGTCTCATTTAGATCAAAGCAACCCCATACGCCTACATGTACATGCAATGTTCAAGCTAGATCCTTTGATATTTTGAAATTTTCGGTTGAGCTCCACTCTACCATAGGTCAGAATACACAAGCACAAAATCACCATACCAATATGTACTCTCATGCCTTGCCCTATTACACAAATATTAAATGCTAGGAGGGGTATGATCTCAAATCTTAGCCCAACTATTCGAGCAGCTATACTGAATACCAACAATATGGTCAACAGAGTCCAAATATGCTAGATATTGTTAATGACAGATAACTAAAATATTAAAATTTGAATTCATTAGACACGAGTATTTCAGAGTGGAACTCTAACCTCTATTTAAAATATTGTTGATTTAGGAATGCAATGAGCATGCTTGTCATTTTGTTTTTGCATGTGGTCATAGGTGAACAAACAAAGTGCATGGTTATTGCATGCAAGATGCTAAGTGCTGCGGACTAGCCAAAAAAAGCAGTCACGCCGATTGTGCAATTTTTGATTTGACATGTAAATCCCATAAACATTCATCATACAAGCTGTCCCGGGAACTCATCTTCTTTTGGGGCTGAAAAAAGTACAACACGCTCCAACATACCTGTATGTTACCTGTAATACATGTATGTATTTCACACTTAATATAAGATATTTATACCAGTTGGCAGCCGTGTACAAGGAATGCGAAAAGCGAAATACGCTGAGCCCACTTAGATGTACATGTAGGTCGTAGTGCAAGTTCACTCAAGAGTGAATAGTGAGAGTGAATTTTTCAGGGGGACATTTAAATTCTTCAATGTCTTGGGACAACTACCATCAATATTTCCTCATCGAAATTGTCAATATCTTCACCCTCATCAAACATACCATGAAACATATTTTTAAGCTGCATGCTGCCCATGTTTAATGCTAAAAGCACTACTTTTCGTGTGCAACTTACTGTTTCATATTTTACTTGTTTAAACCTTTCATTGCATTTCCCATCATTCTTTGTGACCACTGTAATATAAAATGTAACACTGTCTACCAATATAGAAACAGTGATTTGGGACCTAATGAGATGCCATGCCAACTACAACTGTAAGTCACGTCCATCCTATTCCCACGGGCCTGGATTCACAATGGTGCTTGAATTTCACCACATACTATAACACCTAGACTTATTTCATGGGGTGCAAAATAAATAATCTGATGCTGTCACAATTCCTTGATTTTCATCACAGAATCACAACATTGGGTGAATGCAATTATTTGCTGTAATGATTATGTGGACAAACTCAATATACCATAGTGATTTCAAGAACAAAATTCATGTATAATGAATCAATCATAATGTTTCATGTTTTCTTATTTGGCATCCCATGAAGCTAGTCCAGGTTTAGTGCACATATTAAGTTAAACCACCGTGAATTCAGGCCATGGCATATTGTTAACATTACAAATAGGGAGAACATCCCTATTCAAGTCCCAACACTAAGTCTACCAATGACTGTAAAGTAAAGAATTTGTGTGTGAATTTTACAGACGTGTATCGATCGTATTGATTATTTATGTTTGAGACCAATCTTCCCGTCACCACCGCAAAAGACCTAGAGGTTGTTTAACCAAGCTGTTTGTAAGTTACAAACGACTTCATGAATGACTGGGAATCCCTTCTTGTGCTAAATGCGATACCATACTTTCTTCCTGTTTTAACATATTGGGAGTTAATTTCCACAATCCTAATCAAATTTGACAAATCATAAGCTTTGTATACAATCACTTGTTCACAACAAGAATTTCCATTCATAAACATCAGATTTGAACTTAACCTGATGGGAATCAAAATCATTGAGAATGTGATTTAGCACAAGAAGGGATCACCAGTCGTTCGTAAAGTCGTTCGTAACTTACGAACAGCTTGGTGAAACACTCCCCTGGTCCAGGGCCAAACTATTGCCTGGAATGATTTCTGATTGCCACAGTCACTCGTAATACAGATGCTCACCACAATGCTCTATCTGAGTTTCATTGGCACATGAGATCAACCCCACAACCCCACTATCACTGACTGCAATCCATTGCAATCAGCTCCATATGTTTGCACACACTGGTTGCAATCAGCTCTACATGTTTGCAAACATTGGTTGCAATCAGCTCCATACGTTTGCACACATTGGTTGCAATCAACTCCATGTTTGCACACATTGGTTGCAATCAGCTCCATATGTTTGCACACATGGGTTGCAATCAGCTCCATATGTTTGCACACATGGGTTGCAATCAGCTCCATATGTTTGCACACATTGGTTGCAATCAGCTCCATATGTTTGCACACATTGGTTGCAATCAACTCCATATGTTTGCACTCATTGGTTGCAATCAGCTCCATATGTTTGCACACATTGGGTGTAATCCCTCATTAAAATAGACTGTAGTCGGCTATTACATGTAGGTTGAACTCAGGCACCACTCTCCATGGCTATGCATAATAATTCCTTGACAGGCACCATTTCTCCGACACATCAATAAACATACGGTTTGTGAACACCCTTGCTGTTGCTACAACGACGGTTGCTATGATGACAGGTGCTACGTGGCTACCGTCTTGCCATATGTACCCTCAGGAGGGCGGTATAACTTGGGGAACGCCTTCAGCTGCATCTTATTGAAGGCGTACTTGTTGATACCAGTGTTTTTCCTTGAGTTGTCTCGCCTCGTTCCCTCGCTGCAATCAGAAAGATAAACAGAAAGAGACATGTCATATCTCTACTCTATGTTTACTTCATGCCTCAATGGTTTTGACAAAGGAATATGATCCCATTTCTCTATTACATCTCTGTTTAATATAAATGGTCTTCAGGAGGTGCTTACTAACCTGTGCACGGTGTTGAATAAGTGCTTACTAACCTCCCATGGTGTTGAGAAAGTGCTTACTAACCTGCACATGGTATCAAGGAAATGTCTTAGTGCTTACTAACCTGTGCATGGCGTTGAAGTGTTTACTAACCTGCGCATGGCATTGAGGTGTTTACTAACCCGTGCATGGTGTTGAGGTGTTTACTAACCTGCGCATGGCATTGAGGTGTTTACTAACCTGTGCATGGCGTTGAGGTGTTTACTAACCTGCGCATGGTCTTGAGGTGTTTACTAACCTGCGCATGGTGTGGAGGTGTTTACTAACCTGTGCATGGTGTTAAGGTCCTTCTGAACCTCAACGTGCGTGTTGAGGAGTTGCCCTAGCACTTACTAGCTTACTGATGTGTGCATGGTGTTGAGAAGGTGCTACTTACCTGTGCATGGTGTTGAGAAGGTGCTACTTACCTGTGCATGGTGTTGAGGTCCTTGAACTTCAACGGGGGTGTTGAGGAGTTGCCCTAGCGCTTACTAGCCTACTGATGTGTGCATGGTGTTGAGAAGGTGCTTACTAACCTCACATGGTGTTGAGAAGGTGCTTACTAACCTGCACATGGTATCAAGGAGATGCCTCAGTGCTTACTAACCTGTGCATGGCATTGAGGTGTTTACTAACCTGGGCATGGCGTTGATGTGTTTACTAACTTGTGCATGGTGTTGAAGTGTTTACTAACCTGCGCATGGCGTTGAGGTGTTTACTAACCTGCGCATGGTATTGAGGTCCTTCTGAACCTCAACGTGGGTGTTGAGGAGTTGTCCTAGCGCTTACTAGCCTACTGATGTGTGCATGGTGTTGAGAAGGTGCTTACTAACCTCACATGGTGTTGAGAAGGTGCTACTTACCTGCGCATGGTGTTGAGGAGGTGCTGGAACATGTGTGGGTTCATGTTATGCTCATCCAGGAGTAGCTGACACTGCTCGAGGGTCACTGACATCCCTGTCCGATCCTTGGCGCTCTTGCAGCTGATGAATCGGATACCATTGATGCGACGCACCAACTTCAAAAATAGGATATCCCAAATAATAATTAATTCTCCAGATGACAGATGGAGCACACTGCCCGAAAAAACATTAAGAATGATACTCTCTGTAATATTCGAAGAAACCTATTATTTGTTGCAAAACTTTCTTTATATTCTACTGATTATAAAAGACAGGGTGTATGTATAAACCACAAAAAATGTAAGAAGATACTGTATCAGAATTTTTCTCCCAATATTAAAACTGGAAACTGGCTGAGCAAAATTACAGCTACTGGTAGATTAAGAGGAGGATTTGGGCTGGTCATCCGAAACCTAAAGTTTAGAGATGGCAAGCCGCTGTTCGCTATGGTCAACTCCACAGGACATGCATTCAATGTGAGCATGTCCACAGTGAACGGCATATTCGCGCACTGACAGGGACAATATGATTGTGAATGAAGACTACGGCTGTTAGGTTTCGAACATACACATCAACATCATATTTCGCTTTTCCTGAGAAGGTTTGTGAGGCCATGACTAAGATTTCACACACTTTACTGTATGGATATATGGCTTCATGGCTTTTGCAAATGGGACACCCGGTCTTTAATTAGTACACTCTCAGCATGGAAAAGGGTAAAACACAAAATTGCCATAAAGCAAGAGTTTATCTGGCACACAAAGGGTTAATGAGACACTTACTTGTCGACTGACATGAAGTATATCCACATTCTTTTGCTTCTTGGATTGCACGTTGTGTCTCAGACTGGTCATCAGGAACTCAATAGGCACGAGCTGGGAACTATTGAAATGGGGCCGATCTACAGAGAATAGGAACAAAATAAAAAAAAAAATCAATGTTGGCATTCACACCACCATCTACACAGCCCTAATTTTTTTTTATTTTCGATGACAATAGCCACCGTAGCATAAACATCTTGTGCTATATCGGCATATATTCAATGAGTTCCTCAAATATTATCTGTGTCAAATAATCTAAGAAAGAAAAGATACATAATTACATGAAAGCATCACACTTAAAAACAGCTTGTATACATACTTGGGTCACTCCTAGGTGACTCCAGTAATATTTGGGTGGTTTTATGTTCGTTGTTGATGTGGTCTCACAGGAAGCGATACGGTGAAAAACAGGCATGGGAAGCACTGCAAGTTTGCACATTCACACCTACACTGTATTTATGAGTGACACTTCTCAATCTTAGTTCAGTACTGTTTTGTATTCCAAAATCTTTTAAATCCATGTTTCACTGGCATTGTTCTGAACACACTGGCCAATTGATGAAAGTCAACAATCTTAACATTAATTTTCAAACAGTTATGATTTTGATGTACCGAAGTAGATTTACAAGATGCATCAATTCAAAGCAAAAGTACAGGTGGAAAACACTTTAAAAATTTAAAGTAATTAGGCCACCAAAAAGGGATGTTGTCATAGTTACTAACCTTCTACTGCCATCATTCTCAAGTAGCGATCGAAGTAGACATCGAGTTTGTGCATGTTCTCTTTGTTGATAGCTTCTTGTAATGAAGTATCTCCAAATCTGAACGATGAAGACAAAGCAATCCGTTATGGTGATTATACAGTACACACAACTTCTTTAAGGAGTACTTTTTGCACTTGGTTAAAATTACTTGCTGGGATGAAAGGGGCTACCGGTAATTTGCACTCGCTATTCTTTGATATTTGGGTATTTTTAGATTGTATCCAGTATTCCCAAAATACAGAGTAAATCTGGAGAAAAAAAAAATCAATCCTGTTATATGTTCAATCTTATATGGCGTGGGGTCACCACAATAAAGGCAAATGACAGACACATTTTGGCAATTTACATGAAAAGTTGTTTGTGTTACTCGTTTCCTTTAGGGCAGGATAGACAGGGTAGAATACATGTACTTACAGTTCTGCGAGAGACTGTTCCTCATTGATGCCCACAGTGAAGAGCACAGGGGTGACTTTGATGAGATGACCCATACGGAGGTCGACTGGTAGCTTGCTCAAGATAGCGCCGTCAAACGGCACCTCTACGACAATGTCACACCTGTAGTAGATAGTCAAGAAATGGACCGTTTTCACTTTTTGATGTATCGCTCCGCTACATAACTCACAAAGGTTAAGAAAATGCAGAATGGAACATGTAAGTGAGAACCAATAATTTTTTTTTGTTTCCAAAAAGTATGTTTGTTACCAATAATGATCAGGGACCATGAGCAAACGTTTCTGGCAAAAAGAGACCACATACAAATAATTCAACATTTATTTTGCACACATATACCGCATAATAGAGTAAGGAAATCAGCCCTTTTTATTGCTGCATGCAAAACAGAAATCCCAGCAGACAACTCTGTTAATAGATAACTAGACAGGTATAACCATCTCGTTTGGGGCATTCTTCATCAAAATTATGCTGTCTTTACATGGCATGACGAGGAGCCAGATGCAATCTCGGTGGATCTAATGGCATGACAGAGACTGATTTTTTTTGGTCTCCTAGATTACCTGCTTCCAGTGAGGTTGGGTTTAATGTCCACATCGTCCGTCTGGCTCAAGACAAACTTGAAGGTGACCCTCTGCAGGTCCTTGATGGCAGCAGACATATCCTCCAGCATCCCCATCTCATCACCTAGACAACGGCAAAACAGGGATGTGTGCAAACATTAACCCGTTGCTCATGGTTACATTTTCAGGCTTCATGACCCTTGGTTATGTTGGGGTGTCAAAAATTAGCCATAGAACAACAAAGGGATGCGGCTTAATTGCGTCGTATAAGGAATTTGAAGTTTAACCATACCCTGTCGTCAATTGTGCAGACAGCAGAGTATGCGGGAGTCGTGCTTGCTCAGTATAGGTGTGGAGTAAAGTCATCCCACATATATGTGAACTTAGTACAGAACGGGTTAAGATATCTGCAAACAGCCTCAAGGCATCTGTGTCTCCAGTTTCCCTACGTGATTCTTATGACCACTTGAACATAAAGACCACTTTACTTGCTTCCCTCCCCATGACCGTTATAGAGAGGTTTGGCTTTACAGTAGTCATTCTGAAGCACTTACCATATGTACTGAGCAAGCTCTCAAAGTGTGCCAGGAGGCCTAGTTTCGAAAGCTGCTTCAAATAGCCCTGGTTCCCGATGTTCTCCTTCATCTGGGTCACCACACCAACAATTAGGGCCGTGATCTACGGATATAGACAGACACAACAAAAAAGGCATTTTTTATTTGGGTTATTTGGATCTCAAAATCATAATTTTCCTGGAAATGTTTCTATAACTGAGCATTTTATCACCAATAATACCAACACGTTCTATTGAGCAGCAGTCTATCTGGCACAGGAAAGGTACAACATATATCAGCCGGTTCATTGCTGGTCAGTTGCAAGTTTCAGCATTGCGTATTCACTGGAGGTTTCGCTTTGCTAGTAAATCGTGCTGACAGTGAACGCAGTTACACATAAGAATTAACCTCATTTACATGTATATGCAAGGTCACCTGAATTTGAGCCTTAGTTTGAGTCTTGCTCAATGAAAGCGATTTATTCCAAAAGCCTTGTCAATAGAGGGCAACCTTGCATATACATGTTAATGAGGTTAATTCTTACTTGACACGCAGCATGTCAAAAATGGATATACCATGTCTAGTAAAATTCTTCTGGAACACATTTCTCCAAGGACGTTGCATAAGTGTGATCTTTGATGGTAGCTAACCAATTGAACTCCTGATTATAAACATCAATGACATTTAAATATCAAGAAAAAGAAATTAAAATAGAGTTCAAACAAGCTGATGTCGGTACTTTTCTGGTGACCGGGTATACCTAGTTCCCGCAGTAAATGGGTTAAGAATATTCATATTCAGACCCTATTTTTTTTCTGTAAGTAGCTGATATACCTTTAGATGCATCAGGTACAAAAGTATGAATAGGCAATCAAGAATGAACTTACCGCTTGTGAGAAGACAACGTCTCGCCGGTTCTGCAGATTCTGAAGAAAGTCAAGGTTCTTGTACTCCTCCTGGGTGGAAAACAGCACACGAAAAATACATGTCAAGCTGTGAATGTTGCATCCATGGATAATGGAAATGTTAAAGGATAAATCCGTCTTGTCCCTGCAAACAAAATCGAAGCAAAATTTGCTCTCAAGTTTCCCCTCGTAGGCATGCAGCGCACTACTGGGCATGCAATATCGCTTTCCACCGCATACCTTTTTGTACTCTGATGGTTGCACAAAAGAGGTTGCATGTCACGTGACCCATTTTGACCAATCATGATGCTTTAAATAACATCGCCATTTTATAGAGCCCCCAAAACCACATAATGTGGTACTTTGTCCTGAATGGGTTGGAGAGCAGAGTAAGGGCGTGTTTATCAACTCTTTTTTTTGGTAGAATTAAGGTTTCCAAACGCATTAAAAAATTTTTAAACGCGTTTAAACGAGTTGATAAATGCAAAGGTGTTTTGATTATGGGGTATGGAAAGCTATTTTGAAACACGCAAATTTGTATGATCCGAAACGTGTTTAAACCAGAAACGCGTTTAAAGAAGCGAGATAAACGCAAAGCTGTTTTGAAATGCGTGTAAACCACGTGTTTTCGGCGACAAGGCCGGTTTTCGACTTGGGCAATCGAGTTGATAAACGCACCACTTTTTTAAACGCGTTTGGAAACGCGTTCGTAAAGGCCTTTGGAGTTGATAGACGCACCATTTTTTTAAACGCGTTTGGAAACGCTTTTGGAAACGCGTTCATAAAGGCCTTTGGAAAAGCGTTTAAATTTCTGAAAAGTTGATAAACACGGCATAAGTGATACCATGGCTTCCAGACCAGAGGGCATCTTCAATATAAGTAATAATAAAAATGAGTACTACTTGGCAGCTGTGGCTGACCTGTAGGCGCTGGAAGCCCACACTGAACTTGGCCTGCTCCTGCAGCTTGAGTAGGGCCTCGGTGAGGGAGTGGATGCCTGGGTCGACCGCAGTCATCTGCTCCTCTGGACTAGCTCCCTCAGGCAACATCTCAACCACCTGCTGAAGCACGTTCACACTGTCCTGCAGCTTCTGACACATGCAGTCCTGTGTGAACGCAACATTAGAGTTTACAGTTTGCATTACAGATTACAAGCATGCATACAAGCATGTATCATAATCCCAAAATATCATTTAATTTCTTTAAGATACTATATTTCAAATATAAAACTTGCATTATATCGTAAACAATGGGAAAATAAGAGAAACATACGCGATGACCAATACATTTAATAGTTCAAATTTACAGAAAGTACAACATTAAGTATACGATCAAGTCTTGCAGCTTCTGGTACATGCAGTCCTAAACGAATGCAACATTACAGTCTACAGTGATTAAAAGCGCACATACATATTACATACACATTGACAATCTGCTACATAACAAGTAATGAGATCATACATCAGGAGTAAAGTAGGCACCGTTAAAGGGTGCAGATACAGTAAGTATTACGAAGGAAAACTGTCAGTGAACAAAAGGAAATCTTGATTCTGTTAACCACTCATTACAACAAGTATCATAATATAACCAATAAAAGTGTGTGTGTGTTTTATAAAACAATATGGAGTATTTATTAACCACTAAATATCTTTTTGTGAACAAAAGTTTTGAGGGTTTTTTTATGTCAATGAGAGTAATGAAGAAGTATCATAACATAACCAATAGCTTTTTTGTGTGACAAACAGTTTCTGATGTGAATGAGAGTAAAGTAAACGATCTGTTTTAAATCATTTTTCTTTTTAAATTTTTTATGACACACGATATCAAGTATTTGACAAAGTACAGGACTGTTCTTGACTCACCCACGAGGGCGCATCCTCTCCGCTAGGGCAGGACCTCTGGAGGCAGAGTCCGTTCAGCTCCCAGTCCTCGTACACACCGTTCATGACGCTGGTCGGACTCAGGCCGCTCTGGGAGCTGACCATGCTGGCTCGCTGCGTCTGCTGCTCACAAAAAGAAAATCAAATAAGCCGTTTCCGTCATAGATTCACAACTTTCTCCCTTTCTGCGAAGTAATAAATCATGACATTCATATGTATCAAGTGAGTCAGTTTCAATTTGTAGAATGCACTAGGTTTCTATTAGTGTTTGATAGTCTGACAAACGTTGGAAAAGCCTTGGGGTTACCATTAGTACTGGTAAGATAGTGGTTCAATGACATGCATATTGTATGTTTAAATAAAAAGATCTCTATTAAAATTGAATTTGTTTCATTTCAGCTAAGATCACAAAACATGACAGTACTTATATACACAAAAACATCAGTTACATACAAATGGAATAAAGATATTAACACAAACACAAAATACATTTTATGATAATGAGGGGTCAACTCTTTATACTAAAGAGTCAACGATCAAGTGCTGTTTTCATTGAAGCATGCCAGAGCTGCGTATTGGGCATGTTACCATGACTACAAATGACCACTTTGAGCCTTCCTCAAGATATTCCACCAGTACCTGTGGCACACTGATGTTGCTATTTCTGGTGCTGGCCACACCCCCAACCCCGGCTCCTCCATTATCAGTGGAGGGGTGATGGTGCGACTTGTGGTGCTTCCGTTCCGACTTCCCGTCCCCCTTCATGGCGTCTTGGTAGGAGCTGTGCGTCTTCTGCAGGGAAGGCACCGCACAATGCTCCAGGAGTATCGTCACCTGAAAAACAACGGATATTACCACGAAAATTGAATAAATTCTGCAGCATTTCTAAGTATAAGCATAAGCATTTGTCCACTATTTCATGTTTCTTTGATGCATGTTTATAATGTTATATTCGTATTATTCTATCTACTATGAATTGTGGAATAATGATAAATGACAAAACACGAATTACAAAGTATTGTTGTGCTTTTGATATTCAAGAGAATACATGAGCACAGACAAAAGTAAAGGTACAACACACTGTTCCAGTAGTGTGGTCAACTGGGCCATATTCATGAAACCTTTACTAAGCCTAGTTAGTAACTAAAGTGAACTGAAATGCATGCATTGTAGTAACCAACTAGGCGAGTAAGCTTTTATGAATATGGCCCGTAGATTACAATGAATATGCCTCAGAAAATTGAATAAAATCTGGAGTCACTTTGAGCATCTACAGTGAAAACTGTATAAAGCCCCACTGTAGGGAGATTGTCTTTGTGAGCAGGTGGTCTTTAAGTACAGGTTACTTCAATGTAGGTTTCACTAAGAAACATTTGTCAAAGGCCAGAACAAATGTGGTCTTGATAAGAGCGGCCTTTTTATACAGGCAACCACTTCAACAGGTTGCACTGTTCAAGTATTGCTGTACTTTTTTACATGTAAAGGTAAAAATAAATAGAAGAAAACACATTGAAAGAGAAGCAACAGTGACCCAAACTAAGAGTGGGGCTTATTCTTTAAGGTATCACTTTGAAGAACTCCCTTGAGTTATCTTTGGTGCCCATAATGTCATGGGTGAGCCATCTCTGTCCACATCCAGGGTCATGTTGCATATAGTTTTTCAATTATTGTAACTTACCGTCAATGGGAACAACCATGGCAACATGTTCAATAACGAGAGCTCATTGGCTGTTGCCAAAGGAGTTACCATTGATGGTAAGTTACAATAATTGAAAACCGAGATGCAACATGACCAAGGGCACAGCTATACTCATACTTAAATAATAGAAAGTGCCTGTGACTATCGGATATAATAAACCTTAGAATATAGTGTGTGTGCCTCAGCATATATTTATCGTAACTCATCAAGTGTAACGTGCATGTGCCAACATGATGTACTAGACTTTAGAATAAAGCGTGTGTGCCTATAAAATATACCATGATCTATAGATACTGAAGTATCTATACCTATAAGATATTGTGTAGGTAATAAAGTGTACATGACTATGAGCTTTGCCTATGACCCCTTTGTGGCAGAGGAGTAATTAGCCTACTAGATTTGTAGTTATTGTAAAATGTTGATCTAAATTCTCTAGTTTAATAATTGTTTCCATGAAATTCATACAGATTCCTACTTTGAAATAAAACTTCACTATGGAATTAATCATATTGCATCTTGTGGAATTGAGGGGCCTGATGGAAAATCTCAAACATGAAATATTGTGATCAAAACAATGATTACATAGATTTAACTAATGTTAGTATTAATGGAAACAAGACAGAAAATCATAAATTAGTGAGTGTGATCATTTTGCTATCTTAAAATCAAACAAATACTTTTTTTCTCAAGAAATGGGTTTTTAAGTGGTTAAGAGTGAAGATGTCCAAAGTTATAAAGGGGTGAAGATAGTATCATGAATGACAATTGTGAAATTTGCCCCTTATAGAAAAGATCAACAAGACAATATCAGAAAAAAAAAATCGAAAATAGATCACCAAAACAAAATCATAAACGTAGTCACTTCAAGAAAAGGTGAATGAAAAACAGTAAAAGAGATAGCCCCATAAACAAATAGATAACGAATCAAAATCATGAACTTAGTCCCTTTGGAGAAGATAGGCAAAACAAAGTCTTGAAGATGGCCACTTCAAGTAAAGATGAACAAAACAAAATCATAAATTCAAATCAAATGATTGTGTATCAGTTCTCTAAAAGAGAAATGATGAAGGCAGTGTTATTTGTTTTATTTGTTATTTTACCTGAAACATAAAACAAATACAATGTGTTAAAAATCATGCTTATTTGTTTTTTCACACTTTTCATATTTAATAACTCGAGGTGAAACTTTCCCATTATAAATTCAAATTATTATTATTATTATGTTTTTTTTTTTTTTTTTTTTTTGGGGGGGGGGGGGGAAGTAGGTGTTGTTGACACTTCCATTCAACAAGTCATATTACAAAGGTCAAAACCTTAAACATACCTTTCATCAGTTCAATGATAAATTAGACCAAAAAACAGTATTTGGTTTTCTTTTGTTTTCTCCTAATCACATGCGGTACATGCAGACTCATGTGATTCCAGTATTTTCATAGTGTGATAGAACAGGGGAAGACAAAAGCACAGGTGCTACATTCCCTCTGTATGTGTCATCGAGCCATCATCACAGTAGTAATACATACAACTTTCACAGCATGGCACTTAATCTAGCACATGAAGGGTTAAATCTGATTTTTCAATGTGACTTCCTAGCAGTCGAAATATGTTTTGCATAGAGCCATATTTGTTGAAGTACATATATTAATTCTGTGCTCCTCTCTTTCTCTTTTCATTTTAAAATACAGTTGCTGATTTAATACCTGAAACACAGTGAATACATAGAGGTTATTTACTTAATGCAAAAGACGTGTGGTTATGACACAGAAGCAGCCATGCAAAATAAAGAAAGAATCAACAAAAATTGTCTTGAAAGACGGAAGTGAATATTAAGCAAAAAAGTCACCTACCTCTTCACAGAAGCGCGTTATCTTTTCCCACATGAATGAGTTAAAAGTACAGACAATAAAGATATTTTGACCTATGACATGCTCAGTTCAATATAAAATGAAAACAGTTCTCAAACGCAGTGAATGGATACATTTACAAGAAAACTATTAACGTCACATTCTAATAAATTTATTGATCTTAAAACCGTTGACCTTTGATGGATTGACCCCCCCCCCCCCCTCTTAAAAAAAAAAAAAAAAAATATTCATCCTAGTAATCCACCTAATAGTATGTGCCTAATTTGGTTTGGAACTATTAGCTCTTTAAATTTTAAACATGATCATGAGAAGTAATTCATGAAAGTAATTGCCATTCTGTCATTTTGTCATCTTGTCATTTCACAGATATGACCCAATATCAACAAGGTTCTCAGTTAAACTGGATGCTGGAGCATACAGGCACCAGGTTGAAGTATATCTTGGAAATCGTTCATACAACATTGCGGCCATGGCACATAGACGAATAAAACCCCCAAACAAAATTGCTTTGACTACTTTACAACAAAATCATAAAAATACTGTTTCAATTATCAAATGGGTAATGGAGGAAAGTTCTTACCTGGTCAGCCAGAGCCTGTGTCATGTGACGCATCGTCGAGACGTCCTTGTACTTGGATGCCAGACTGAGGTCTTGACAGCATTGCTCCACCTTCTCTCTCAGGTCAGACACGCGGGCCAGCACGTCAGCAGCTTGTGACGACAGGCAGTGGTTGTTGCCCACTCTAGCAGGGAAAAGGGATATTATTATTATTATAAGCAGATGCGTTACACCAAACATGCAATAACTGATTTCATGATATGTTCCTTGAAATTTTATAAATTCTCTACAGAGCTATTAACGTCTTCAAATGAGTACTGTACTCTCACCCTCCCTACTTTATTTGTATTCTTTGTTTTCTCATTCACTCTCTATGCTGCTCTTTTCAGAACTCTTCCGAGAGAATAACCCAACAGTCCTTGATGGAAGACTACCATATGGTGTACCCTGAAACTCATATAATTGATTTTATAGTGCAGAGTGTAAAACATAACATGGTTCAATGAAGGTATGATAGAATGATTTCTTTTTTATACATCCGTTTCCAAGCTAGCATTAAAATCCTCTGTTTTAGCGAAACCGTGCAAAATGAGGTACAGGTAGATCGTGACTTTGACCATGACCTTTGACAAATACACTACCCGAAATACATTTCATGAATTAAATATGATAGCAAGCTTAGCGTGCACAATAGTTCAGGTATTTGGGGTAATTGCAGAGTCTGCGCCAAAGAGCAAGTTTGACCATGTGAGCTGAGTAATGCGTAAACAGAAAGTTATAATAAACTCTTGAGAGTCATGTCAGACAGGCAGTTACAGTGTGTACTGTATGTGCCCCAAACGTCTCCGCCCACTCCCCCTCCCCCCCCCCCCCCCCTGCGCCTCCCCCAAGCCTGTTCCCATGGACTCACAGTCTGCTCTGCTCATCTGCGTACTGCTGGAAGAGCCTTCTCAGCCCTCCGTGTCTGAACTTCATGGTGTGAGCACACGCTGCTCCAAAGGTGATACTGTTATACACAACACCTGTGGGAACACAGCAACATAATAATATATCACAATCACAATACATGGTAATCATACACACCTGGAAAGCTTGAGAAGCCGTAATAGTGTCTATAACATAGCCTTACATGGAAAAAGGTCATGGACCCTTGAACCTTGACCCAACCTAGTTCACTGAATTTACTAGCCTAGTGCTAACCCTCCTACCAATAAATATGATCAACTGATGACACTCAATTTTGAAAATTATTGACCTTTGACCTGTGACCTCACACACACACACACACACACACACACACATGCATATACATGCCAACCATAAAGGACTGCAAATTTGAATCTGTTCAGCAAAATATTCTGTCTAGGAGAAAAAATAAAAGAGCAAGGGGATGGGGGGTAGGTGGTAGGGGTGGGGTGTTGACAGAAGAGTGTCCCTGTGAGTATTTCTAATCTAGGAGGGGTCTTTTCCTTTCACACCAGTTTTACCATAGTATTTCCATCCCTCCAAAGAGAATCAAAAATAATAAACGTTTGGAATCACCCCCAAAATATTGGCTTTTATATTGACCAACACATACACACAACAAGGGAAAAATTTGGAAAATTTGTTGTACTTACTTTTTGAGCCTTGCTCCTCGACCCGTAATCTTTGTAGATGAAGGTTGGTGGGGACAAACTCCAACCGCTTATCATTTCTCTCTGTGCTTTTCTTGAACAACCGTATTTCTGAAGTGGCAACAAAATTATGAAAGGTGGAATAAGCAATTGTGTTATTAATACACAGGGCTGTGAAGTGAATTACTGTGGGATTTTCCCTTACTCTTAGAGTATAACAGTAGAAAAAATCAGAAAAATCATTGCAGAGAACATGACAACTTGAGTTCTCAAGTTTCCGAGCACACAAGACGGTCGAGCTAATGCTAGCAGTGTGTGCAGTGAATTCACTTGACGAACTATACTGTATACACCATATATTTTGCAGGGTTTTAATTTTTGCAAATCTCGTGAATCAGGACTATTCGCGAATTTAGCAACACGTGAAGTTATGAATACGACATGCTCGTGCACATGTACTACTAGTACTAGTACTCCACGATCGCGAATTTAACCACTCGCGACATTGTCGTGAAGTCCTGATTCGCAAAAAATTAGACTAGCAAAATATATGGCGTATACAGTAAACTCTTTAGACTTGGCTCTTTTAACCCCCTCCATACCGCTCTAGGTAAATCCCATTGACTGATCACACATTTCTTGCACCTCTGGTACTGAAAGGAGTAAACCTAAAATTAGAACAAGCAAAAGAGGGGTGGACACATGAAAACATAATGATCAACTGATACACAGTAACATATTCGTGCACTTTTTTCATCAAGCCTGTTTTTTTTTCAAAGAGATTAAGATATTCAGAGAGTACCCAGCCATTACTGGACAGATACTAATACCTTACCATATCATTTATAACAAAGATGAAGCAGTGATAGACTGGTGCTCAACAGTTTTGATGTTTTATTATTTTGTATGCACACACAAGGTCTCACTGCCCTTGAACACAACAGCTAGGAACAGTGGAACCATTTTCCAAATAGCCAAATAGGAAGTTGATAACTAAATTTAAAATTCATAAAACATTGCCAAAATTGTATCAACTAGTTTTCGTGTATCAAATCTAGTTGCATACTCCAGTATATGGAATTTGATGCTTTTGTTTGGCAGAGGCATATAGAATGTAATGAGAATAGCACAATATTGACACATGTGAAAATCAAATTTCCTGTGCCATTACATATGCTCATTGAGTTCCTCTTGTCCCGGAAAAAAGTATTCTATTTGCAAACCAGGCCAAAAGTTCTGATAATATCATGATTCGTCTGGTCATGTTACCATCTTGACAGTCTATCAAAGAGACAGTGTGCTTCCTTACTAGTCACTAAACTAACAAATTAAAATTGGTAAATGTTTTGGGAAGAACTATTCTTTCAAATTAGTTTCAATAAACGATGACAATCTCTTTTACAGTAGAGTGACTAGAGTGATTTAATTAAACATCCCAGAACGCCACTAGTGCTTCTAAACATTAATGCGTTCTAATAACAGGTTTTAATAGAAAGAAATTGTTAAGGTTTACTAAGGATTCATGCAAATGGTCCCAGGTTGCTATGGCAATATATCAGTACTGTAAAAACATAATAATTAATTCCTTCTGGTAATATTAACCTCTTTATTAAGCATTCTTAAAACCCAATCACAAATTCCTTGCATATGTCATAATAATACCCACGGAAATCGTTAGGTGTTCCCTAATGCCTGATATTGATATCATTATGGGTGTACTGCGTATCAGATTTCATTGATACCAAGCATCTAGCCCCTAGCCAGGAAAACCACACACGTACCTGTAGCTCGGACTACTGATAACATCTGAAAAGTACAGATCTCATTTTCTGTGGAAATCGGGGTAAATAACCACAAGCCTCTTTCTCTCTCTCCCTCCCCCTCTCCCTCTCTCTCTCCCTCCCCCTCTCTCTCTCCCTACCCCTCTCCCTCTCTCTCCCTCCCTCCTCTCTCTCTCCCCCTCTCCTTCTCTCTCCCTCCCCCTCTCCCTCTCTCTCTCTCTCTGTCTCTCTCTCCCTCTCTCTTTCCCGCTCTCTCTCGTCCCCTCTCCTCCTCTCTCTCTTTCTTCCTCTCTCTCTCTCGTTCTCTCTCTCTCTCTCTCTCTATCTCTCTCTCTCTCTCTCTCTCTCTCTCTCTCTCAGAATAACTCATTTCAATCTCACACCTTCACGCACCAGAGTGCAAAAATGTGGTCCAAATTCCCTACTTCCTCTTGACATCACTCAACGTCATGATTCCGCACATGTTGGTTGCCATGGAAATGGGAAAACTGGGCAGGAAGGGGAGGAGTGCTCTGCCCTGCCTTTATCGTTTTTACCACAAGAACACTTTCCTCTTTTAACCCTCCCTGGACCAGATAAAATGCTGTTCAATGTGATTTGTGTGCATTATTCCTGACAAAATGCCCACTTGGCACACAAAGAGATAATGTCCTCCCTTTTCTACAACTCCTTCATTCATTTCTAGTGAGGAGATATTAAGGGAATAGCTGAAGAAGTGAACGATTCCTGGACTGACAGTTAGACAACTCATGAATATATCTGTTGCCTCAAAATCTGGTTGGATTCACTCTTTTGATTTTATGTTCATTCAGTTAGCTTCTGGGAGGATGTATATCGATCATGCATACTACAGTAGGGACTGAGATCAATGTCACAGCTGATTGCAATAAAATGCAATCAGCTCCATACATTGACTGCAGTCTGACTGCAATAGATTGCAATCAGCTGTGACGTAGATATCAGGCTCAACTGCATCACCACAGCAATGGAAGCAAGAATCTTTACCTCATATACAAACTATAAACTCCACCATAAATTCGAGCCGACACACAGAGCTCAGAACAGAGAGTTTTGGCACTCCATGATCGCCTACGTCACAAGATATGCCACTTGGATGGATAGGTAAACTAGAGCAATGCGACTGCCACGCAGTCGATAAATATGCCTCCGCCTCTTTGCTATTCTCAGAAAATGTGTATGTTTGGTGGGCAATGTACCATTGCTCCTATGTGAAATGACTTGTGAAAGTGAAATGTGAAATGTTCATTGACTTTTGACCTCTTAATTCTTTGACTTCCAATCTAACCAGTCTGTCCATATCCATCCTTGTATCAAGTTTGTTTAAAATAAGCCAGTTTTGTGTGAAGTTCATTGACCTTTGACCTTTCAGGAATTTTACCCAAACTTCACCAGTCTATTTGGTTTGAATTGAATCATTAGTATTGGATTCAATGTGAAAAATATCTATTTGGGGGCACAATTTTTAGCCAATTCTGGCAAAGTTCATTGACCTTTGATCTCTGACCTTTGAGAAATTTCACCAAAAATGTCATCAGTCTACCCCCAAGTAGTGGTCCATCTTTGCACCATGTTTGGTTGGTATTGCACCATTGGATTTTGATACATTTTGAAAATTATCACTTTGGGGGCAATTTTTAGCTAATTTTTGGCAAAGTTCATTGACCTTTGACCTTTAAACTCTCAGGAATTTTACCCAAACTTTCACCAGTCTACCTCCATGACGTGATACATCTCTGTACCATGTTTGGTTAGAATTGCGCCATTGGATTTGGATTTGGCTTTATTGTGAAAAATATAAATTTTTGCAAAGTTAATTGACCTTTGACCTCTGACCTTCCTGCAATTTCACCAACAATGTCACCAGTCTACCCCAAGAAGTGATCCATCGTTTCACTATGTTTGGTTGGAATTGCACCATTGGATTTTTTATTTATTGTGAAAAAATTAAAATTTGGGGCAATTTCTAGCCAATTTTGGCAAAGTTCATTGACCTTTGACCTCTGAACTTTCAGGAATTTTACCAAAAATGTTACCAGTCTATCCCCAAGTAGTGATCTATCTTTGTACCATGTGTAATGAGAATTGCATCCTGGGATTTGGATTTATTGTGAAAAAGGTCAATTTTTGGTAAATTTTCACAAATTTCATTGACCTTTGACCTCTGACCTTTCAGGAATTTTACCAAAAATGTTACCAGTCTATGCCCAAGTAGTGATCCATCTTTGTACCATGTTTAACCCTATATAGCCCGAGCTATTTTGAAATCGCATAGCCCGGGGGGGGCAAAAAAAGCCCCCCCCCCCCAAGATCTCGACCGTTGATCGCGCGATCGCGACGAAAATTGGCACGTACGTCACCGATGACGTAATCTCCACAATTCAATTGTCAATTGCACCAAAATTATTCAAATTTATTTTTCATTAATTAATTATGCTAATTAAATGCATAAAATCATAATTTGGTTGTAAATCTTTAAATATAGCCCCAAAACTACTAGATTTCAGTCCAGACACTCTTCTTAGGATTATTATCAAATAAGGATTAAAAAAAATTGCAATATCAAAGTTTTTCTTATGTATTTTATTGTTTTTTTGAATTTCTTATGTATTTCTTTGTTTTTTTGACTTTATGTTTTTCAATGTTTTATCAATGTAAATCATTGGCAACACTATTTCATTCATAAATAACATAAAACCAATTGTGTTTCATCAGGAAAAATAAAGATAATGATACATTTATGACTTTTGGCTAGATACAGAATTTGCATTGGATTTGTACATGAAATCACGTTTTTGAGCAATTTTTGGTCTGACATGCACGTACAAAATGTTACGTAACTTCCGAACCGCGTACCCAGGCGACGCAAATTTGGTCTTAAAAGTTGCGTGAGACTTATAGGAAAAAAGTCATGAAACGTCGTGGCGCAATCTTTTCGCGTTACAAATTTATTGCGAAAAATGTCGAGGGATTCGGGACGGACGGACGGACAACCCGAAAACATAACGCCTCCGGCCACTTCGTGGCGGAGGCATAATAAAAAAAATTACAGAAAATACTTATAGTCTCACCTTTCTTCTGTATCTTTTTGAGTTGGTCGAGTGACTGCGTGTACTGTTCAATCATGTTGATATGCTCTGACATGACCGCCCGTCCTATCCGGTCCCAATCTTCAGATGGCTGGAAAAGGGGTGAACATTTGGAAAAAGTTGAATTGAAGATCAAAAATCCACATCAATATTAGCATAAACTACCCGATATATGACTATTTTACATCTTAAATTGTTCAAATACTTTAATAATCAATGGAACAAAAAAGGAATGTGTTTATTACTAGCTACCAGTGTACGTGAATGGCGGAGCTTCACAGCATTTAATTAGTGAGGTGGATTTCCGCTTGAACTATATTTATAGGTTCGGAAGAGTTTTCACTTCATTGCAATCAATGCATATTGTAATATTCTTTAAACCACTAAGCATGCCCTCTCTTGCCGACGCCTCCACGAAACTCTCATATGATTGTCCTTCTGTATCTTGGTGTGTTTGTCATTATTGTGAATGCTGTCTTGAATATCATGATTAGTCTTTTTTTTCATAAATGAGTGAAAATACATGAACTTGAACTTGAAGTAATAGTATGTTTGTTCTTTAACTACCATAATACACAAATGGACATGAGCCTGACTTACCAATGCAAACACTGACAATTCTTTCAGCTTCCTCTTCTCCTCAGCTAGATAAAGCTCTCTACAAAGAAACACAACCAAACAAGGAAATACACAATACATTCTCTGGAATGCCTGTTGTTCAAACATATGCATTTACATCAGTTATGAATCTCAATCATTGCAAGCCCAAGCCCCATGTACTGATAAAGTGCACTTCCATTTTTTCTGATGCCATATCTACTTCCTCATGCCATGGAAAATCATTTTAATTGAGTGAAAGAGAGCAGCTGCATACAGTGTCACACAAGGTTATGCACTCCAATTGATGCTAACAAATTACAATGACAAAAGTGTTTCACAAATCCTTTTTTGCTACCACAGGAACTACACCCTGGGTAGTTAAATTCTTGCTAAGGAAGGGCTGGGTGTAGTTTGTTGCATCACACGAACGTTCAATGTCAATAAATTTGAACAAATTGCTCAGACATAGCCCCAGTATTTTATCTAACAGGCTAAATATATCAAATATCATGAATAGGTCTGAAAGGTTATAAGAGCAAATACTCCCTTAGGCAGGAAAGTTTGACATAGAGGATAAGAAAGTTATGATCTTTCAAATTTTTAATTTTGTGACATCACATGCGAGGTGCTCTCCCATATATTGTGTGCTGTATGATCCCATGAATTGCTCTTTTTTTGTTTTTAATGAAGGAATCATTTTTTTTTCATAGAGGTAAGTGTGTAAAAATGTGTTTCTAAGGATGTATTAAATTCACAGGTAAGCTGATCCACATCCTTTTGAGAAAATGGACATTTTCTCAAAAACTTGCACACAACATATAGGAGAACACCTCGCGCATAATGTCACCAAAACAAAATCATAACCAAATCATAACTTTCTTAGCATTTGACAGATTTTTAAGAAATTCTTCACTAATATGGTTCTTTCATGTTTCTGCGTCTACCAACCTAATTTCAGGGTGGACTATCCCATTAAGGTCCAATAAATAATGATTATTATTTTATCATTTTTTTATCTTATTATTTTTTGTGAATAAAATACTATCAAACGGTATTCAGTGACTCTTACAGGACTTTTTGTGGAATGCTGAAGGAGAGTTTGCTCTCGGCCATGATCTCCTCCACCTGAACAATCTTCCCATCTGGGTTGACGTAGCGGTACTTCTTATTGCAGGCACAGCCGTACAGCCCCTTGGAGATGGAGTCCCTCTTGGCTGAATTCCGCGGGTTGCCAGGGCGGGGTGGCTGGAGGGCCGTTGGCGATGGGGGCACCTAGCAATGGAGCAAGATTAAAGGGGAGGATTAGCGGGGATCCACACATGACATGTACATGGCGACTGAGGGAGATTGAGCCCTCCCCCCCCCCCCCCCCCCGAACCTAAAAGGGGGAAAAAGAAACAACAAACACTTAGCAATGTAGCACAAGTAAGCAAGTTTCAAGTTTACTGGTATTTATTTCCACAACTCATAAGAACGTGGCATTGATTTTTAGCAAAATTTGTTGGCGAATAGGGCACTTCTTAAAGTAATATGGCAAAATTGAGCTAATTTCAAGTTTCAAGTTGATTTATATCAATAACTTGTAAGAACATGGTATTGATTTTAAACAAAAGTTGTAAGACATTAATCAAAGGATGACCACCTGACAATGACATAACATTATAACGTAATGAACTGAGAGAGTGGAGGAGTGCAAGAAGCTAGCTTGAAAACTGGACCTCTTGTAATTTGAAGGGGGGGATGACATGGTGGCTCAAAGCAATTTAGTGCCCCCCCCCCAAAAAAAAAAAAAAAAAAAAAAGGGGGGCAGAAAACAACACAAGTAAACAACAAAATGACTCCTGAGAAAACTTGGCCATGTCTTGGCCATGTCAGTTTTTTTTTTCCTTTTATGACATCAGGCTTCAAAAGCAACCTCTAAGAAACATCTACTTTCCTTGAATCCTGCTTGTTGTACGTCAAAATGGCCCTCCTGCTTCAGATTTTAGAAGTCAATTACTGTTGTGCATTGAAGTTGTATGTTGGTGCCCTACTGGTTACCATTGAGCATGCAATATAAAATGGAATTGTGCGGTGGACACAAAAAAATACGAAGGTCATGTGATGTGCATGCAACTAATCAGATCTGAAATCTTATAAGAAACTGACCAATATGCATATGCCAATAAAGTGAGCAAACACTTGTCTGGTTCTATGTAAAGTCACCATTTGGTTGATATGCACTGTGCATAATAATTAATTTAAGAAAATATTGCAATATTGATAGTGATTGTGCCCTAGAAGGAATTTTGAAGTTTATTTATACCCGGTCGTCAATTGTCCATACAGCAGCTTATGTGGGAGTCGTGCTCCTCCGTATTAGAGTGGAGAATAGCCAGCCCGAAAATATGCGGGCTTGTAAGGAACGGTTTAAAGGGCAGCCAGGGCCTGTCACATGACGCCCTTAGCAACAAACCACACCCTTAGCAACACACATACCCCGATGATCCTGTTGCTCAGGGGGTCAGGAGGGGCCAGCATCTCAAAGTCTTTCTCCGGCTCGGGCGATATGCACTGGTCCAGCTAGAGGAGGAAAGTGGGTGTACATGTGTGTGTTGACATACGTGTGCGAGTGTGCATTGAGTTGGCTACAGAATTCAGGACATGAGACATGCATGTGTCCTAAGCATGATCTAACACAGGACTACAAAAGTGAGTTGAGCGGCACAAAGATGAAGCGGAATTATAAACATCATCATGTAATTCTTTAACTTTTTCCTATATATTATGTGTAATGTGTATAAATCATTATGAGGTCGCAAACCACATGTTGAGATGAATGAATACATTAAATTAAACGTTAAATGCATATTTAAGACCAACAATGTAATGCATATATCAACATAATTCCATTTTTCCCATAAAATAAACACCATATATGTCAATAATTTTTATTTTACGTTCTACTACCTTGCATAATATAGTGATGTTGTGTACATGCAGATACATTAACCAGTGTTCCATTGTGCCCTCTCAATACCACCAACACTAGTACAAATGAATAGAGACTACATAATGACCAGACTTAAGTGCTCACGCTTTTCAATCGATACAAATTTGAAATGTTTTTTCAAAGAAGGGACTTTTTATCTATTGGTGAAGGGGAAATGGTATAAAGAGGAGAGAACAAGTGTTGTGTGGGGGGATACAAAAATATCTGCCAGCACATAAAACTTGGTTATATGGTAGAGGTATCAGAACCATCTACCAGGGGCCTTTTTAATTAAACCTTTTGAGTCTAGCTAGCTTAAATTAGCAGAATGCACTTTACCAACTTGCTAAACATTGTTTCATGAATACAGGTGTCTCATGGTAACATACTACTACAAATAAGGGGAAATGTGGAGCTGCCTGGTGCTGTCTGACTTTCCCTGTGGTAATTTTTGGGTCGCTTCTTAAAGGTCACTGTAGACAACATAATTTGGTCTTGATTCTTGAGTCATATGGGTCTGCAACTGGTAATGTGACATTAAACTACTCGCACAAATCCAATAACCAGGTGCTAGGATTCAGCCAGTCGCAGAGACGTATGGCTGGTTTGGACGGTATCATCTACGGGGATTCTTAATCTTACCTCCCAGAGGAGCAGACTGATGGTGCTCCCGCACGGCTGGTCGTCCATCCCGATGATGTTGAGCACCAGCTTGTTGCCTGGCGCAGCGATGATGTCTTTGAATGAGCAGATTGCATGGCCTATGGAGCAATGCTGTTTGCGGGGCAGGGATGGGAGAGGTGGAGAGGGGGAGGGGGAATGGACCGCACATGAAGGTCGGCAGCAAGGTGAGGGGGCAGGAGAGGGGGATGGGGCAGAACATGGGACAGAGGGGGGAGAGGAGGTGGCAGAACAGGGGGTAGAAGATGGGGTAGAGGGGGATGAAGAGGGGGCAGTGGAAGGCGAGGAAGAGGGGGAAGAAACAGAAGCAGAAGAAGAAGGAGAGGGTGCGGGAGCGTTTGGGACAGACGGACAGGACGAACAAGGGGCAGGAGAAGGCGAGGAGGAGGATGGCACGCAAGAAGGTGTGATTGAAGAAGAAGTACAAGTTGACGCACAAGAACATGGGGCAGACAGGGAAGGGGAAACCGACGAAGTAGCACAAGAAGACAGGGAAGAAGATGGAGTGGAGGAAGAAGAAGAACAGAGGGAGGAGAAATGTGGACAAGGTGAGCATGACTGCATGGCCACAACCACGGTGCAGTTGAAAATTTGTATTTTGGACACACATATATTTGAATCAATGGTTATAATTTGCATGATATTTTTTTTAATGAAAGAGCAAGAAGTGTATAAAGCATGATTTTTTGAGAAAATGAATATGAAAAACAGAGCAAAAAAAGAAGAATATATCACAATGATTTGGTACCTTCCACTTATAATTTAAAATTACAAATTGAAAAAACCTTTCCTTAATATTTCAATTGTGAACATTTTTTTAAAATGTTTTTCCATCTCTAAAATAAATGTACTGGTAATGTGACATAATATGGTTAATGGTTGTGAGATTCTACAAGAGGACAAAGAGACATGCTACCCTATGAGGCGTAGACCAGTAGGACAACAAGCCTTAACATCTTTCACTGAATGCTAGACAAAACAGCGCATTAAATATTTGTTATACAACACATGATCTTACAACTTCACGATGCACATATTTCAAAGCCAATATTAAAGTTAAAAGAAAAAACAAAGCTGCACCCTGGCACTTACTGATTTATTCGTCCGATCTTCTACTGAAAAAATATTGGCCCTCAATCTTGTGATGACTGCGATATTCCGGCTCGTCTCAAAGACGACTGTTGAGACGAAGAAGGGATTGCACTGCTGCTCAATGATTTCTGTCTGTCCGCAGTTCAGCCACCGCGTGTCGGGCGGCGTCATGCAGTTGATGGCCACAAAGACACTGGGCTCCTCACCACTGGCCTTGACCGGAAGGTTGTTGCAAGCTGCAGAGGGTCACAAATCAGAGGTCAAAGGTCAGAGGTCAAAGTCAGATGGATCTTTATTATGCAGGAAGACATAGTGAAAAGGTAGAGATACAATCAGGGAGAGTGGAGAAAAGGGGAAGGCAAAATAAAGAGAGTGGAACGGGAAGATGGAGAGGGACATCCTAGAACTTTGGTGTATCATTATTCCCCTCCTCTTAATCGGTTTCTTCTTCATCACAATCTTCCTCTCTAAGACAGGTAGGGGCAGAGAAAGACCTGGGGCCCGTTGCATAAAACTTACAATTGATAGTAACTCTATCATCAATGGTAACTACCATGGTAACATTGCTCAACAGCCAATCAAATTCAAGGTTGCCATAGAAGTTGCCATTGATAGCGAAGTTACCATCAATGGTAAGTTTTCTGCAAGTGGGCCCAGGAAGGACAGGATAGGGAAGAAAAAGGAAGTTAAGACAGATACTCAAGAGTTCTGCAAAGATCGCAATGGTTTCTGACCCTGATGGCTTGAGGTTCTATAAAATCCACTAGCAACTGGCATCACAGTGTCCCAAATAATTCATCATGCCTCTGCCAGAAGAGACCTTGTGGATTGACATGTGCAGCACCGAGTACTCACATATCGACATCTCCAGGACGGGGTCATTGTGAGATTCTTCGGGCATGTCTCGCCGGTCAATGACCCCTGGCTGACCCTCGCTGATAGGGTCCAGCCCGGTGCGGGCCAGGATCTGGATCCGCAGCTTCTGCAGCTGCACCCGCAGCATCTCATAGCTTGCCAGACGTAGCGCCGCAACCCACTCATCACGAAGCTCGGTGGAATGTGCCGCAAAGTACTGATTGTGTTCCTCACCAACAAATTCTGCAATGTATGAACAAATGAAATGGATGTCATTGGTCATTGGGCAAACTGGGAGAGTACCCGATTCCTTTGAGTGATTTGGAATGCAGTGTTAACAACTGCAATAATGAATGATGGCATAAGAAGCTTTTTTTATCTATTTATGTTTTATTGTACATGTTTAAAATAGTGTTGACCTTGTAACAAAAGAAAATAAAAACGCGCATTGGTATGGATCAGCAGCATGTATCCCTGAACGATAACATCTACGAAATCTCACGGTTAGAGCTTCACAAATCTTGTCAGAAAAAGTAAAGAACTATCCCTGTTTAAGTTTGAAACACCATGTTTCTTAACCGGCAACTATTCACATACTGAATTGTCCCACTTAGTGATACACTGCTTCCCTCAACACAACACTGTGATGCAGAGAGCAGTGATGCACTACTGTACATTCCAATATTGCTAGGAAAGTTCTTATAAAGTATTTTCTCCCATTTCTATGGTATCCATACAATTTTATTTTGTTAAGCTGCCAAAAGGCTCCCCTACCTTGGTGTGAAATTTCAAACAAGACCGTTTAGCAAAAGAGTGATCCAATCTTGGAATAGCTAGCCTGCAACATTGGTAACACCTACCACCGTTAATTCATTTAAACACGGGCTAGAGTCTTTTTGCTAAAACAAATACTTTGAAATCATCTGACATCCACGCCCGCACATGTATAGATTTTTAATGTGCCAAGCATTAATGACCTGGGTGGTGTTTCACCAAGATGTTTGTAAGCTACGAACGACTTTACGGACGACAGGTGATCCTTTCTTGTGCTAAATCAGATTTTCAATGAACAAAGTGTGGTATCGCATTTAGCACAAGAAGGGATCACCAGTCTCGTAAAGTCGTTCGTAACTTACGAAAAGCTTGGTGAAACACCCCCTGGAGATTTACAGGACAACCTACAGATGATGATGATGATGAAAGGATAGCAGTGAGGACTTACCCAGTGAGAAGGCACACGGTTTCACCTCTCCATACTCTTCCTTAATGAAGCACTGCTCTAGTACTATCACCCCCTGGGGCTCCGGCACCAGGTTTCGATCCTTGAAGAAGAACAGCAGATTGCCCCTCAAGCGACACCACCTCTCGCTGTAATCTGTGAGGCATTAAGGACACACTATGCTTTAACAGCAGGCAAACAAATATGAATACATATATTATGGATGTATAATATACACATGTAACTTTACCCTCTCATTTCTATTGGCATGATGATATGAAGTAAGTCAATACAGTTTTCAATGCACGGTACTGAGAGGGTTAACCCTCTCATTGCTTTTGGCATGGAGATGTGTTGTACAAGCTAATGTAGTTTTCAAGGCACGGTACTGAGAGGGTTAACCCTCTCATTGCTATTGGCATGGAGATGTGTGGTAAGCTAATGTAGTTTTCAAGGCACGGTACTGGCAGGGTTAACCCTCTCATTACTATTGACATGGAGATGTGTTGTAAGCTAATGTGCAGTTGTAGTTTTCAAGGCACGGTACTGACATGGTTAACCCTCTCATTACAATTGACATGGAGATGTGTTGTAAGCTAATGTAGTTTTCAAGGCATGGTACTGGCAGGGTTAACCCTCTCATTGCTATTGGCATGGAGATGTGTTGAAGGCTAATGTAGTTTTCAAGGCACGGTACTGAGAGGGTTAACCCTCTCATTGCTATCGGCATGAAGTTATGTAGAAAGTCAATGCAGTTCTCAAGGCGCGGTACTAAGAGGGTAAACCCTTTCATTACTATTGCTATAAAGATATAGTTTTCAAGCCTTGGTACTGAGACCGTTCACAGCCATTTGCTATTTGTGAATTCAAGGGTGGATCTGCATTGACGCTCACAATATATCTGGCTATTGTCTGATGAGGGACATTAGATCAAATTAGGAATGGGAATCACATTCCCATTTGCCCCAGCATGTAAAAAGCACACCACTTCATGGCAGAGGCATTGAAAACACATGGTGTAAACTACCCCCAGATTCTGCGGGAGAGACTTTGTGGGTAAGAATGACATGGCATTTATAGCGTAATGGGACAAGAGCATGCACTCTACATGTACATGTACACGAACATGTAACACACACTGCCATTGTGAAATTTGAGCCTGAAGTACATGAATGCATACTTTGCAGATGTTAATGAAAGCCTGCAGTCTAATATCTAAATTGGGAGGGATATTACACTCTAACTCCATTCATTTGAGGAACTTAGTGGTTGACTAATCCCTAACTGGCTCTTTACCTGTATTATCAATCATTTCAGGGAATTTCCCCAATACATTTTCCCCCTAGTAGTACTATACATCCTGGCTGTACATTGTACATGGATGAGATGTTGCCGTAAACATGTACAATGTACATACATGTACATGTCCACAATATAAAACGTCTGTGAAACAGAAAATATAAGTTCTTTACTTCCTGATTTGGATGGACATCATACATCCCTTTGCAGTACAAAGTCAATGAAATGTTTCACATTCCATCACTTTGCATGATTGCACAGACAGGACTCATCATGGAACTCTATACTCTAACCACCAGAAAATATATGTTGTGGCTCTGTGCCAGCACTTCAAAGGAAAGATCTTCCGCATACACATAGGATGTTATTGATATAAAAAACATTGAGATCTAATCAAACTAATCCAGGCATAATTATGTTTCCATAGTAAGAACATTGGAAAGATTAAAGGGAAATCATATACAGTATTAATAACAAGTCAATTCAAATGAATGCAAAAAAATATGAGAAACATACTGGCAACATACTGTACTGGCAAAATATCAGATTTTTTATGTATTTAGGACTGTTCCATCAAAAAACACTTTTCGCCTTGCTCTACAAATTCTAGGTAGACAAGCGATGCTCTGTGTATTATCTTGATTACGCATTGTACACACGAACAATGAACATGTCAGAATTCTGTGCTACATGTAGTAATCATAATTTACAAAAGATCACAACTTCCTCATAAACTAAAACCTTTGCCAATCTGCAGAGTATTCCAATACTGTATGTGTGCTTTCATCTGATTGACCTCCAATGTCAGGGTTTATTGTCCTTTAAGAAAGAGATTTTTCATATCAATTTTATGAAAACGTACCAAATGGTTGTTTGTTTGTTTTTTGCTTTTTGAGAAAAGCTGCGTTTGGAGGAAGTTGCTGAGCAAATTCCACCTGATCCTCACAGTGTTAGGAAAATATTAACTCTGATTTGGAAATGTAAATAGGCCTATTGGTTAGCATGAAAGGGGAACCCCAGTCCCAAAATTATTAATCTCAATACAAACAGAAAAATCTGAGAAGCAGAGCAAAACAAAATAGCAGGAAGTGCACCTGTGACATCACAGTCTCAAGACGGAGTTGCTAATTTGCCTCCTCCAAATGTAAATCTTCATATCATAAAAACATTTTGGATGTTCGATTTTCCTGGACCTACTAGTATGGATCTTTGCTGTGCTTCTCCGGCTTTTGTACTTCATTGAAGGCAACTTATTTTGGGACTGGAATGCCCTTTTAAATAAGAGCCTACTCCGGGGGGGGGGGGGGGGGGGGGGGGGGGGGGGTGCACTCAAATGATATTTTAATGGGGGTGTGCCTTACGAAACCCTGAAATGGGGGTCTAAGGAACTGACTACAAGGGTAAAATCCCGTAAAATGTGAGGTCTTAGGAACTAAAAATATACTGGCATTGTGAAAAACAGGGTCTACAGAACTATCCTCGCTGCACATACGACGCGTTGTGTTTACGTCAGGGTTTTCTTGCAGCTCGCTCGGCCGGCGTGTCGGGCGGCTGGGTTGATGTTAAATCGTACGCGTAGCAAGCTGCACGCAAGCCGCGGACCTGGGGAACGGAGGGAGGGGCACAGCAGGGAGGCTAAGGAGCGGAACTTTCGCCATGCGTGGGATATAGAGGATCTAAAGAACGGATATCAAGGTCTCAAAAAGGGGGTCTTCAAAGCGGCACGTCCCCGTACCACCAATGTATGTGAGTGCCCACCCCCCCCCCCCCGGGAGCCTACTATGTGACATGTACAGTATACCTATATGTACACTACAGCTCAAATGTATTGGCACGGGTTAAGGGAAGAAAGGAAGGAGCCACAGTTTTTAACCGCAGTATATTTTGTCCAGTTCGGCATGAAACATGATGCTTTTAAGGCTAAAGCATCTTGTTTCATGCTGAACTGGAAAAATATACCATGGTTTAAAATAGCGGCTCCTTCCCTTTCCCTTTCCCTTCACCCGTGCCAAGTCCTTTGGGCTGTAGTGTACATATATGTATACAGTATACCTATGACCATGAAACATAGAGACGTTTCAAAAAGACACTGGCCCTTACCTAATCCTTTCTTGCGCCAGCCACCAGCCGTGACCTTCATGTAGAGGGGGCCCTCTTTGGTGAAGTACTTGGAGGCCTCCATGCCCACGGCCGCCAGCTCCTTCTGGTTGAAACGCATCCTGGGGTTCAAGTGGATGGAGCCGAGTCGCCAATAACTACTCCAGCCGGCTGCTAGCTCACCCGCTGTCTGGTACATGTAGCACTCGCTGCTTCACATCCAGCCAGATGGATACAACTATGTCGTCAAAGAGGGATTGTCCCGCTCACATCCTCTTTATGATTGTTCCTTCACGTCAAACACATATGGTTGCCAGCAATGGGTGGCTATAGCTGGCTGCGTGGGTTTGTTAATGTGATAGGGGAATCTATGAATCGGAAATCTTTCCCCTTTTTCTACGCTTCAGCAGATGGGGGGGGGGGGGGGGGGGAGTGTATCTCAGGAATAAAAGAGTCTACACATTCAGTACTAGCTATTACATAGTTGTGATTACATCTGGTGATGCCCCTCTAAATTGTTGCTGTGGGGGCCACAAGCTTATCGTTGCTGTCAGTCCATCAGGTGCTAATCACTTCACATCAAATAAGGGAGCTTCTACAAATATAACAAAATCCAAGGTCGCAATCAGTTGGACACATGTACGGACATCGATGGAAGTGCAGAGGATTCATATAATTGAGTCCATTTCCATGTCAGCTCTAAGTGTTATCACGATCATAGAGGTAGGCAGATGTCTTCGCACCCAGCAGTTTTAGGTGTCATCCCTAGCTGTGCAGCTACATCTGTCAAATAGAACAGAAAGAAGCTCTATCATAAAAGTCATCTTTGCTCTTCAAATTGTTTTTTCTCTTCACATTTCAACCAGTGCTGTACTTCACATTCTTAGAACATGAAAATGGTTCACAAATTAATTTCCATTGCCAGAATAGCCTGGCTTCCAGGCTGTTAATTTTTTTAAATCCAAACTACAAACTTTTAAAAAAACAGGCCTGGCTGCATATAAGGCTAATCATTCTCAAATCTCAAATCTCAAATGGCTTTGGGACTAACAGGGAAAAAAGAGGAGGATGAAAGAGTGACTACTAGTCTTTATGAGTCCAAGTTTCTATGTTTTAGGTTTAAATTAAAATGTTCAAAAGCCTGGAAGCCAGGCTAGTGCCAGAAGTATATTTTGACATGCTGCTGGGAAAATACGCGAATATTCAACTCAGTTCCATTAAATCAATTTAAATTAAATTCAACTTTATTTCACTCAATGCAATACACAATAAAACAATAAATATACGCATGAACACGAATGGAAGATAAATATATTTAACACTGAAAAACTGGTCAGACTTATAAGCAAAACCTTCAAAATAAAACCATAAATTTTATGAGCCTCATGGCGATATAACCCCCTTCAGATGGCCCCTGTCAAATGTTATTATCCTCACAGGGTGTCATTCACAGCATGTTGTACTTCCCAGCATGCTTCAGTGTGTTTTTGTCATGAGATCAGTATTGAAAAGGAGCCCATGTAAATCTATTTTTCCCCAGCGATAACAATTTGCAATCAATTGATTGCAATGACAGTGACCTTTCTGTGTACTGACAAGTCACTCTAATGGAATTTTGTTTCTTTGACAAGAATGCAGTTAAAATACACCCCCCCCCCCCCCTTCTATAATTCAGGGCCCCCATTGAAATAACAGATTGAGCTTTAGACCATTTTTACAAGGGCCAAGATACATGCATGTAAACATCTTACATTACTTAGCATACATTGCTACAAGCATCATTACAAACAGGCAAAAGTAAACATAAAATTATCAAGAAATTTCACACCGAAGTTGGTACATAGTATGCATGCATAGCCTAAGTTGAAGACTGTGCACTCTATTCATGTCAGGTGCACTGAGTATTGTTTGAAATCACGACTAAGTCTGACCTTGTAGAATATTCTTCACTTTTTCTCTATTTTGTGGGAAAGCCAGAGAGCAAGTATTAGCCTCACTATCCAGACTTAGTTCTTGCTTGCAGGAGAGCATCAGAAAGAAACAGGCTCCGCAGGCTACAACCAAGACTAATATTAGGGATGTACAGCAAAAAATTAATACTCCCCAAGTGCAAAGTCAACACTCCGAAAGCGAAAGACATCATACCCTGTACTGGGTCAACAAACATGCCTGATAGCGAATATCAAGCGAGACATCTCAAACGAGAATATCCTGCGATGAAGAGGAGACGAGTTGTGGGGAAATTATAAAGGGGAAGAGGAAAACCACAGGTCCCCTCTGAGACTGGCATGTTGGGTTTTACACATTACATGGAGGCTGAGAACATACAGTGCTTTCGCTCTAGTTTGCTGCAGGGTTCTACCGCACAACACCTGCTAGTTTACACCTACTTGAGGCACTTTCTTCATGTGTACATGTATAGGTTCAACCCATTTCTTACTGAGCCCACCCTTTTACGAGCTGGCTTTTGACTACTCAGATACTGAGCAGTGAGACTCCTGCATAAGCTGCTGTGTAGAAAGTAAACGACAGGCTTTGAATTAACTTCAAATTCCTTACAGGGTGCAATTAAAGGGGATAAACTGTACTGGGAAGACAAAAAGTCTTCAAAAGGGAATCGTGAGCAATCTTCTTACCAATGGTCTTAAATTCATGTTTGTTCATTTTAGACACTTGTTGAAAGTTATTTGGCCTCAAATGATCCACATTTGGATCAATTAGTGATTAAATCAAAATGTTCGGGCTGAACATTTTGAGGATTTGTGATTTAATCAATAATTACTCCCAATGTCAATCATTTGAGGGCAAATAACTTTCAGCAAGTTTTGAACATGGAAAATACATTAATTTAAGACCATTGACATGAAGATTGCTCACGATCACCTTTTAAAAGCTTTTTGTCTTCCCAACACAGTACATGCCCTTTAAGCCACACCCCTTTGTTTACTGCATTTCCATGGTAAATTTGACATGCTCACTGGATCAGGGTTCACAAAGCTGAAAATGAAACCATAATCAATGGGTTAAAAGTAATGGATAGCTGCGATGAAGATTATTTATGACTATGGGTCCTATTCACATTTCATGACAGAATCACTTGAAATGGGCAGTCTCAAAATGATATTAATAGCCATCGAAATGAAAAAGGACGGGAACCAGTCATGATGGCAATCATATAATCTTTACCACTAACCATTACCTCTAAATCAAGGTTAATAACTCTACTTATTTTTGGTCAGCTGTGATGGTGCTCAAAGGGGATAATTTTCATTAAAAAAAGTATCAGTTCCATAGGTGAAAGGGGTTCTGATTCACACACTTATTTAGTTGTAAAAATTGATACTCATCAAATCTAGAGCAGTCGGAACATTTCAAAAGGCCAAGTCGGAACATGTATGGCTTCTGGTAATTTTTAAACACTCAATACAGTGTGAGTCTTCTTTCATTTTATTCATGACGAAACTTGATAGAGACCACTGGGTCGACTTGCATGGGTCGACAAACACGGTTTGAAATATTTGGGCCCTGTTAAGAGTTGTGATTGATCGGAATCGACCATTCTCTTTGTGCATGTGCAAATGGCAAGTACATGTACGTCATTCAAACAATATGTTACTAATGGGGACCCCAAAGCTTGACTGAGGTTCATACGTCTAGCAACAACTGATAGATTGAGAGTGCATTCTACCCATTGAAAATTAATCCCTAGAAATGGGTGAATTTCATAATGCGGAAAGTTGTGAATACATTATGAAAGTGGTCGATTTATCGCAAGTCCAATCCCTAATCTCTACTGTACAGAGTACAGATTTACGATTGATATCAATTGCAACTCATTAGAAGACAGGGCTGTGGATTGCAGAAAAATACCCCTCAGCTTTCTTTCTCAAAGCAGAACAAAATGACAGATGTCCCCTTAACTCACCCCTCCCCTTGTCTTCTTCACTTGTGTGGCCTATATCTCATTACAATTTATATTGAGCCTAATTCCTGTCAACCTGAACCTCAACACAATGAGTACTTCCTCTTTGCCTAATCTGCCAATCTGTTATCGCAAAAAAACAATGACAGACATGTGGAGGATTCCATAAGTTTACCACGCATTGTTCGCCCGTTGTCGTAAGACCTAAAGCCATGGGAATCGTTGGAACACGTCACAAATTGACAGAAGGTTTCAGCTTGAATATCCCCAAAATCTGATGATGAGTTCACCTGTCACAAACCCATCGCAATTTGATAGCACATATTATGTGGAAGTAGATCAGTGACATAATTATAAGGGTATGTGGGTGGCCTAGAAATAGAGATAAAAGGGCAACTGTCTTTTTGTAATTAAAGAAGTGAACTGATTGTTGTGAGTCACATCATACCATATACAGCATCTATCTTTTTGAATGATGCAAATCTATTTGTGCAGAATAATGTTTAACAATTTGTGTGTGATGCAAAATATGCATTGAAGTGTTCTGAATAAATTATCTGATACACCTACAAATTGTTGGGTCCTGATTGGTCAACAAGTGAGCGTCTAGTTAAATATGGATTATGAATTGATCAAATGTCACAAAAACTGTGCCATAAATTGTTGACATCCATCAACTTACAGATGTATACATTACTGCTTGATTGAGCTGCAACTTTTGAGTAATTATTGTTCAAAAGTATTATTGGGTTTATAAACGACTTGTAAAAAAAAAAAAAACTTCCATCTACACTCCAGCTCAAAAGAATTGGCATAGGGAAAGGGAAAGGGAAGAAAGGAAAGGAGACTCAATTTTAAACCGCAGTATATTTTGTCCACTTTAGCATGAAACACAATGCCTTAGCATAAAAAGCATCATGTTTCATGCCGAAGTGGCCAAAATATACTGCGGTTTAAAACTGCGGCTCCTTCCCTTTCCCTTTCCCTCTGCCAATTCCTTTGAGCTGTAGTGTAGATGTATACTATGTAAATAGTCTACAAAGTACCACACTGCTGTTTTTTTTTGTTAATAAGAACTGTATCACTGTTCTAGTTAGTCCTGTGTATTTGATCTCAATTAAGCAATATAAGTCAAAGGCACACACATTTATAATCATCTGTATCCAGTGCCATCATTAGGTCACAGCGTACAGCACAAGCCTGATCAAGGAATGTGCAATGATATGGTTCACAAGCTCTTAATGTAATGTAAGACAGGAAGTTAGTACTTTATAGTTAGTGCCTGCAATGTATGTGTACATGTAACTTCATGTACATACATGTACTTGTAGTGTGCGAAATAACTACATTTAGAGCACGAGTTACAAATCTTAATCTATTAAGCACTGCACGTAATATCATGAGACAATGTTTGTGATGCAATGCTGCAAGTTCAGTATAAGCTGTACATGTAGCGGTAAATGAATGTGCAGTATCGGTAAAATAGTTCTGGACTCGACTCATCACAATTCAGCTTGGAAAAATGTGATTGTTTTCCCCTGAAACAGATTTGGGCTCAGAATGAAAAAAAATTTAACTAAGAAAATGATGCACTACGCAAGGCCAATACTTTCCCAATGCTTCGCAGGTAACAATATCTTTAGTTAGAAACACACAATTACTGTATAATCCCTAATGTGATAGGAAGTGGTCCTGTTTTCTGGAAATTAGATACAGGTTTATTATTGAAAGACACAAATAGAAACGTGGTGAACAATTAAAAAGGTACCTGATAGCAACGGTGATGTGGATGCTGTTGCCGTATTTCTGACATCGTTTCTGTTTTAAGCAAAATAACAGATTTCACGTCTCTAAATGTACCTAAACTGATTAGCACGTATCAGAAATCTAATGTAAAGAATTTTATTGATCAAAAAGTATTATGTTCAGATGTCTGAGTAACAGAACAGAGGGGAATTAGAATGATTTGATATAATGAAGGGGAACTTAATTCTTTTCATATCAAAGCTCATTGTAATGCTCTAAAAATTGCCTGGAAACACTTGATGCATGAAAGGAAAAAAATCATTTTGAATGACAGACAAAAGTGTGGTAAACTATTCACCTTTACAAACTTTACTTTCAACTCTGTACATTTTCAAACATTTTTAGACAGAGCTATGTACTGATGTTGGACTCATCATACATGTAACTACTACAATCTGTAAAATGTTTGTTGAACCTTTATGAAATAATGTATTGATCAAAGTAAAAAGTAATAATAAGAAATGGTTTGATGCTGGTATACTAAATTATTGTACTTTATTCAATTTGTATCATTTATTAAACACACAAACAGGTCATGGTTCTGGTTTTTCCATCAGTAATAACCAATCAACAAATCCTCCACAATTTATGTATTCATTATACCAACATTCCAGACTTAATTTAAATCAATAATCATTATAACCTGCCGCTCTTTGCCACCACTCATGACATGACTGTGTGTTGATCTATTCTGCCCCCAGAGTTTACAAATTTGATACAAATATTTGTTAAGCCCACATTTCCGACTTTATTTTGGATTGTTTTGACTACTAGCCTGTAAACATCTTGCCAGCAATTGTGTCTTTATTTTATAAATATAGTATTGACATGGACACCCCAAGAATGACTGAGTTAAATGCACCCACATGTGTGACTCTATTGTGACTCTTTTGCCCCATTTATGGTGCGCGCTGACTTTACCCCGCTTCAGAAGCGGGCTAACTTTAGCACGGGGTAAGTCGTTTCATACAGCCTTTTCGACCACCTATGACGAGTACAAGACCGGACTAGTTGCTGTGGTTTACCTATTGCCCAATCAGCTGTGCTTCCCACGAGCGCGAAAATTGAACGCATGCTCGCCATGCATGGGTCACTGATTTAGTCCGCACTAAAGGGAGAAACGTTTTATAGTGATGTTAGCTCAGGTCTGATGCGGGCCTGATGTGGACCTGACCCTCCTCCCAGCCAGCACGAACTTTAGCTCGGGCTAAATATTTTCCGACCTTTTATAGTGAGTGTTACCCCGCATCAGGTCCGGACTAGATGCGGGGTAACTCTCACTATAAAAGGGGTATTTATAACCCACAGAAGTTCTATTTGTTACACTTACACTCATGACTTTATTTTGAATTCATACAAGTTGACACATTAAATGAACATGTAGCTGTCGCATAGTACTGTGCTTGACCCAAACTAGTTGGTCCACTGTTGTGACTTATTCCTTTAATAAATATTAGCACTAAATAATGACTGAAGGACTCAGGGCAATATAGACCCCAAAATGAATAATAAAGAGACCCTTTAAAGAGCCAAGGGCCATATTCATGAAACTTTACTAAGCCTAGTTAATTACTTAAGTGCATTAAAACGCATATGCATTGTACAGTAACCAACTAGGCTAATAAGCTTTCATGAATATGGCCCCAGGGCTGTGAGAATTTGCCAATGTGTCTGCTTGCTGTGGTCAAATTAGCCTACAATGTACAGTTGTAGGTTCTATGTTGAGGAGTTCATGGACACAGCCAAGTATGTTAACAAAATACCCACACTTGATGGCTGCTCTCATACAGGGGTAGGATGTAGTGTTCGGTACCAGATATAGTTTTAACAGACTCAGTCGTGTCCATGCACTCCACAAATCCTAGGCTATGGTCTCGGCTATGGTTACACGAGTAACATAACAGATCAAACTCCACGAAGTTGACTGAATCTACAGGGATGTTAGATTACTGCTGATATCACACATGCACAAGCTCGCAACTGTCAAAGTATTACCTATATTGAGGGTGGGGCTGATTGGACCGGCGCCGAACGCAGTGCCCTCTTTAAACGATAATCGCACCATAAGAGCTCAGCTGTATGGGCTTTTCCTTTTAGTGCCCATACACATCTCTACATGTTCTACAGAGACAGATGCTAGCAGTTAAGCTCAGAATTAGACTGAAAAATCAGACACTGATTTAGGGATCTGCTGAGATTGTATCTGGCCTCTCTAAATGCCCTACCCCCATACTTATACCCCACCTTTTACAGACAGGCCCGGCCATTCTCCGCAGAACCTCTAGTGAAGAAACACGGGTGAAAAATTCCTTGTTTGGCAATCAAAACATAAGGTTACGTTTCAGACACCATCATAACAATCGCTGCTCGATTGATGGTCTTCTCCATATTCTCCATATCTTCCCATATAAGTTTTTACAAATCTCAAATGTTGGTAGCATCTAATTCCTCGCACAATTTCTAACATTTTAACAACATGGATTCCCCATGGATATATTCGTAGACATGCTTTTCTTCGTAGTGGAAAATCTGCAGCTGACCCAAAGCGATTTTACTACAGATCGCTTATATTCTCCAAATAATTTTTTGCTTACGATATAATTTTAATTTTGTTATGCTACACAAATTATAAAAAATTTTGATCTCTGTTAAAATGGGGTATTACATGTAGATAAGGCCCATAGGGAATATGTATCTAAAAATGTGATTTTGAAAGAAGAATGCCCCAAAATGAGAAACTTATCTCTGTAAACTCAGTATGAGATGAATCAAAATCAGAGTTACAGTGTACTTAATGGAAACAAAAGCAGATCTACATGTATATACATGTAGTAGTTCTGGTTGATATTTCTGTCACCTACTACACCTGTGCATCATTACCTACAAAATCTACCATTAATTGCAGGATCATTCCTTCACAATTTTGTTCATTCCTCTGATTTCCCCCTGTTGTTGCAGAATTATTGGTTAATTACACCCACACGATATTCAGGAACATCAAGATAACACTCAAGGTGAACAAACTTAGATTATCACACCCCTCAATCTAACATGCTCAAACTGTCATTTTCTCAAGCTGCTCGCTTGCTTGCTTTGCTTGAGTGTTTGTTCGTTCCTTCTACATTAGAAGGGACCTACTAATCACACAAGAGGTAATATGCGTGCACAGTACAATGTGTGTAATAAGTGTGTGCAATTAAGCCACACCCCTTTGGTTACTGCAGTTCCATGGCAAATTTTGACATCTTAATTGTCCAGAGGGGTGTTTCACCATGCTGTTCGTAAGTTACGAATGACTGGTGATCCCTTCTTGTGCTAAATGCAATACCACACTTTGTTCATTGAGAATCTGATTTAGCAGAAGGGATCATCAGTCGTTCGTAAAGTCATTCGTAACTCACGAACAGCTTGGTGAAACACCCCCTGACCAGTGTTCATGAAGCCCCAAAATCTAGCCACTTTTGCACCAGACGGAAGACTGATGACATCATGTCTCTATTACAATTAGCCTGTCTCTAATGTAATTATTATTACAGCATAAACATGTAGGCCCATCGTAATAGAGGCCAGCCAAGATGCCGGTCTAGAGTGGGTAGTGCCCCTATGGTTTTAACCCCAACCCCAGTCCCCACTTGGCCCAGGTTGATAATGAGCACATTTGTATTTTGACTTGTTCAGATCCTCAAAAGTTTACGTTCCCTGTACAAACAGTTCACATTCTATTTTTCATTGTTTACATGGCATTTACTCATGATATTCTCTGAAAAGCTGAGGAAGATTAAAGACAGGGTGTCCCTTTTACTGGTAAAATAATGAAATTTTGTAAAAAAAAAAAAAAAAAAATTAAAATTGGAAGAAAATAGTGTACAAGACCCTCCTTCCCAACATGGAGCTTGAAACTTAATTTTCGAGGAGGTTTCGGACGGGTCGTCCCACTCGTCCGATACTTCACGCTTCTTACAGATGTTTACCTTAGCTCCATGTATATCGGGCACTGACATGGGCAATAGGATTGTGAATGTAGACTACCAGGGGAAAAAAAAATGTGGGGGCACAGCGCAATTTCACCACTGAAATGCTTAAAAGAGCCCTGGAAAGTGTTAAAAGAGCCCCCCAAAGTCCCATAGTCATAGACACAATGTTAAATTGTAGCCAAATGGGCCAATGTGCTAATAAGGTAACCCCCCAAAATATTGAATTATTTTTTTCTTTTCAAATGTAAAAATCAACAGTTGTTCACTTTTCCTGAAAAAGTTTGTGGTGCTATGACTGAGATTTCACACACATTCTTTTAAATTCAGGACATTTGCAAATGGGCCACCCTGTTTTTAAGAAAGAAAGACAGAAAACAAAGTAGAAGCATTCTGTGACAATGATATCATGGATATAGAGCATGTGTCAGTGTGTGACTTCACTGCTGTAGTAGAAACAGAAAGTGCAAGTACAGACAGTGATACTGACTGTGCATTGTGAATGTGTTTCACATGAATTACTGATGCTCGACACAATACAGTGTCATTCACAGTCAGTGACAGTATCAGTAGCCCGCTGTAGAATCACTCCCTCATCAGAATAAAGAATTTGTGTATATTTACCTTAATAATGTTACCAACAGTTCTTGAACATTTGTGCTCGTTGTCTACGTTATACTCCACTCCACTTCTCGACTCATCCGGCATTCATTTAATTCTGCAACAGGTTTTGTCAAGTTGTTTGTTGACTGCCGTGTCTGCCTACTGTGACTGTGTGTGACACTTCCACTGCACTGGCTGCACTCACTAAATAAATCGGTCTCACTCGGACTGAAACATGGGAACTAGAATTTGTGATGGCATGTGATTAACAAAATCGCCACGAACAGGCCGAAGCTGTCTAATCAAAGTTTACAAACACCATCCCGTAATTAAATTCGCAAGAGAAGGTCAAAAACATACCGGTACTGCGGTAGACTTGACCTGTATAATCCTCATCAGACACTGGACTTGCGTCTATGGAAGGCCAAGTGCAAAACTAGTGACTAGATAAACATTCGTTCGTTTGGATTGATATGGCATTTTAATTGACAATTTTTTTTTGTTTTAAATTGCGGAATATTATATCATAGCTCTTTTCCACTGCACTGGCTGCACTCACTAAATAAATCGGTCTCACTCGGACTGAAACATGGGAACAGGGTGTCGTGCCAAGCCAATGGAAAAAATCCATCATAGTCCCCATTCCTAAGGAATTTCCGCCAATTTTAAATTGCGGAATATTATATCATAGCTCTTTTCCACTGCACTGGCTGCACTCACTAAATAAATCGGTCTCACTCAGACTGAAACATGAAACAGGGTGTCGTGCCAAGCCAATAGAAAAAATCCATCATAGTCCCCATTCCTAAGGAATTTCCGCCAACACTTGAAAAACTACGGCCGATTGCCCTAACAGACCACTTCGCTAAACTTCTCGAACTCTTTCAAAGAGTCTTTGTATATCGATGGCTCATGTGTGATATTGGCAGCAGTATAGATCCCCAACAATTTGGGAACCGTCGCGGCATGTCAACAAGCCATTATCTGTTGAGCCTCTTGGAGTACCTGCAATCAAATGCCGACAAACCCAACAATGTTACTACGGTCATACTTACCGACTTTTCAAAGGCGTTCGATCTCGTCGACCACAATGTCGCTGTAAATAGCCTCTACGCCATGGGAGCAAGACCTTCTCTTATCCAGTGGCTGTGTTCATTTCTGGCCGAGCGTACACAACAGGTCCGTTACCGAGGTCAGTTATCATCCTCACTTTCCACCAAAGCTGGAGTTCCTCAAGGCACGCGTTTGGGTCCACTGATCTTCCTAAGTGTTGTGAATGATGCTCTTATATCATCAGATGTTAGAAGGTGGAAGTATGTAGATGATCTAACCATAGCACAAAGCCGTCGCCTAAATTCACCATGTACCCTTCACACTAGCCTCAATTCATTTGAGCAATGGTGTGAAGTCTCTTGGATGCGGCTCAACCCGTTAAAATGTAAAGCCTTTCAGGTCTCTTTCACACGCCGTCAACTCCCTCCAGCAGAGATACAACTTAGAAATCAAACAGTACCAACATGTGA
Source organism: Arbacia lixula (assembly GCA_963669155.1). Lineage (NCBI taxonomy): Eukaryota > Metazoa > Echinodermata > Echinoidea > Arbacioida > Arbaciidae > Arbacia > Arbacia lixula. The sequence continues at coordinate 24,337,780 of OZ022582.1, read as the reverse complement.
AGACGTCAAGCTTCTAGGTGTCATTATCAGAAACGATCTGCAGTGGTCGAACCATGTAACTTACATAACTACCAACAGGTTGTAATGCTGACATAAAGTGGTTACGGTTTTTATCTCATTGTCGTACAGTAAATTTACAGTGCATCTTAAAGAAACTTATAATATGTTTAATGTATAATTATCTTTTATAGTGTTCATACCATTTATAAGAATTTTTAAATATTTATACGTGGCGTCTCTCTCTCTCTCTCTCTCTCTCTCTCTATCTCTCTCTCTCTCTCTCTCTCTCTCTCAAACTTTCTCTTTCTTTGTGTCATATTTTTCTTAACATTTTCCTTTCGTTTGTTCTCATGTTGTTTAGCTCTCTTTCCGTGCATCTCATATTAGGATTCCACGGTAGGGATGGGTGAGAGATGTACATGTATTATTGGTAGACGGATAATGTCCTGCATATCTTATTCTCCCCCTTACAATTTCTACCCCATCTCTCTCCCTTCCATATTTTGTCTCTCAATTTCTCATTCTCTTTCTCTATTATTTCTTTCTCTATATCTTTCTTTATATTCTACTTTATTTTTCTTCCTCTTGCTATATTTCTTATTTGCATTGTGCGGAGTAATATTAAACTCTGTCATTGCATCCCCTTCTTGTCTCTAAATTTATTCACTTTTTCTGTCGCTGTCTTTATTCACCCCCTTTCTTGAATTCTTTCTCAAGGTCTCTATGTCTTAATCCCAAAATTGTGTTAATTATAATGTGTCTCTCCCCTCCCCCCTCCTCCCTCTATATAATTGTGAAAGGCAATATTGTGATTTTTCTTTCTCTCTCTCTCTCTCTCCTCATTCTTCCTTTTCTTTCTTTCAGATCAAATATTGTACACTCCACATACAAAATACACTGTGAACATGAATCATACATAAATTCATTTTATATTTCATTTAGCAAATAAATCAATCAACAATCTCAAATAGCTGCTATCACAATTAAAGAAAAAAAAAAACTTTCAAACACCTGCTGGCTCAGTGTACAGGTAGAGTGTATGACACATGAAATGCAACACATAGGTCTATACAGGAGTAAAAGGGGAAAAAGAAATATTCCCTTGTAGCATTGTTTGCATCACACTTACAGCAATGTTTGTCCAAATACATGTAGCAACAAAATTAATGGCAATACAATTTTAATACATTGGTGTTAATGAAGATACAAATAACAGTAAAAGTTGTTTCTTTACACTTTTAGATTGGCATATTCAGTATTTGAATTCAAAATAAACAAGTTGCAAGATACCGTTTTTTTTTTTAGCAGACAAACAAACATATATACATGTACACCCTTAAAATTACTTTACAGGTGTCCTGGACATGAAAATGTTTATTTTCCCACATAAATGACTGCAAAAATGTATGAAACTACATGGGAAAATCTTGAAGCCTGCAGAACTTTCCTCCATCGTATTGTGCAAAAGATATCCCCCCCCCCCACCTCTCCCCCGACCGAAATGTGACTTTTGTATGCCCCTTCAAGCCCATATTTACAGGGGTATTATAAGGGGAGAAAGATGTTGAAAGGATTACAACTAAGAAACAGTTCACAAGTTTTGTATATGAGCTTTGGAAAAGTCAAACTGTATACATCATTGAAGGCCTCCCTCATATCGATCTTTTTTTTTTTTCAAAGGCCACAAATGTAGAGAACCTGAATAAATTGAATTTCAGTTTATTTCATTTGTTATATATTAAGGCACTAATCTATACAATTTGTGATTCTCCATCTATATGTTTATATGTATGCAATAGATATGTAACCAAAATGTCCAATCAGATACTTGTAATACTGACAATAATAATAATTATAATAATACAAGCAATGGTAGGAGTAGTAGTTCTAATAATATAATATAATATAACATTCATAATAATCATAACTATGATTACGTTAATCATTGAGAATTAAACTTATGCAGCTAACTGTCTCTTGGCTTTTACCTTAAATTACTCATCAAAATCGAAAAAAAAAAAGAAGAAGAAAAAACTGAAAATATACTTCCAGTTTAACAATAATTATGAGGGAATGTACTTTGAAGAATATATAGTCTCAACATAATATATGATTTAGCATCCAGACTTTTAGATCACATCTGATTATATTGCATGATATTAACTCCTCATGTTTCATTTCTACTTCCGATCGTCATCTCTATACTGCATGTCCGAATAATAAGATGTTCGCTAGTGATAATCTTTTGTCTCGCAATGTATGGTCAAAGGACTATTGCGAGACAAACGATTATCACTAGCTAATTTATCCACAATGAGTAACACATTTAGCATAATAAGATATTGCTGTCAATCTAATAACACTTGATAACAAGACTATGACAGGATTAATTACAATCAAACACTCAGGAAATATGATAGACTAATGGTCATTTAGAAACAAGGGTAGTCTTTATAAAGCCTTTACAATATCTCTGTACAAGAACATATATATTATTTTTGTTGGCTCTTTGAATAAGGCAGTGGGCTATGGCACAACATGAATAGCAAGACAAACCTCATGAACACAAAAGTTGCATTTAAAGAGGGACTTATGGACAAAAAAAAAAAAACTTGAGCTATACAAGGAAAGTTCAAGCCATTGTCTTCCGACGAGTCCTATTAAGTAGACTGTGATTACATTTTCAATTTCAAATGCTCTGACCTCTCATTTGTAGTCAATTCACCATAAACAGGGGCCTTTAAAGAGCAAACGCAATGAATATTTCCACTTGTGCTCAGCATTTATCTGATTGAGTTGCTTTGATTCTGATGTTCAAAATTGTCAGTCAGTACCATGCTAAGCGGGTACTAGACTAGAAATGATGACCTATGGACATAACGTATGTTTCCAGTCCCTCGATTAACAGAGGAGCTTCTCTTCCCCCCCCCCCCAAAAAAAAAAAAAAAAAAAAAGAAAAAAAGAAAATTATATACAACTATAATATAGTTATGCAAATTCGTTTACAAGAGGTTGTGTCAGTTTGGTTCCATTATTACAACCAGCGAATAAGTTCAGTTCCAGCTGATCCTCCTAAGTTCAAGCAAGGGTAGGCCTACAACCAGCATGATGAGCAAAGCAACTAGACAACAGCCCCCAGCTCCCAGCAGTTCTACAGCCCCGGACCAAGGTGGCAGCCCGGCCGGGCAAGGAACAGGGGGTGCTAAGAATCTCTGGGTTCATACGGGCCATCACTGGAATTTGAGAATCACTACATACAACATAGGATCCATACTTGGAGACGAACAAACCTCTACTCCAAGCTTTTCTAAATTTCACATCACAGTAACATTAGTTTAGATTCACATGACTTCAGCAGATTATTTACTAAACACGACCTTTGGCTTGGAACATTTTACTTGTGCTTGCTATTGAATTTTGTTTGGCAGTTTCACTAAGATTCTAACTTTTGGCTGAATTATATGAGCCATGTTGGTTTTCATGGTTTTCCAATCCTATTCGCAAATTGATGGAAGACAACATGCCTTTGCACCAAAACCCATCTAGACTTCTGATCTTTTATCTCAGATTACAGCATTCTTGATGTACTCATGCAGGTGTATAATTGACATTCCAATAGTCCAAGATAAATGATTGAAGGCATTAATGATCTTTCACACCTTTGACTTTTTAACATCAAAGTTTCCGCTCATTTGACTGTGAAGCACACTTGGAAGTTTGCAAAAGTCAGCATGGATTAGAACATACCCTAACAATAACAGGATGAAATGCATCCCAATATCAAACAGTCGATATAACTTTGCCAAGCCAATTTGCTGTCTTAATATTGTGCGTAGAGTCTAGCTTTTTGTGCAAGCTGCTAAAGGGATTACCGCTTCAAGTATCAAGAGTATTTAATATTTCTGCATTATTTGCATGACATTATTTCTTTGACATGCGAAAGGGATACACTTATTTCAAACTTCAGCATACACTTCAAAATTAATGTGAAAACATAAATTTAGCCTCAATCAGCCTTTACCAGCAATACATACTGAATCATTGCAAAATATTAGAAAATCACTTTGAATCAGATCCAGTAAGATATATATTCGAATGTTATAGACATATAGAGCATTCAGGCATGCAGAACAATGGAATAAACACAGATTTGGAAAACATCAAATACTATCCATGCATATATAGAGTACTGTAATGAGCGCAGCTTATATATTCTTCAATTAATGTCTAGTGACGTACCGGTATGTGAACTATCCACATCGAAAATAAACTGAATGTCTATACAGGAATGATGATGTAAAGTTAAAATGTTCTCTGAGTGCATATGACATGACTTTGCATTTGTAACCCTGTCAGTACCAAAGAAAATGTATTGAGTTAATGAGCTTTTTCTGGCTGCGTACTGACAGGCTCAAGGGTTATAGATACTTTCTCCCAAGCGATGCTGCAATGCACTATAGCGGAAGAGGCCATATACATAGTTATAATGCACAATGGAAGTTCTTTGGAGCACGGCACAGCAACAAAACAGATTTACACAATGAAAAACACACTTATATAAACAGCTTTACAAAATGAACAACACAAATAAAAAACAGATTTACAAAATGAAAAAGACAAATAAAATCATAATGTCATCATGTAAAGGCCAAGATAATAAGAGATCACTTATGGTAAAATGGAATTGCACAAATCAAAATTTAAATCAATATGTATGCAGCTTGGACGTTCTTATGTGTGGCAAGCTTGTAGACTCAGGGTATCTGCCCATGTGATTTCAGTCTAATGCAGACACACTACAAAACTGCGAAATATTTGATTTCCTAGCTCAAGATTTAAAAAAAGCATGCTTTTTTTGCCCCTCCGGTCCAATGCATAAGCAAATAGAAAGTTATTTTCGAACTTATGTACAATGAAGATAAATAGTAAATTTTCTCATCTCAAGCGCAGTTATTGAAATCGTCAATCTGTTTGTGAAACATTCATGCTTTGACCCTCTCACCCCAAAAATATACTGGTAGCCACTTTTTTATACTGGTAATATATATGCCTGACATTCATATAACCTTCATTTCATTATCCCTTCAGCCTTCATTTCTCTTTTTCATTGGTGATCAACAGATGCTGTATTTCATAACGTTAGCTGTTCCAATATAGGGTAATTAAATGTGATCCAAGTACAAGGGCGTATTCAGAGTAGCTCTGTGTGCAAAAGGTTCTTGAGGACACGAACGTTTAATCACATTCCTTGTTGCATATTTTTTTCCTTCATGGTGTTGCTTCAAAGAGCACAAATGACTTATTTAACTAGCTTTAGGTGCTCTAGTACCATCAATAATTCCCCATATATTTGTTGATATCCTCTGAGAGGATTTTGTAATAAGAGAAGAAATTAACAAAAACAGACCCATAAGTTTCACTAGCGCCTTTTGTTTTCCTATATTGTCTAATTCTATCATATATATGTTTTGGGGGCGATTACTACAACCTATTGCTAAGCTGAACAATACTGAATTCACATGGGTATCTGCATATACCGGTAGGCAAATATTGCATGCATGCACCGCTAGTCCAATTAAGTACAAGATATAAGTCACTAATGTCGTTGCGCAGAGCACAGCATGGCAATATGGTAATCATTGAGATTGATTGACAGTTTAATAATCAACGATTGCTACAACCTTTCGCTAAGCTAAACATGATTGAATTCAAATGGGTATCGGACTATAGGCAGATATAGCTTGTATGCACTGCTAGTCCATGTAAGGACACAAACACTTAAAACCTACATAGCCTCTACCCTTAAGACCAATCTGGTTCCACATTGCGCCAAGCCCTATCCATCCAAGCCCAGCTGTCCTGCGGGACCTACCCCGTGCAGACAAGGCTGATGACAATTGGGTAAAGTCCAACAGACCTATGCCAGTTGTGCACAGAAGACACAGAAGATGAGATATACTTTGTGGCAGTGTGAAGAGGGCTAAGGTCACACTGTCAGACCTTCTGCAAGAAGCTAGATGAGCTAGGGCTCTCTTAAGTCCCCGTCCAGTCTTTTGCCCCTTCAGACCCTCACAACTTCACAGCAGCATGCCTAGTGCTAGCTACCAAACACTCTTATCCCTCCCCCTCTCATCAATCGCCTGAACATAATAATACTGGACTTCTTATACAAGTTTCACGTTATGCGAGCATCCATGCTGCGTTAACACTCTCAAGCTTTACCCTATGTCCTGATTTATATGTGTGCATACGCAGGCACTGATCTCCGAAACAGCGGAGGGGGAAGGAGAAGAAGAAGAAGAAGTAAGTACAAGATATATATCACTGATGTCATCGCTCAGTGCATAGCATGGCAATATGGTAATCACTGAGAATGATTGACAGTTTAATAATCAAAAATACATCCCAGGCTAGGCAATAACAGGCATATCGATGGTCACCAAGCATTCTTGTAGGCTATATGGAGATACATCTTTAAGATCAAGGAAATAGATCTCATTTCACTGATACCTGTTATCCCTCTCACTATCATATGCCCATCATTGTGTTAAAAATCAATGACCCTTTCACACCTTGGTACTGAGAGGCTTAACCCTCTCATTACTGGCTCATTTAACTGTGTAACAATGGCTCTTTCACACCTTGATACTAAGAGGTTTAACCCTCTCATTGCTGGCTCATCTCACTGTGTAATATATCAATGGCCCTTTCACACCTTGGCACTAAGAGGGTTACCCCTTTCATTGCTGGTTCATTTCATTGTGTAATATATCAATGGCCCTTTCACACCTTGGTACTACCAGGGTTAACCCCTTACAAGTCCAAGAGAAGACCTTCCTGTGCCCCATTCACAGTGATCTCCGGTACGCTGGCGTGGCCCCCGTTCAGCTTGGGCTGGTTGAGTTTGGCTTTCCTCCTAGCCTCAGCCACATTCACAGCAGCTTTCAGTCCCATCTGTGGATGTCTCGTGCTGCCTACTGCCAGTGAGTTTACCTGCACGTTGAATAATCATTAAATGGACCATAATTCATTCAAGATATATGGTATAATTCACAATTTAAAATCAACTCGATTCCCACATAAAATATTTTTGATACATTCATAGAGTGCTGATTTATGTTAGCAATTCCATATTATACAAATCTTTCATGATCATGATGAATCTTGTGGAAAACTCCCAAGGTGGGTTATAGGGCGTGCACTTCTCTTTTGGTAATGGTAACTCACCCCCTCCAGTTCATAGAGGGGACCAAAAGATTCCACAAAGATCCTGAATAAATATCATAAAATATATTATATTATACAAATATACCAAGCTGTGAGATTGTATCTAGAGTGGAAATTATCTATCTGAGGAGGGAATGGCATAGAACTATTTTTTCCGAGGGGCGAAGCCCCCGAGGAAAAAATAGTAACTTAAGCCTGTCCCTCCGAAGATGGATAATATACAAACATACCAAGCTGTGAGATTGTATAGTGGAAATTATCTATCTGAGGAGGGAGTGGCATAGAACTATTTTTTCCGAGGGGCGAAGCCCCCGAGGAAAAAATAGTAACTTAAGCCAGTCCCTCCGAAGATGGATAATTTTCACTATACTTTCGAACTCAATGCTTGGTATATTTGTTTTATATCCCTTTTGTAAAACAATAACAGAACAAAAATAGTCGCCTTTTTTTTCTCTGTCTCGGTTCATCCCAGGTAAATGCGCAACACGCCGCGCACTGCATTCACTGTGCACTAATTTACGCCTGCTCAGGTAGAGAGCATGCGCAGTAGTCCCAAGGAAGAAAATAATAAATAGAGCATGCGCAGTCCTCCCCAGAAAAAAAATAGTGAAAACTATCCGGAGCTCTTCGAGCATCAATTGACCAATCACGTTCCTAGAATACTCATGAATATTCATAGAAGTAATATAATATATTTTATATACTTCATTAATATATTCTTTATTCATTACCTTGGTTCCTTATCATGGATCTTGTGCCCTATAATTTTACGTTAAAACGCAAAAAGGCAGCAGGAAATAAAATTGTATTGCATAGATTTTGCGTGTCACGCATTTACACAGGATGAACAGATTTCGATACGGAGGGAAAAGGGTGAATTTGTCTGCAATGACGTCACAAAATACTCTTTTACTTCCCTCCAAGCTTTTTCGCTCTCTCTTTCCCAAATAGTTAAACTATATGTGGTCATGTGACACTGACACTTTCAACCAATCAATGAATGGGAATATATTAATGAGGGATGTAAAAAATACTTTTCATACATGCATATAATCATAACTTTAATTATTTTTCTGGAAATGGCAATTTATGGTTAATTCAATTTAAATACAAATCATTCAAATATATACGTGCAGATTACAGTAATCATTTATTTATCAGAAAAAAAGCGATTTATATGGAAACAGGATTTTCAATTATCTTCAAATTTACGCACACTCAAGTACAAGACATCAATAAAATATAAATAACATATTTCATGCAAATAATCTGTCTTCAAATGTGATGGATATGCTCTTCATAAATTGAAATGTAAACTCAGCCTTGACTCCTTTGAGAGCAAGTTGTACGTAACTGCACTTTAAGCTGGTCTTCAAAGACAGTTTTGCCTGACATGGCATCATCATACCTCTGACGATGAGACCACCATACACCCAGCATCCTCCATCTCCTTCAGAGCCTTTCTTCCTCCAGCCTCCGTGATAGCCCTGCACATATCCTCCACCACAAACGCTCTGAAGCCCAGATGTGACGCATCGATGGCAGTATGCCGCACGCACACGTCCAGCGCCAGCCCGCAGACAAACACATCGGTGATGCGCAGGGCGCAGAGTCGCGAGGCTAGATCGGTCTGCGAGAGGCGTTTGTTGTCGAAGAACGCTGAGTAGCTGTCGATGTGATTGCACAGGCCCTTGTAGATCTTGACATGGTTTGGGGCAATCTAGGAGCAAGAGCAGGAATTGACATGCTGATGTACATTTCACTGTACAATTCTAGACACGCACACACCAGAAACAAGTATATGATATTTTATATTGGAACTTTGAATTATAAACGACAGAGGCTGTACGAGCATGCTCTGAATGTTCATTTATTTCGATATTGCTACAGGCACAATGCATGTCTGTATGACTGTAGAGGGCCACGAGCAGCCACTAAAACATGTATAAGCCCCGTCATAGCACTTGATAATTGCATTGAATCCGTGGAAGTTTTGATAAGAAATTTGCTGAACCTCAACTGGCTTGATAGCATATCGTTTTCATATTTCATATCACACACAGGCACCAAGTTCAAGTTTCACCAAGTATGAATTTGACAATTATTCCATTTTTAAAACAAATTTCACAGACCCTTCAGACCTCTTGATTGTTCCATTGATTAGAGGTACAAGGTGTATATTAAATCAACCCATTCCCTTTTTCAAAGAAATTATGTAAACTTGTCCTTTTTTTTTTTTAGTAAAGTTCATTAGCCATCAACATTTTGCATGCCCCAAAAGCTAATCACTTTGCATGTTCTGTTAATCACATACACCGTAACCAAGGCTGAGGCAACTGCGTCCAACAGATCTGAACTCAAGACTTTGTTGCACAAATTGTGCAACTACCTTATGCCTCTATCTCATTTTGTTTAAGAGACAAACGGTCCATATGTTTAAGAGAGGTTTAACGCAAACAGTGTAATAAACCTAGACTAACTTTATGGGACGCCAAATAAAACAAAGTGAAACATTATTGATTTAATATTTATTATTGATTATTGTTTTAGTCCTTGGACTCACTAAGGAATATTGAGTTTGTCCACAAAAGTTAATCACAGCGAGTAATTGATATCGACCACTGTTGTGATTCTGTGATGAAAATCAATGATTTGGGGATAGCATCAGGCGATTTATTTGGCATCCAATAATGATAGTCCAGGTTTAGTACACTGTTTGCGTTAAACCTCTGTTCAGAATATGGGCCATTATGAATGTCACCACTGAGCATTCGTGCTTTCTGAAGAATCCTACCTTGAGGTCTTGGTGGAGCTTAGCCCCATGTGAGTGCTGCACACAGTGCGCTGGCCAGAGTGTCTGCTCCGTGGGGACAGGCCCACTAAAGACTACAGTGTCAAACATGTTGGCGTGCTCCTTCTTGATCTGCAGAGAGAGAGAGAGAGAGAGAGAGAGAGAGAGAGAGAGAGTAGAGTGAGACGGTCATGAGAAGCCACCAGAATTGAGTACTGTAGTGGTGTTGTCATTTCTGGTTCTAAACAATGTCACTCGAATGAGAGATTCACTGGACCATCATTGTCTAGAGGCTAGAGTCGGGCGTTCTAAATTAGAGTCCTCGCTATGATCACGGATGTTTGCTCTACCCACATAGTTTAGAACCAGTTGTCTTGACAACATGCTCAATTAACGTCACAATTTGGTACTCTATTGGTTTGCTATGATAGCCCTTGATAATAGACTATTTTTGTTATATGCAAATGTTATACACGTCCATCAAACAATACATTATTAATGGTAACCCCAAGCTTGTCCACGTTTTGTCTAGCAATAACTACCGGTAATAAGATTCAGAGGGCATTCAACCCATGTCAAGCCCATCACAGAATACCTGTGGTGAATGTCATAATGCGTAACTTCGTGGCCGAGTTGTGAATACAGTATGAAAATGGCTAATTGCATGGTATTCACATGAGTTCTGTTCAGAAATGCGGTCCACTTGATAGCACATAGTGTTCACATTGCATGAAGCACAGGTACATTCATCAGCGCGATAAATGTCGGAGCACCCATAATACTATGTCTTTCCTTTCCACGATCAATTTTAGTAAAAAGAAATTAATGTCTGCTCTATATTGGGCATGGCATTCTGATCACAAACTCCTCAGGAATATTGATTTACCATTATATACGTCATCTTGATAATGCTCTTACCGGAGAAAATCACAAAACTGTTGCAGACCTCTCAAAGACCTACTGGAGACTGGAGAAAGTCTAAAAAACATCATACATGTTTGAATTCATCGCCACTCCTCAAAGACCCACCTAATCTTCAGGAGACTTCACAAAGACTTTGCACAGATGTCACACAGACTTTGTCTCCAATAGGTCTAAAGAGATAGGCTTAACTGTCCTTCAATAACCCTGTTCATATACACCGTCTATCCGCGAAAAAGGCGCAATATTTGCGGGAATTTTGCTGATGCATTACCGATAGCTGCGTATATGAACGGGAATCTCTCAAATAATGCGGTATTTGCTTCCTCCCTTTTTGCGCTTATTTTGCGGCTTTTTCGCGGATCGAGACCTAGTAATAATACCGCAATATTGTGGTAAGCGATCTTATAAACTGCGTCCACAAAATAGGTGTAAATGTTGCACCTTTTGCATCGCGCTCTGGAATGTGGGTCACTAATCCTACCGCTCGCATGGCTGAGCGGAACCTGTCACCATTGGTTTGGAGAGAGTCCAGCTGCCCAAAACACCACAATATTACGGCTTTTGGGGCTCGCTGGAAAATTGCTTACCGATGTGCATCGGTAATAATAGCGGTATATGGTATATGAACGGGGCTAGTGAGAGCACATGCATAGACTTACCGGTGAGGACTGGTGCAGCTCCCTCATAGCTATGTTGCAATGGAAAGACACATGGTCCTCGGGGTGCCAGTCAAAAGTGTAGACAACTTGCTCAAAGACCACCTCATCAAGCACCCTGTATCCAATACACAAAATTGGTGTGATGCGGTATGTCAAATGGAATTATTATCAACTATGCATATCAAATGGATGCAAAGCTTCGATGCAAAATGCGATGAAGAAATATTGGTTGTTACTAAACTTGCAGCAACCAATAACTTTTCATCATGGGATGGCAGTCATTCCAGCTGGAAATATGAAGACAGTACATGTATGCTAACCATAACCTCATGCAAGCTGACCACAGAATGTTAAAGGGTTACTTAATTAGAAAAATAAGTTCCCTCTAATCTATGTAAAATTATCCACTAAAAACTAATTTAACATTTGTTTGCCGCAATAAAGTCTCATTTTGACAAAAATTTGAAAAAATGCACACCTCCAGTGATGTATGAGAAGTCACAATGCCATAAATGCCAACGGCATAAATAAAATGTTTTATTCACGCCATTCAAGCAATACGTTACCAACGGAAACCCCAAAGCTTGTCTCATGTTTGTCTGAGTAGCAACAACTAATAGATTCAAAGTGCATTCTATCCATTGAATCTGAATGACAAGATAAAGGTGAATGCAAGAACACGTTACTACGCAGTTAGGGGGAAAGTTGTGAATACATTACGAAAATGGTCTATTGTTGACTTCCGTACAAATCTATGGAATTTTGACTTCTCATACGTCACTGGAGGCGTGCGTTTTTTCAAATTTTCGTCAAAATGAGACTTTATTGCGGCAAACGAATGTGAAATTTGTTTTTAGTGGATAATTTCACATAGATTAGTGGGAACTTATTTTTCCAATTTAGTAACCCTCTAAAGCCCCCACCCACTTTGTAGTTGTTTTCCTCTGTCTTGCACCCTTCCTCTAAATATTCAATATGAATATTGAACAATGAATGAACATAGAGACATTTCATCAAACATCTACCATGGGAGTCGGGACTAACTGGACAGAAATATTGCAATCAGTTATAATCACATAAGGGCACGATTGCATTCAAACATGACCTGGCTGACTGGAATTGATCATTATCCATTGCAGTCGAGGACCTAACATTCCATTGTTCATTATTCAACTTGACTGTTTACCTATTGATAACAGGCACAATCTCTGCAGCGTTCTCCACGGCCAGAGATCCATCGATGAAATCATTCTGCACATCCACCACTATCAGAGCTTGCCTCGGAGTTAATACCTGTAAAGAGTTGGACATGAAATAAATAACAATCATAAGGAGAAACAAGGCTTGGTCTAACCCCTAATCTTTGCTTCCCAAAACAAGAACAAAAAAACAACAACTAAAAATCATGATTCTTTTTTAAAACCTCCCAACAAAACACATGATAATGAGAGAGCATGCATACAGAGTATGTTTGTATTATGTATGGTATTTGTTTCAAAATATATCCCCTCAGTCCAGAGCTACCAAAATTGAAATTTAAAAATCGGGCAGATTTGGGGAAATTTCATCTGAAGATCAGGGAGATATCTGTCAAATGCATACAACCTCATGGCAATAACCTATCAATAATCAGGTAGATTGGGTGATGTGATGAAACCCAATGAAGTAGTACTGGTCTATTTCAGCTCTGCTAGTCCCCATTCAAGCATAGGGAAATGCTCGTGAACTCTCAAACGCTCTTCCTCCCTCCCCTTAAAGAGCTACTAAATTAGAAAAAATAAGTTCCCACTAATCTATGTAAAATTATCCACTAAAAAACAAATTTCACATTTGTTTGCCGCAATAAAGTCTCATATTGACAAAAAATTTGAAAAAACACACGCCTCCAGTGACGTCAGAGAACTCAAAATGCCATAGATTGTACAGAAGTCAACAATAGACTATTTTGCGTAATGTATTCACAACTTTCCCCCTAACTGCGTACTAACGCGTTATTGCATTCACCTGTATCTTGTCATTCAGATTCAATGGCTGGAATGTACTTTGAATCTATTAGTTGTTGCTACTCGTACAAACCTCGGACAAGCTTTGGGGTTCCCATTGGTATACTGTTTGAACGTCATTGGCATTTACATGTATGGCATTTTGACTTCTCTAACGTCACTGGAGGCATGCATTTTTTTTTTCAAATTTTTTGTCAAAATGAGACTTTATTGCAGCACATGAATGTGAAATTCATTTTAGTGGATAATTTTACATAGATGAGTGGGAACTTCTTTTTCTAATTTAGTAGCTCTTTAACCCTTTGCGTGACAAACAGACATGAAGTGCTCTATGGGTTGTGTGTTTATTACATGCCTTATGGAACACAAAGAGTTAAAGGGACACGTCACTAAGCTTTTGTGGCACGATATCGTTTATAGAGGGCGGCGGTCTTATCAGCCCCACCCCAGTACCACCACTGCCCCAGCCTCAAGATCTGCAAAATTGTGAAGTGTCGATCTTGTGCATGTGTGCTACTAGCAACAGTCTTTGACATGCTTTGCATCTACAAAAATTAACACATATTGCATGTAAAGTCACCCGTATCACTACAATTGCGTGCTTGTTTGCCGAAGTTATACAGAGATTCCTGAATGTTAACTGAGCCGGGCCACACTCCACGCCTCACGCGGTCGATTGCAACGCCCTCTATAAACGATAACGCGCCATGAAACTCATTGACGTCCCTTTAAGGAAATTAAAAAAAAGCAAGGATTTTGCACATCATCAAATATTTCATAATACCGGTACATTTTTTCTCCAAAATGAGATGCATGAATACTATGACAAACTGCCATTTAGGCTAGATTTTAGTATGGCTTTCTGGAGTGATTTTAATTTACAAAGAAATTGTAAGCATACACCCAGTAGTAAGGATAGCGTGCTCCATCCTGTAAATGAATGACTTGTTTTTTTCTGACAAGTTATTCATTCATTAACAGGACGGAGCACACTATCCTTACTACTGGGTGTATGCCTAAAATTTCTTCGTAAATTGAAATTTTGTCTCCTGGAAAATTTGTATTGATCATTGTGTATTTACGAAAATGAAAAAATAAACAAACATTCTGGAGTAGTAGTACTGACATAGCTAATTCTCATCTTTTCCTATCCTGTGAGTCGGAGAAGAAGAACTGCTAGAACGATTAGGCTACTTCTGCAAGCAGGCTGGCTTTACTGCAACAGCCAGGGGACTGCTCTAAACGGTACATGTAGGTGCATCTTAATTAGACCGATCAGACGAAATAGCAAGCTAGTTAGCTGATCCGGGGAACAAGCCTGAAGTTGCAATTGCGTCTTCATTAGCTCGAAACTTGGGATGCACAAATTATCCTGATGTTCGCAAATACCAGCAGTGTGCAACGGGAACAGATCATGACCGCATGGCCGCATGGCTTCGGTTGTGAGCTCGCATTCATGTAAACAATGCCTCATGCGTGCTGATGTATGCCAGGATCGAAAAATTTTCATGCTAATAAATACAATCCGAGCTAGCTCCATCTACAGCTGTAGCCCAAAATTTTTTGGGGAAAGTTTCTCGACCAAATAGCTAGCTATTTCGCCTGATTTGGCTAATGAAGATGCAAATGCATGTAGCTAGCTAGTGCGTGATCTGGCTAGCTAACCCGATCAGAACAAGCTCGCTATGTCGCCCACATCGGGCTAATGAAGACACCCCTTATCAGATGCAAAGTGATGCTCAAAGAGTTGTATCGTAATAGCAGTCGTTCAGTCACTATAAAACACAAACTGTGCATATAACACACTCCCCTGGGCAGCACTCAATCATGACCAGCCAATTACTTAAACACTTCGTTATCAGGGGCCAACAGAGGCATACACTTGCGCACTTACCACTACCTTCTAATGATATGAATCTATTTTTGAAAATACATACCAATTATCTCCCACTGGTATGAGTTGGAACTTTGTGCATGATTCTCCTAATCTGTGTTTCACTTTTCAAGTGCCACGTGAGTCTTTTTCCACCATTAATGCATGTGTACACAAACAAACCCATTTAAGGAAAACAAAAACAGATCTGTTTCGTTTTTATAAATATCACAACTATGAACCTGGTACACTATTTATTTTCCTTATTCTGTTCTGTTACAAGCATAGAAGCAATTATGCCTACATATACATGTGCTATGCAAAAATGCTTCATTTTTGTTATTATCATCATGCATAATAAGTGTGTCTAGCATGTACTTAAAAATAGAATGCAATTCTTTAAGATGCCATAATGCACCATACAAAAATAAATTGCAGAATTCTTCTGTATCTTCCTTTAAAATATGAAAAAATGAGATAATTGTACACAATATGTTTTTGTATCACATGATCTTACTGTGAGTATTTACAATAGAATTCTTATTCCACCAATCATTTCTTTAATCCTTTGTATGGCAAACAAATTGAGGTCTATGGGATGTGCATGGATTACTTATGAAAAAATTCACTTGTGGCATGCAAAGTATTAATATGTTCCCATTTATCTGCATAAAGTGCACAGCCTATCTAGTCACAATGAGTTGGACTTTGTACAGACCGAGCCATTGTACTGGCCATATGCCCAAATTCACGGCCAGTCCTTTTCAGAGCAAACATACTTTATTTCTCTTGGCGTTTGGCTTGACAGCTCTTGAAAAACATGTTTATCCGAAAAACATCTATCCATTGTAAATCATAATAATGTCAAATAATGCCAATTTAGAAGGGAAGTTTTAAGAGCAAGAACGTGATGTAAGCACTATTCCTACTTCCATGTTCACTTTATGTTAGGACAGATTATGAAATCAACTGTAAAATACAATTCACTGAAATACATAAATTTCTCTGTTAGGTAGAGGTTTGGATAGGGGAAGAAGAAACCAGAATGACTCATTTATGACAATAAAATATAATGTATTGTTTTTCCTCGCTTGTTTGCATATATTGTTCATAAGTATGCTGATGGTGTGCTATATTACATAAAAATGCATGGTTTGTTTGGTGTTTAAAATTTGAAATCATTGTTGAGTGAAAATTTGTGATATCATCTTATTCATTTCACATCATTGTCTTGTATCCTAATGTGAAGGAAATAAAATATAAATCCCTGACTCAATCATTCCAACACTCAATCAATACGCCAGCCCAGCAGCAGCATGTACAAAATGCCAAACTTTGCCCCTCCCCCCCCCCGCCCCCCCCCCCACACACACACACACACACAAAACAATAAGAAGAAGAAGAAGAAGAAGAAGAAGAAGAAGAAGAAGAAGAAGAAGAAGAAGAAGAAGAAGAAGAAGAAGAAAAAGAAGAAGAAGAAGAAGAAGAAGAAGAACAAAAAGAAGAAGAAGAAGAAGAAGAAGAAGAAGAAGAAGAAGAAGAAGAAGAAGAAGAAGAAGAAGAAGAAGAAGAACAAAAAGAAGAAGAAGAAGAAGAAGAATGAATAAAGGAGAGAAAAAAGTACTCCATTCAATCTTCCTTTTTTAAGTAAACATCATTCTCTGCTTTAAAAAAAACCACCAATTGAAGTCGATATGAAAATAATCCACATGTGTTACTGCATTCATATAGCAATCATCCTTGCAGTGTGATATTCTTTGCATGTTAAACAAGCTTTTTGTACATGTGATTTAATTTAGGAATTTAAAAACAAGGCAATACAGTCCCAGCTACAACATATTCTTCTGTAATCTGCTAGTGATATACACTACAGCTCAAAGGAATTGGCATAGGGAAAGGGAAAGGGAAGAAAGGGAAGGAGCCGCAGTTTTATACCGTGGTATATTTTGTCCAGTTGAGCATGAAACATGATGCTTTTTAGGCTAAAGCATCGTGTTTTGTGCTGAACTGGACAAAATATACCTCGGTTTAAAACTGTGTCTTCTTCCCTTTCTTCCCTTTCCCTTTCCCTATGCCAATTCCTTTGAGCTGTAGTGTACATTGCATACTTGACGAACAATATCATACTTACTAATGGTAGCCAGTATCTCCAGAGAATGTGAAATTCTTCCTTGTCAATCTTGCCATCCTGAAAATAAAGAAGACATGCATCAATTGTCCTAGGAGGTACTGAATGTTCTTTACCTTAAATTATCACAAACACCAAAAATAAATGTTTGTCACATTTTGCAGAACTCGCAATGCAATGCGAATGGGGTATGGAATATTATGGATATAAAGTAAATGGAAAACTAGTGTTTCAAACTGTCTGTCCAATTTGTTGCCTTTGACACACATGTCCTAATGGAGAGTTGCATTTTTAATTCCCAACAATACCCTCCCCCCCCCCCCCCCCCCAACACAAAGAAGTTAACCTTGACACAAAAAAGAAGCCCATGTGTTAAATTCACCTCTTTCTCAAATATTTGTGAAGAATGCACATTCTTACATGACAATGATCTGAACATGTTCTATGTAGAGCTACTATCCTGTATAGAACAGCTTCTATGATGTAATATATTTTTTTGCTATTAAAGGGCATATACTGTACTGGCAGGACAAAAACGTTTTCAAATGTGATCGTGAGCAATCTTCTTGCCAATGGTGTAAAATTCATGTATTGCCCATTTTAGAAATTTGCTGAAAGTTATTTGCCCTAGAATTATCCACATTTAGAGTAATTCGGGATTAAATCACAAATCCTCAAATTGTTCGGGCCGAACATTTCGAGGATTTATGATTTAATCATTAATTACTTCAAATGTGGACCATATGAGATCAAATAACTTTCAGCAAGTTTCTAAAATGGACAATACATTAATTTAAGACCATTGGCAAGAAGATTGCTCACGATCACCTTTTTAAGTTTAATCTATAAATCTAATATAGGTAAAAAGTACAGTATTGTACAGCTCTACATGAATCACAGGTAAACACACCTTGTTTTCATCAAACTGATCAAAGATGACATCTGATTCTGATGAGCTGACATGAAATCTGTCTCCGTCTCGAACAAAAAGATCATCACACAATTTACAGAACTCGGTCGAGTCTAGGAATCCATCTCTGTTAAAAAAGGAATAGGAGGAAAAAGGAGGAAAAGAAAATTCACATCAAACAATGTGCTTTAAATATAGTCTATCCTGAAATTAAGTTAGTTTTCATAAGAGCAGACACATGAAAGAAACATATCAATGAAGGCTTGATGAAAATTTGTCAAAGGATAAGAAAGTTATGGTTGAATCTTGATTCCCGTATGTTGTGTACTAATTTTCTTGCAAATTTCTATTTTCTCAAAATAATACGCATCACTTTACCTGTGCATTTGATACATCATTGGAAACACAATTTTACACACAAATCTCAATTAAAAAATTATTCTTGCATCAAGAGATAAAGAGAGCAATTAATGGAATCATACAGCACGCAAAAAATATGTATAGGACAGCACCTCACACATAAGGTCACAAAATCAAAATTTAAAAGATCATAACTTTCTCATCTTTTAACCTTCACCAATATTTTTCTTTTATGTTCCTCCTTTTATTGAAACTAACTTATCTTCAGGGTTAACTACATTCCTGTATCCCTTTAAAATGCATTAAAGCTCTATTAAGAATTGCTTATTCATATCTGCCTCAATGAGGTACCCAAGGACTAAGGCATATCACAAGATGGCCTTGTCTGGGGGTTTATTTTGTTGGAGGTTGTCAATTACAACAGATGTGATTGAGGCTTAAGCAAGGTCTTACAGTAATGTTAGTCAGCAACAATTCTGACAGGTGAGTTTGTTTGTAGTACCGGTGGGGTGTTTCACCAAGCTGTGCGTAAGCTCGTACAACTTGTGGCCTGTTCTTGTGCTAAATTACATTCGCAATGATTTTGATTCCCATCAGCTAAATTTGAAATCTGATCTTTGTAAATCAAAGTTTGTGTTGTTACCAAGCATCTGAATAGGAAGTTCATGTTTTGTCAAATTTGAATTAGAAAACATTTAGGATTGCTTTTGCTTTTTATTGATATCACTCCTAATCTGTTCAAACTGGAAAAAATTAATTTACCATAAGAACAGGTCACCAGTCATGTGTAAAGTTGTGCATAGCTTACAAACAGCTTGGTGAAAGAAGGAGGAGTTACACTGTATTGCGACAAAACAAAGTAAACTGTAGCTCGTGGTCAATGTGCATGAAAAAAAAAAATCAGTAACAAAGAGTTCAAGGTGAGGTACATTGAGCCCATTTATACTTAACTCGGCCAGGATCAGCAGTCTCTACAGATAACATGTACGTATGAATTTTCAGTCATAGCTTTGCAAACCTTCCCGGGGCCATGAGGTTTTCAGTTATTGTAATTTACCTTCAATGGTAACTACCATGGCAATAGGTCCAATAATGAGAGCTCATTGGCTGTTGCTATGGTAGTTATTGATGGTAAATTATGATAATTGAAAATCTATTTAAATGCAATGTGGCAAGGAAAAACAAAAAACTATCAGGCCTTGTTTACATTTCAAAGTTTCAAACACCCATTTTGCACATTAACTATATTGCCCTGGTGATTGCATGAGTATTGGTCAATAGGGCGATTGCTCGCATTAACGCATCACTGCCATGCAGACAACAGTCTCAAGTATCTAGGTTACAGGATCCGGTAGGTTCTAGTCATCAATATAATTCCACCTTAAGTCAGTTTCCAGTTGTAAGGGAAGTTTTCATGTTAGCATTTTCTTCCAATTTACGTGTTGTTGTTTTTTTTACCTGCAAAAGGGTTAACCTATCTTTAAAGACTGGTCTCCTACCGAGTAACAACAAGTTGCATCCAGTGATTCATGTACACTACAGCTCAAAAGAATTGGCACAGGTAAAGGAAAGAAAGGGAAGGAACCGCTGTATATTTTGTCCATTTCAGCATGAAATATAATGCTTTTTAGGCTAAAGCATTGTGTTTCATGCTGAACTGGACAAAATTTACCACGCTTTAATACTGCGGCTCCTTCCCTTTCCCTTTCCCTATGCCAATACCTTTGATCTGTATGTACATACATGTACAAATTGCTGCATTTGCAACAAATATGAGTCTTAAAAAAAGTTGGTTACCGCGACTTGTGAAAAATGACCTCATCAGAAGGTTACGTAAACAAACGGCTAGCAGCTGGTTGCCTATCATGCGCAAACATTTGTTTAACACTTAGCAAAGACTAGGCTGTTGCCCTTGCTTCTTTGTAGCTGGCATTTTCATCATATTTCAAATATTTGTGCCAAAACTATGCTTTATTTTTAAATGTCAGTATAAATGCATAATCTGGAGAGCATGTGCACAGCCAAGGTGGACTGAATTGTTCATGCCTGTTCTGATATGCTACCATAGCCACGAACAGCCTTGGATACCACAAAGAGTCCTTGGCTCGTGATGTTTGGAATTGATAACTGTAGTGCGCCACGTTTTAGCACCAGTTGCTGGCAGATTTTCGGAATTACCTTTTAACACCATGAATGTCCATTCAACTTTCCCCATACATTGGAGAACTGCGATCTACATTCTTGAAATAACATTTAGGACAGTGTTCTCTATTACCGATCAGTCAAGCTTTTCCCTTCTCAATTTCAAACACAGTAATTTGTAACAGTAACAGTAATACTTGATATCTGATCGGTTATAGGTAACTGATCAGTTATTATAGGTCCATGGCTATACAATAAAAAATACAAAGCTCAATTCATACATGATGGTTGATCATGATCGTGGAAAAAGTCCCCGGCCATGTTTTATTCCATCAAGTGCATACTGTACATGTACACAGAACAATAGTAGAGTAACCCACAATTGGTCGTGAAGACTTATGTAACAGAAATTGCAGAACCAGTTTAGAAAATACCTCTGTATCCTTAATAACCTTAACACTGCAGACATTGCAACAGATGTTTAAAAAAAAATGCAACTTCAATTCAAGTGTACCAACCACTTGCTGCACAGTGAGATAGTACAATATTGCATGCCATGGCAACCTTTCACCAATGTTTACCCGTTTACATTCTTCATTAGAAACAGACGTTGAGGTATCACACAGCACAGACAACCAACATGACCAAAGTTAGCGATCATATGACGCTGACAGTAATGAAAGTGTCGACAACTACAAGTAGGTTGTTTTTTGTTTGTTTTTTGCTGACGTCTGTCAAAGTCATGTGAGTGTGCTCAACTTACGCATTCTGATCGTAGATTTTAAAACAATCTCCTTCCCGCTCCCG
The DNA here is from genome assembly GCA_963669155.1 of Arbacia lixula. Classification (NCBI taxonomy): domain Eukaryota; kingdom Metazoa; phylum Echinodermata; class Echinoidea; order Arbacioida; family Arbaciidae; genus Arbacia; species Arbacia lixula. The sequence goes on along the minus strand of OZ022582.1, from coordinate 24,315,956 downwards.
ATCGGTGCAGAACGATTTGCAGTCCTTCAGAATGTCAAAATAATTCCTTCCAGTGGTAGACATTGTAAGGCAGGGTTGGCTTCCAGATGGCACAATATCACCGAGGCTAAACTGTAGCTAAAAGACAGCAGGTTTCTTCCTGAATCATGTGAATTCCTGTTCCTGGACCCGCCTTTCACATGCAGAGTAGATTTATCGGTGTATTGTTTACATCGGTGTTACGTTACATAATAATGCTATCGTTGTTAGTGATGGCGCTCTTCAAAATCCGCCTTATTACGGCACAGCACTGCGGCAGTGCATGCTCCGCCGCCGCTGTTACTAGAACTTATCTCGTTATTGTACAGACACCTAAATCAATGATTTCATCTCCGTTTTTTTTTTTTTAAATTTTAAAACAAAGTTTGTCTATGCTATGATGTTGATGTAAATTATTCGTGTAGAAAGTGTAGCATAATTGCAATCAGGAAAAAAGTGGGCGTGGTTTATTTGGGGCCGGTTTCCATGGTGAAGCAATACTTTTTAACTGTTGACATCGTAGGGAGTACTACCATCTATGCCCCAAACTACAGAATGTTTTTTTATGAGGTATAATTCGTTCATAACTCAATTATGGAGACTAATTTCATTAAATAAGCGACTTTTTGATATTTGCCGCTCACCTGTTGGCAACTGGGACCACGAAGTGGTCGTCGGGCCGTACCGGCCGCCCAGGACGGGGGACACTCCCGCAGAATGATGTAAATGTGCACTAGCTGTCTCAGGATAATTAACGTGATCAAAGTATTTATCTACTCCTAAGCAATCAAAATGCCCCTGTAGCAATGTTTATTGTGGGTAAACCCGTTCGAAATTGCAAAGTGACCGCCTAATACAAATTTACCTCTCTCTCGATGATGGAAAATGGGCCGAAGGGGCCGCAACCCCCCCCCCCCCTTTTTTTTAAACGAGAGGGGGGGGGGGGGCGATTCAGCTGCGCCTTGCCCATCACCTTTCTCAGACTTGAGAACAACAACAACAGCGCGAAGAAAAATGACATTTAAGTCCCAAGTCATGTCCACGCAACCAATAATTTGGGAAAATACAAATATATACAAAAATTAAGGTCATCTGGCATGCTAATGCATAATTTATTGTATATGCAGCTATACGCAAATTAGTCTAGTTAGTTGCCTAGATCCCCTGTTGCACATTGCGTTATGGCCTTCCGTTTGATGGCTTAGATTTGTTTGGGCCCTGCTGGCAGTTGCTGGAGATACCTCTTAATGACAGCTATCTCCTCTCTAAATGTGCTTATTTCGTCTACTGGCAAAAATGACTGGCCAGCGTATGGCTAGGCTATGACACGTGTGTACTGTTTGGTGGGGTGGATAAAGTGAAAAAATGCGCACTTTTGCCTACAAGCACCAAATTTGGCACACATGCATGAAATTATATTTGGAACAATACATGTATTACCTATAGAGGCATCTCAAAATATTTTCAGGGGCACCTGGGGGCAGACTCTAAAGTGCCCCGGGGCCCTAATATATCAATTTTCATTCTTTACGAAAACGCGCCGCCGGACTTGAAAAAAAAAAAAAAAACATGATAGGAATCATCCTTAGGTAATAGGGACCTTACCTTGTTCAAATGTGTGGTCATAAGTGGCAAGGGGGTGGGGGTAGCCCCCAAGCGCCCCTGGGGCATTAGCTCATATTTTGGGACATTTTCTCAAGACTAAATAACTTGATTTTAACCAAATTAGAAAGGAATCATCCTGAGGAAACAGGGTCCATTAGTTCTTAAACTTGTGGTGTACAAGCGGTTAGGGGCTGTGGAAGGGGGTAACCCCCAAAACACCCCAGGGGGAAACTTTCTCTTATTTTTTAAATACTTTTTCTCAAGAATAAATAACTGAAACCATCCTCAGGTATTAGGGACATTAGGTTGTTAGCATGGAGGACAGAATTGGCAAGGACCTGGGAGTAGGTAGCCCCCCCCCCCCCAAAAAAAAAAAAAAAAAAAAAAAAAAAATGCCCCCATGCATGGGACAACTTCCTCTTATTTGTGACCATTTCAGAAGAATGAATAACTGGATTTTAACCAAACTTGATAGAAATTACCTTTAGGTAATAGAGACTATCAGTTGGTAAACTTGGGGTACACAAGGAGCAAGGTGTTGTGACTACTTTTTTTTTTGCAGGCGACACTGATTTAGTTGCCGCCTGAGGAAATCATTTGCATTTTGATTCATAAAGTGAATGTTCATTTAATGCATGTTCACAATTAGCTTTTGTGCAATAGATTATCTCTAAACATTGTAAAAAATCCATTTGTTGTTTTCAGACCGTAGGCAAGACCTAAATCCTTGTTATAACGATGATCCCTTATACATCAACAATATTAGAATTAAGCAGTATTCTGTGGTTACATATCTTGGAGTTCTTATATATGGATTTATGTTGGGATTTACATATAAATTTTGTTTGCGGAATAATATCACGTAACATTGGTATCATGGATAATCTGAAACTCACTATTCCACGTATATTCTTGTTAATGATGTACAATATAGTGCCTCACATCGCTAATTGCAATGCGTCATGGAGTTCGTTGCATCCTTCTAAAATAGTGAGACTTCATCGTTTATACAGAACAGAATCCTCCGTATTATGTGCCAGTTGTCATTACCTTGAATCTTCGTTACCCCTGTTCGAACGTTGCTTAATTTTTTTGATATAAATACGATGCAAATTGCCTGTTTAATGCGTAGATACTTTTCACACCTAATATCTCATGTACATGTTTTCATTGAATGCTGAAATTCATCAGTACAATACCCTTCAACCTGTTAAATTCCACATGTGGTAAGTTAAATACAAAATACTCTTTCAAAATTAGCCCGTTGTTTAGGTCCAGTAACCTAGAATTCATTACCAGCCCACATTCAGAATGCTTAGTTTCGTGATTCTTTTAAAACTTGTAAACAGTGTCAAAATAAAATGTAAGCCAAATTACAAAGGTTAACTTGATGGCAGTGGAAGCTACACGTTGCTCAGTAATGTGTTTCTTTTGTAATAGCTTTAAACACCACATGGCCGAGTTAATTCGACTCATCTTCTAAAAGACCTTATACCATACGTTTTATAATACAGGTAACCTAGGCTCTGTGGCGCACTGGATGCATCGCATTCTTAATTCTTTTGTCTATCCTTTTCGCAGCTAGGAGCCGTGCCTAATTTATTGTTACCCACGGTTTTTTCGGTTTGCCTGATTTTGCCCTAAGGGTATTATGTAATAGTAAGTGTAGTGAGCACATATGGGAGAGCATGATTGGTAGATTTTGTTTTGGTATGATGGAACGAGGGTCCGAGAGTACACGAGTTTGAGGGAGGGATGTGAGAAGCTATTTTGTCGTGATTGACGAAAGACCTGTTTTGTCACCCACGGGGAGGAGTCCTGTGTGCGGGAGAGAGTCGGGGAAGTCTGGGGAATTGCTGCATAAGAGTGAGTGTATCCGCCCCAACTCTAGCTGCCACTGTTTCTACTGTCATGAGTGGGAAGTGCAGACGGCCGTCGTGTGGACACAAATTCCTCCGGGAGGCAGGCAACAGGCTCTTCAATTCTTCAAAATAACCGTAAGTCTCAAACATGCCAGTTTGCGGAGGGTTTCTACAACTGTTTAATTTCTGTATAGGCAAGTCTTTCAGATTGAAGTTTGGCTTTCTAAAAATCAGTGCTTTCAACTAAAGTGAACATTTTCAATGCAAACAATTTCTGACACGAGAATTACCATTTTAAATTGAATAATTTCTTCTAGTTCGGAAACTGAACGTATGTATTTTTCAGCAAAAACTTAAATGTGTTTAATTAGTAGTCAAATGTCATAAACGCCCTCTTTTGGCAAGTAACAAAAGTCGGCCATTTTATGTTAGCCATGTCAACTTTGAGGAAGCCTATATTGTTGCGTATTTCTCATTGATTGGTAGTGGTACCACCGTGTATTTACGGCATATATTTATATTGGGATGAAAATGAGAACTACTTTAGCGTGGCTATATGTTTTGATAATCAATGGTTTATGCAACTTACGCATTTTGTTAACATGTGGTCATAAGTAATGGTTGCTGGTTAAATGGAAGTATTGTACATAGCAGAGGTATGAATCAATCACTAGCACTGGACATTATTATGCTAGTAAATGGCTATTATGCTAATCGGAGATATCGAGGAGATATCCGGTTGCTGTTTTTTTTTTTTTTTTTGCGAAATCAATTTGGTAAACCAAATGGTGTGATGTCGTGTGCTTTACAAGATATAAAGTTAAAGCGTACAAGTTACACTTGGGTTGAATATTTATGATGCGGTGTAACTATATTTCAGCCGTAATCAAGGGTTCAGCCATCACGTGCCTTTGCACCCAAACCGGGCGGTGACTGTTCGGTTTCCTGGTCTCCCTCATCGACGTCGCCGAGCATCGAGGATCGCAACTACAACCACCTCAGCTCGGGCATCGACGTACTACCGTGTAACCTCGACAGCGGGTCTTTTGCTGAACTCGCGCTTCAAAAATCCACGTTATCGCGATCGCGTCGTCAAGGCAACCGGGTTGTATTGACGTTGCACACTGCGCTGAACATTATCAACCGGCCATATGCAGGTTTTGGTATCTGTACCGAAGATAGTTTGATGTAAACCCATAATTTCATTCATTACTTTTGATATGTATATGACTAGTAGACAGATTCAATCGGAAAATATTTGATTGTTTATCCATCCTCATTCCTATTTAAACATTATTGTATTGAGGCAACATCTTACTGTTCAATTCAATTGCTATGCGTATGTTATTGCGTTTTATTATAATCTGATTATTTCATGCATTCCTTATGATTAAAGTTTCATTTTGAAACTACATAAACATTAGTTCCGATTTTTATTCTTTATTTATGTCATTTATGAAGAACCCCACAATGTGACAAACAGCATTCCTCGATCCTCTCTAAATACTCTTTACCTGGCGCAACATAGAATAAAATAAGTTAACAGCTTTATCTCCCCGGTGTAATTAATTTATTTCTCTGCATGTTCTTTTTACACAGGTGTGCCCAATTTATCAAGCCACTGAGGCTTTTACGGGTAAACCTTTTTCTGCATTGTTTATACTTGACCCGTGCTCGTATTGAGCATTCTCATTTGACTCATGCATAATTATTTCCAGTAGAAAATCCACCTCAATGCATATCATGTAATTATACACTAACAATTAAACACATTCTCCTTGAATGTGTTGCACGTGCAAATATTCGTATTAACTTTTTGATTGCCCTGACCTCAAGACATTATTGAGAGATATTTCGCGATTATGTGTTACAAACTTTCTAAAGAAGATCAATCTTTATACTAGATTTTAAGTGGGAAACTGATCGTATCCCAATCACAACAGGTATACCCTTGGGCAAGGTATTTTACTCCAATTGCCTAGTCTTTCGGAGGAGACTTTAAACCGTCGGTTCCGTGTAAAGGAGAGTCACACCATTGGCACATTAAAGAACCTGCTTCTCTATTTATAAAGAGTAGAGAAGTTATCCCGAGGAAGTAGTTAACATATTGATTTATTTCTGATTTATAATCCTGCTCAAATTCTGTAAATCACATTAGGGAAACTTGAATTGTATAATCTTTTTAGATGAACTGTTGGAAACTTATATGACACTCAAGTGTTAGTAGTGTCGTTAATCTCTTATCAATCAATCAATCAATCAATCAATCAATCAATCAATCAATCAATCAATCAATCAATCAATCAATCAATCAATCAATCAATCAATCAATCAATCAATCAATCAATCAATCAATCAATCAATCAATCATTGTTTATACTTACATCTCTGCAATAGTCACGTTGTGCCGCTTTTTATTAATCGTCGCTATTGCCGATCAGTCACTATTTATATTTTCCTTTGTTAAGTCATATATATGTTGATATAATACATGTTTCAATGTTGTATATATTTTTTTAGTTGTTCTAGATTCGATGTACTGGTGGTCAAGACGCGACCCATCGACATCGCCTGGACCGCCAACGCCAAGGAGATCGCGCGGGAGATCCTGGATTATGTCACGGACGGCGACACGTACACGCCCTCTCCTGGTCCATGCCTTCTCCGTCAGCAGCCACGTGTACGCCGAGATGCTCGACGTGATGGATGCATCAGAGGGAGAAGAAGCACGCGTCTGCGGAGCGGAGTAGCCGTTAGGCCTATGCATCGGTGCGTTACCGCATCGTTGATCAGATACTCTCCAGGGATAGCTACGAGGGTATCTACTCGCAGGCCGCCAACAACTCCTTTACGCAGTTTGTCATCAAGAGGGTTGCAGCGACCTACTATTGGCTGACCAACAAGTACACCATGGATAGCATCGTCAAGGTGAGCTTGAAGGGTGAACTCTCTCGTGAGCATTGGCGTGAAGATGTGTAGTAAGCCAATGTGGTTTTCAGGGAATGGTAATGTAAGAGTTAAAGGTCCGTCTCATTGGTGAAGATGTCGCAAGGACAGCACAGATAAGTTACAGAGACTTACAGGAGACTTGAAAAAAAATCAAACACATTCGAACTCAAGATGACTTCTCGGAGACCCGTCTAGTCTCACCGAGACTCGGTCTCAAACAAGCCACATATTTCTAACATTTTACAAGGCATAAACTCAGCAGTAATTTACATCTTGGGGAATCATAATTCATAATGATTCATTAATGTATGAAGGAAAGCGAGAATTCCATAAGAATTTCCAAAGAAACAAAGCAGAGTTTATTAACGGTCCTATTGTTCTGCATTGTCCTTCAGGTGAATGAGATCTTCACTGGCCGCCCGGTCAAGGCGCCCGCCCTGAACCTCTTCTCTCGCGATGACCCGATCGCCACGGCCAAGGAAAACGACGAGTTGGTTTAGCAGTGGCGCAAGCATGTGGAGAGCGACCTTGACGTCAAGTGTTGCAGAGCTCCCCACTTTGCGAAGCACAGTGACGAGTAGGAGGAGAGCATCTACGGCTTTATGGACAAGCTGACACTGCAGCACTGTCGCACGTTCCAGTTAGAGAAACTCAGCAGTAATTTACATCTTGGGGAATCATAATTCATAATGATTCATTAATGTATAAAGTAAAGCGAGAATTCAATAAGAATTCCGTCGTAAGTGGGGACGCTACTGTAGGAAACGCCAAAGCAGACCCAATTAAAGCAGAATGAGTAAGGGAGATTGTCGAGAACTCGCGGAGCTCGACAAATGAACACTAGGCTAATTCTTTCTAAAGGAGTGGTCATTATATACCTCATACATAGATTCCTCTCATCTGATTGGTTAAAAGTAGAGTCATCGAAATAGCTGTGCCCCCGTTTTTAACAAGATGACGTCAAAATTAACTGTGCCCGGGGCATGGCAATCGACTGTGCCCGGAAAATAATAAGACAACCTCAACACCGCGCGATATCGCTCGTGTGTGCGCAATCCCTGTACGCGCAATGAGTGTTGATTTACATGCCTATTACATGCTATCTTGTAGGCCTTGTCAGTTCAGGAAATCTTTTAACCAATCGATGAGAAGAATCTATACATTCGGTTTATAAAACAAATATTGACTGCTTAATATTCGGGGCACAGTTAAAATCATAGGCCCTCGGTGATGTCAAAACCATGACTATGCCCTCAGCTTCGCTTCGGGCATAGCCATGGTTTTGACATCATCTTGGGCTTATAATTTTAACTGTGCCCCTCATAGCAGTCAATATTTGTATACTATAGACTGTAGCACGGACATTGCCACGACTTAACGATGAGGATGAGTGAGGGAGATAATTAATCCGCGCAGCCAGCTTGACAAATGAACAAGAAATTTCTCCTACCAGAGACGCCATTATATTTAGGATGGACTTTTGCGAAACTTGACAAAATGGTAAGGAAGAGAGAGCCCGCTGAGGCATTGCAACAAATCAACTGTAAATCTTGCCTAAAATAAAGGTCACGATGAATTAACGGATGGGCTTTGGAACGATTTGAAGAGAACGCGCAGAGATAGCTCAACTAATCAACATGATCAACGCTACATCTCTCCTTAAGTTGATAAGCATCCGACTGGTTTACCATGATATGCAATTGCATGATACAAAAAGCTCAGTACAGAGAACTGTGTGGCACTCCATGATCGACTACGTCACACGACAAAGCACCCAGAGAGAGAGAGAGAGAGAGAGAGAGAGAGAGAGAGACAGTATATCAAGCAGTCATAACTATCAAGATAGCTTGGACAGACCACAAGGCAAATCGTGATCGTAGAATTATTTCACGAAAAGTTGGATTGCATGCATGAATACTTTTGAACAAAGAATGACACCACCTCTCTTAACGCTAATACTACCGGTTTATTTCAAAGCATGTTATTTTTTTTATAAGGGTCAAGAATTATGTACTCTACAAGTTGTAAAGCTAAATTTACGAAAGTGCCTTTATTTTCTAAATTCAATAATGTATGCTCATTTATGCAAGAAATGACTAGATAAAGCCTCAGGAATATCAATTTCTGGTACAAATGTCTTTCAAAAATCCCTCATCAATTCCTGAAAAAAGGATAGGTTGTGGTAATTATATTTCACGTATTTCATTGTTTTTCGTCAAGCGCATTTTGCGATTTGGGTGTAAGTGTGTGTGAATGTGGGTGTATGTGGGTTTGTGTGTGTTGAAATTATTTACGCTACCTATTAGAAAAGTATTTACATAAAATGGGATATCTCCTGCATGATTTTGTCCATATGGTTGTGCTCAGTCATATAGAAAAATAGCGAAATTTCAGTGACATGTGTTTGGTAAACGTAATCTGATATCGGCACAGTAGGTCCGATCGTCATAAATTTGGTATGAAAATGTGCGGAAAGGATCAGAAAAAAAAATCATGTTCGTTTCGAAATATTGAGGTGTTCGGAAGTACCGACAAAAAATTGACAGGGGGTGGGGGAATAATGCACCCCCGTGAGTATTAGGATTGAAGGATTATGTGAAGCACGTTGAATTCTCAATACTGCACATATAAGGTAAAGTCGTCCCATGATGTATTAGTGTAAGAGACCGGCGGCATGGATCATTCTTCGACACATATCCCCGTGACACACACGCCTGTGTTGCAGGCAATAGCATGTGAAATGAACAGTATTGATGCAAGAACACGACATGGAATTCATTCTCTATAAGAAGCAGAATAATTGTGGTTGTATTTAATTGAGGAAAGCAATGTTTGAACAAACTATTTCTCTCTCAAATGACATTCTATTGCATGTGAATCTCCAACGATATAAGCTATCCACCATGTACATTGTATAGCTATATGTCTATATATTCATGTTGTCAGAATCAGTGTTGGCCTGTGTAAAGTATCTAATCGGTGATTCGAATGGCCTAGCTTCTTTGTATTGTAGAGTGTATACAGCTCGGTTTTTCTTGATTTCCCCCGAGATGTTCCTTCACATATGCATATATGATTCTATCTGCTTGTGATCTGCGTCGGGTTTCGCTGAAACTCCTTGCGTCGGACGCAAGGACAACGCAGGGAAGGATCGTAGAAGTTGGCGAGCAAGCTGCCAACTCCACGTAGAAAAACACGGACGGCCGGTTGTGACCATGGCATAAGGGATCCTAGTGTAAATGTACTTATCTTTTACAGTATGGAATAAATACGAACTTAACAAGTTATATTTCTAAGCGTTTAATAAAGACAGCATTATAAAAGAACAGGTCTGTATTTTAAATTTTTAGTTCTTGAAATAATATGTATGTTTGTCACATATCCCACCTAATATCCCTCATTCTTATTTTCAATTTTATATTGAAATAAATTATTTTACTTTCTTACTCTGATTTTAGTTGTATTTTTGTGGGGAGGGGGGGGGGGGGGGCTCAGCCAGCAAATAACATGTTAGAGAACAACATGACAATTTTTATATTCAGGAGAGTTTTTGTCGACAATTGCCAAAGTGTTGCATCACTGTTTGAATTGAGTTTTGACTAGGACAATTCTCTGTATCCACAATATAGATAATTGAGTGTTTAATTCATCAAAACAATGAGCATTTACATGATTATACATGGATAAGTTTCATCATAACCGTATTGATATATGTCATGAATTTGAAAATGTTGATGCATTCAAGAATAAAAAATATATTTGTGGGGAAAATAAGCAACCGTCTACGTCTGCTTATCTGAATATAGAGTACCGAAGTGTGACGCCATTTGAGCATTATTGTCAAGACAAATGGCTCTAAACAATACGGACAGAACAAGAAGCGGTGATTACAACAGGGAATGTAATTGAGAATGCCGGACACAGCCCGATGTACAATATCGGACAGGTAAACCTCTCAGTGGAGTGAGTTTGTTTAGAGCCAATTTGTCTTGACAACATGTTCATATGACGACACCACTTCGGTACTCTATATGAGAGAATGCTTGCATCGGAAGAGAAAAGAACAACGAAGATGGCTTTAGAGAAAGAGAGGTGGAGGGGGGGGGGGGGGTAGAGAGAGAGAAAGAGAGGGGGAGGGAGAGAGAGAGAGGTGGAGAGAGAGGAGGTTGGGAGAGAGAGAGAGAGACGGAGAGAAAAGCGAGCGCCGTGGAAAAGTAGTAACATTTCAATGGCCAATTATCTCACAGCATATAAGATGTCATATCATAGTTTATGTTACTACAAGATTGTATCAGATTTAGAGGGCTCTCGGGTCACTTTCAGGCAACAAATCCCCCCCCCCCATGTGAATTTTTCATAAATTGCACATTTCTTTATATCAAAAAGAAAATTACCTCGGTAATAGATAGAAACTTGTTGACAATCTGGAAGTATATATGTTTAATACTCTTTGAAAAGGTACCAACATCAGCAATCGGTCTGTTGGCTCAGTTGGTAGAGCGTCAGACTGATAACCTGAAGGTCAGGAGTTCGATTCCTGACATAGATGCTCTTTTGGTTTTTTTCTCGTTGATTTGAAACTAATAGTCTATACGCTAAAATCACCAAGCAAAACCACCGACGTCTTATAGCCTAGTGGTAGGGTAAGCGCCGGGACTACCTCACACTCGTGCTAGCGAGCACGGGTTCGAAACCCGCTAACTCCAAGGTTGCAAAACCAAGGTTCAAGGATTGTCGGATGGCCCGGCAAAGGCATTGGGATCACCCTTGTTCCTCCCCTAAAGAGTTAGAGTCTATAGTTTTTATAGGCTACAGTTTTTAGGAGGTAGGAAGGGATATGAGATGGGCCGGTCGCCATACCAGAAGGGAACTAATGGTAGTCGGTAAAGGGTGATGAGCTTAATTGCGGAAGCCCGAAGTCACGACACCTGAACTCCTGGCAACCATTGCTTAACCTTTTATTTTTTTGTTGTTGAAATATTGACTTTAATTGTTGTTTTCCTTCTATATCTGATGACAACAATCAACCAGAGCCTTATCATCTTTGCTGTTCCGTGTTTCATTATTCCTTATTCCTCTTCTTATTATTTTTCTGCCCGTTTTTTGTCCATTGATTTTCTACACTTTCCTGGAGCATGTTGCATATAGGTTTTATATTATTCTACCTTACCATCAATGGTAGCTACCAAGAAAACCTATCTGCAACATAGCCCTGATCTCTGATATCATCAAATCATTCTTATCTGCACAGAGTAGAGGGTATCCTAAACCAGCAAGGCTATCATTCAATCCTACAGCGGAAGGTCTTCCCTTCAGGGAAACGCCTGATCGGAGGTGGGTTCGTTTTCCAGTAGGACAATGATCCAAAGAACACGTCAAGACTATTCAAAGAATATGCAATGGCTACTTGAAGAAAAAGGAAGAGACACAAGTCCTGGTAATCATGGATTGGCCGCCCCAGTCTACAGATTTCAATCCCCTTTCTTGTCGTTTATGTTTTAAATAAAAAAAAGAGGTTTCCATACAAGTGAAACACTAAGTATTGTTTAATTTTATTTGTGTGTTTGACCTTTAACTAGGAAAAGGAAAAATGAATGAAGTTAAGCATTTAACCCTGTATAAGGGTGAAAAGCTCTGGATATCTAGATTACGCGAATGTAATAAAAAGGTTAGTATATTGAGAAAATGCCATATTGACTGGTAGGCAGATATTTAATAGAGTATAACTTTGTTTGAATCTTATATACTATTCACTTTAAAACAAAACTTGAACTATGTTATGAGCCTGAATATCAAGAAAGCCTACCAATTATAGAAAAACACACTGAATGCAGGTGTTCCTAAACTTTTGGAGTTCAGTGTATCTCTCTTACTTTCTCTCCCACTACACATTCCTCTTACTTTCTCTCTGCCTATACGGTACATACAGCTGGCCACCATACCGTACCGGGTAGGAAAGCGATGGAAGGGCAGACCACAGCGAAGGTGGATAGAATTAATCAAAGGATAGATGGAGCAGCCAATCTACCAACTAACACGGACTGCGAAAGGTAGATGCTGCTGCGGGAATATTCATTTATTCAAAGAATAAATGTCAATTACAGTACATGTATGTAAAGAAAAAAAAAACATAAAAGGAAAAATAAAATTGAAGAAAAACGGGGAAAGAGAAGCACTATCATCTAATGGTAAAAAATGGTGCATGTAGTTGCAAAATAATGAGTAAAGCACAACCCTGTCACATCAAACCTTGTAGGAGAAGGGGTGAAGTTGATAGTCCTTATGGTTTTGGAAAATAGATATGAAGGATTGAGATTTGATTCCAATTGATTGCCGAACGGTGGCACAATTTTGAAATTACGAATATTTTCGTGGTACGAAAAAAGAAAGCTCGATCAATTATCAAAGATTATTTCCTCAAAACCGAATATTACGCTTTGTCTATTCCAAGGAAAGGTTATATAGCCACTCTCTCTCAAATTATGACAAAGTCAGGGAACTTTTAGAATTAGGTCTGCAAAAGGGACAGGCTACCTTTAACTCTCATTCGTAGATCATGGATTACTCCTGAGTCCACATCTCCACTCAATCGCCCCAAACACACTCACGCTTATGCGCCCCCGCTCGAGAACAAATCCTCCCTAATAACGGCAGTGTTCCTTTTTCTAAAAGAGTGTCCCACCAAACCTTTCACTGCAAAAATTCTCCCATGATTGAAAAATGATGGTGTGGTTTTCTCATTTGCTTTCTTGGCATACATTATGGATGAAGGCTTACGTGAATTGGGAATAGAGCCATTGGGGGAATGTGAGATCCGATTACGGGTTGATATGAAGGAAATACGACAGGCGAGTCGTTACATTTTGTCATATCACCAACAAACATGACATAATGTAGGTCATGTACGTGACCTCATGCAATATACATAACATATCACCCAGAATTTGTACATCGCCCTTCTTCTAGACGTACCCATGAGTTTGAACGTTTGTGCGCCGTTGTTTTTTTTTTCAAGTACAGTTGTACATATACACACATCTCATAAAAGAGCATATCATCAGGCCAACTAAGGTTAATTGTTAAAAGAATGCGTTTTTTTTGTTTTTTTTTTTAGAAATGAACTGAACTTGTTTTTACAATTCTTGTTGTTGGCTCGTATGGTATTGGCTACGTGTTCGTTTACCTTCCATATATAAATACGCGCGCTAATTTTGAGAGCAGATGAAATTATGGTAAGCCATCTGTTCCATATCAAAATAATTAAATTGTAATTACAAATTTTAATTACAGGCGGCTGTAATGCAACCTGTAAGCCTATCATTGTTAGGAGAAAAAAATCAATAAAAAATACTAAAAACAGATGGGCTTCAACAACATAAATATATATATAATTTTTTGTACTTACATTGAATCAGCTAGTAGGGTGAGGGAGGGTGGTGTGAACGAAAGTGCTCTCCTCGTATTGTTCAAGTGCCTCTCCAGAACACATGATCAACTGATACCTCGAAAAGTCAAAGTGGCCTTTAAAATCACATCAAAGTTCCTCTATCGAAGTAATCGATAATGTTCACCCTTTCAAAAACACACGAGTGCTCGCCTCGCAATTGTAACATTTAGGTCCCTCTCGAGGTATGGTCCTTTGATAACGCAAGTGATATCAATTTCGGACTCGAAGCGTGTTTTAAGTGTAGTAACTATGTTTGTGAAGTGTGAGCGCCATAGCGCCCTCAGAGTATGACCATTGACCGGAAAACCTGATAATTCACACTTTGGTAAGATCAAGGACATTTCAATTACATGGAGTACAATCAGGCCTTTAATTAATGCAGATTCATTGTACTTTTCATCGAGTCACCACAACATGCTTTTCACAGATTTTTTCTTTGATCACATGTTCGAAACCGCCAATTCTCTGGATCAGCTCATTAAAACATGGCTACTGGTTCCCTGCGAACCAGAACTTTAGACCACGACTATGCTATCTTAGGCACAAATATATTTCCCTAAAAGTAAGAAAGTTGTATTTCAAAGATGGCCGTTTCAGTGGCTGATTATTCCAAGTTAGATGCACAAGTATCTTACGATAATGGAAGCGTCTATCAGGAGTCCAGGGGGGCATTTCATCAAAGGACTTGTCGGATATTTTATCCGACAAGTTTGCTCTCGGCCAATAAGATGGAAGCATTTCAGTAGCTTATAACAGTTTGTCGGATAAAACTTCCGACAAGTCCTTTGATGAAATGCCCCCCAGGGCAACGCCCTATGGAGCATGTTCTCAGTACTTGTTTTGATTTTATGGATTAGTAAAGACATCCCATGCCATAGCTAAGTGGGGTATGGGGACAACCCCCCCCCCCCCCCACATAACACACCTATATCTTTATACTGAATAAATTAGTTCTCCTTGTTATGTGCAGTTGTGGGCATCGACAATCTTATCAAAATGTCTAAAGTGCGGAAAAGCAGGATGAACTGAGGCAACATTAGAGAGGACCAACCCTTCTCCGTCGCTTTGGTATTTTGGCATGTTTGGTGAAATCTAGAGACAAGATAGGTCAGCCCCTTCCTCCATAACATCCCGACGTCAATGCTGCTCCTGATCCTTGGTTGCGCCACATATTATTTTCTGAATAATGAACCTTATTTTGATTCAGGTATAACAGACTTTAGTAAAATTTCGGATTAACAAATCCCCTTTTCACTTTCGGATTAAGAACACCATTCCATTTTCGGAAGAAACGAATATTTGGAGTAACGAATTCAATGTAACCATTTTTAATGGAATCACCTGAGTGCACTTATGTGTGTGTTGTGGGTGGGGAGGGGTGTGGATGGTAGAAAAAATGCTTATACAGAAAAACAGAAAAATAAAAACAAGAAAATTAAATAAAAACAAGATAATCAAGCGGGAGGAAGTAATGGAAATAGGTTTGCTATGTATATTACATAATTGTTAAAGCTCATTTATTCCTCCAATCAAGTACGTAAGTCTAAATCGATTTCAATTCCCGAACTTCCACCACAATGTCATGAGTTCAATCAATGTATTGGATAATGAAGACGCTAGGGATGCATGTGATATTTGATATTCGCCCATAGACCTTTATTCAAACGTGCAGTAATCAGTTTTCACACGTGTCCATGATACGTATATCATGCGCACTAATGAAAGTTCATTACTGCATTTTGATTACGGCCTATGGCCATGATGACCGACATATTCAATAAAATATTCATCTTCAGCGTTTTCATTACCTTGTATGTTGTGTCCACATTTTCATCGCCGACGCAGCTTCTAGAATTCTTCTTTTACAAACATTATATATGTATTAGAGGCCTATTATGTATAATTTCTTTGCAACGTTTTGTTATTTCCTATCAAATATCGCTGGAAAACGTTAATTGAAAGAAATCTGTTAAAGTATAGTGGTGCGAGGTAAATACTTTCACAAGATGATCCTCTTAAGAGAAGGAAAATGAAAACAACGCCTGTGATTGGTCAATTAGACATCAACCACGTGATCATCTCAACCTGCCGCCAATTTGCTCCCGCCTCGGCGTTATCTTCTCTTCGCATACACACACGTACTCCATGCACACATGGGGTACTAGCAACCGGAGTATATGGATTGCAGAGCTCGGTGTGATGGGTAGCATTCTCTGCGATGATTGTGGTCGCTCGCGAGCTTGTTTGTGGATGCCCTACATACACAGCTGGTGTTTTACTCCGAGCTTAGGACGCGAAGCGGTGAACTCGATATTTGAATGAACAGATAACTAGCGTACGTTCATATAAGTTACCATTTTTAGACTTCGACCGTGTAGCCGTGATATTTGTGAAAGTGACCACATTTGGTGTTGTTGGTAACACGGGAAGAGACCTCTACCACGACGCAGACACTGGCAATTGAGAGTAAGTAAATGCTTTAATTAATAATCTTTTGTGTACTTTAAAAATGTATGTAATCATATCTATAATCATTAACGTAATGACGAGAAGAATAAAATAATTAGGTATACGAATAATCATTTGCAATGTTAATGATGTCTATAAAAGTTCGTTAATTGTCGTTCTCACGCAACGATAGACGTATTTTTGTAAGTCGCTTATCTAATTGACGACATGAACCCCGAAATTTGGCGCGTATTTCATTACTGTCTTGGATGAATACAAGGAAACAACGTCAATCTTCACGAGCATACAACTCGAAATTGATTAAAGATCCAGAGTAACCAGACTAGTAAGTAGTAATCGTACTGATTGACTAGTCTCGACGTGATTATTTTGCAATTAATTTGGGAATTGCTTTAAAAATGAGTGCGCCGACCGCGCGAAAGGAGGCCGGGGAAAAAGCAATCAAGAAATAAAAGTGTACTACGACCATACTTCATTCCCACGTTCGTCACACTGTGGAGGTTTGTTTAATATAAACACCTACAACTTAATCTTGAAGTTAAACAAATTCAAATTGAGCGATTACAAGAAAGTGAGAGAGAGAGAGAGAGAGAGAGGGGGGGAGGAGAGGGAGAGAGAGAGAGGGGGAGAGAGAGAGAGGGAGAGAGAGAAGAGTGGGAGAGGGCGAATGCGGGGGTAGATGTTCTAGCTTTCGATTACAGGTAGATAAATTTATTTGCACTCTTTGTGTGAAGGAGGAACTTTATATTTAGCTTCTCTTTCACATTCTCCTACATTACTCGCTTTATATATTTCTGACATGTGATCATGTGTGATGATGTAAATGGTTACAGGTTTAGCTTTCTTGGGAGAAATATCAACGATCAATGATCAATGTTCGACGTTCCTCCACACTGTTAAACTGAAATAAAGACGGAAGGACATTTGTCTGCTTTCAGGAGAACTTAAGAAAAAGAAGAAGAAGAAGAAGAAGAAGACCGGAAAACACGCCGGTAATCAAACCGGTCTCTGATTCAAATCGTTACTACCTTAACCACTGACTATAGGTAACTAAGACGCGAGTGGTTTCGGCCTGACCGAATTCAAGAGACCAGTTAGATATCGCCTCCATCTCGTCGTTCACAATTCCTTTCTTGGACAGGGGAATAATAGACTTACCGCATTCTTCAGATGGATCCAGTTCATAATGAAAATACATAATTTTTAGTGCCATTCTCATTGGGCATAAAAAATCGCGAATTTAGAAAAATCGCGAAGTTAGGGACAGGGACCATTCGGCTTTTGGTAAGGTTGCTAGGCAATTTTCACCCTAACTTCGCGATTTTTCTAACTTCTCGATGTTTAAGTCCAATGTGAATGGCACTGTTGAGAGAATATGGCTCTAACATCAATAGTGCCATTCTCATTGGGCTTAAAAGATCTCGAAGTTAGAAAAATCGCGAAGTTAGGGGACAGGGACAGTAGGACCATTCACCTTTTGGTACGGTTGCTTGGCAACTTTTACCCTAACATCTCGATTTTTCTACATTCGCGATTTTTTTTAAGCCCAATGAGAATGGCACTATCGTCAACAGCTTCAGTTTCTCTGTGTTGAGTAGAGGTGAACGAAATGATTGTAAGGGAAACATTGTGAAGAAACATTAGAAAATATATTAAAAAGATATTAGAATATCTGCCGTTGAAATAAATTTAGTCTCTTCGACATACTGTCATCTTCCTGGTCTAGTGCTTAAGGGAATGGTGGTCTGAAAATTTGAGCACAGTCAATCAGTTTTTGGGGACACACCTTTACTAGGGCGTTCGATAGCAAGAGGCGGGAACTACAAGCCACAGGCAACATCCCAGTCATTTCACCAAACAAAATCAAAAATATATTCTTTAGGAAGGCTTCATGTGAATTGGAATTTGGGTATTCACTGGCATTTTGTTCTCATTTGAGAAATTCTTGGTTTCATGACTTCGATTTGTTTGACAAATCGAAGTAATGCTATAAATCTTTAACATGGTGCTAAATCCAAAAAATACATTTATCTTAAACCAATAGAGTAGTTAGGTATTATATGGATTTCTTCTTGCCATAGTCATGGGCATGTATTTTTTTTCTTAGAAATCATTTGATTTCATTGGCGTGATTTCTTTGATAAATCGGAGTCATCCTACGGAAAAAACTCCATACCCAACTTGCGATCTAAATTTATATCGTATTAGCTTTCATTGATAGTCTTCATGGTAATAGCAAGTGCTTTTTGAATGTGTTGGGTACCACGGAGAATATTGTGACTTTTTGTAATTGAGTTTTCATTGAATATTTGCCACGGATAAAAGTATTATAAGAATAGGAAAGATTTATGATTTGATTATAGATAATTTCTTTTTGCAAGTTGTACGTAGATATGCATTGAATACAAATACCAGGATTCGAATTTTTTTGCATATCTACCGAAATAAATAAAGATATATTGTGGCCTGTCATCATGGTCATGATTATTGAATCGTGGGAGCATGTAACATTTCATAATGATAAAAATCCAGGACCTTCAGAAACGAGAGAACTATAGCATATATTAGTACGTATATATATGACAGAGTAACTCGTATAAAATGATGTTAGGCTCAGTGACTTTCATGAAAAATACAATACATGATTTTTGTTTTCAGTCCGTGTTTAAAGTCCATCTCTGAAACAAACAAACTGCTTAGAGACAGCGCATTAAATGATAGAATATCAATAATAAACGTGAATTTGTTGAAATGACCCAGTCAGCATGATCATGCCTGTTGTAAATACAAACACATATTTTTTTAGAATATCATTTTTGTCGCAATGCGATTGTGGGTCCCAGACCCCAGGCTCCTTGCCATTCTTCTCGGTATATGCCAATTGCTTCCGCCAGAGAAGACCACTTTAATCACTCGACGCGAGAAATGACCCGAGGCGAGAGGATATTCTTCGTACCCATCATGCCTCGGGTGATTTAGACTCCCCAGAGTAATTACCGCCAAATCAGAGTTTGACTAAGACTGGTCCCGGTGTGATTTAGGGTGGACGACTATTCCATAGCGTTAAACAATGAGTGGTAATTGGCTTTGCGCTTATCAGAAGTTATTGTGAAGATTTATACTCACGTTTAAAATTGAGTAGGTTATTTTGTAAGATAAAACATATTACACACTTAGATTTAGTTTAAATCGTTTGGAGCTCAGAGTGGATCTCTATATGTGATTGCCATTTTCACGCCCATCCCCAACTCCTCGTTAATCACGTTTCTGTTCAAATCGCATTTAGCAAGTACTCAAGCGTAATTAGCGGATTTGCCAAAGAGTACATCAATCAATGAGTCACTTTCGTTGTGTATTCGCAAATTTTCCCTGAAGTGAGTAGAAATGCGGTATTACAATCACCTGTATCTAGTACCTCGAGTAACGAGGTGGTGTCGTCATAACGAGCATGTTGCCAAGACAACAGGCTCTAAACAAAATCACCCCAGTGAGAGTTTATTTGTCTATCGGGCTAGTGTCGGACATTCACAATATTACAGTCCCAGCTGTGATCACCGCTGTATGCTCTACCAGTATAGTTTAGAACCAGTTGTGTCGACGATATGCTCAAAATGACGTCGCACTTCGGCACTCTATAGGTGTAATGTACTTTGAATCTAAATCTATTAGTTGTTGCTACTCAGACAAACCTCGGGCATGCTTTGGAATTGCCAGTAGGTATGTATTATTTGAATGACGGCCATTGTCCTTTCATCTGTAAGTTAAAACTATAATATACACCTTAATCGGAGGGAATGTGTTGTTACGGAAGGTGGGCATGGTCAGGGGATTCTACTTTGTTTCTGTTTCAATAATTTGCTATGTAATATAAGGTACTGTTCATGTGTGCAGGATTGTACAAAGACATATACCATCGTAAGTCTCGCAACGATCCCTAACATGCTTAAGTGTAATCGACGAACTTCGCATCGCGTCACGATTCCGCCACTGCTTTGATAAATACATACGAGACATGGAAACCGCTGGGTTTCTCTCCAGACTTATCCCATCGCTGCCTGACATTCAGATTCCCTTAGCTGATACCCAACAGCATCACTGTCAGTAACATTGTCCTCTAATCTCATTTGCGTTTATTCATTCCTCCCTTATCCATATTGTTTGTCGGAGGTTTGCAGGCTCGTCAGAGCCCGTCACTTAGATCTCTCACGGGACTCCAATAAGATTAACCATTAGGTAGGTAACGGCGTACATACTCTCTACATTCTGCTATGCAAAATGCTTTTAGTGCATTTATTCATTTTGTTTCCATACACACGAAAACATATATTTTCGATATGCAGTAACGCAATAAAATGCATGAGGTTGGACGAGTTGTAAGCGGAGCTTGAAAGTAATGCTCACTAATGCAATTGAAGAAATACAACTGTTATACTCATAATTAATTAGTAATTATATTTGCCAGTGGTAAAATATACATTGCGACATGGAGTAAAGCAACACAGAACAAAAACAAGTCATGCTGTTGAGCACTGACGACAGTTCTATTGAATGGAATTTATACTTCAAGAGAGTAAGTTGAAGGACGCATTCTTTACTCGAGACAGGATCACGTATAATCGATAATTCGATAATTTCACAATAATAGTGCTTAAAGGAATGGATATCCACTCGTCATAGACGAGATTTAACACCGTCACTTAGTATTCAAAACCGGCAGCTGCTCTCAATATTGCGATGTGCACGCGATCTCGTTATGTCCACCTGATTGTTTCAATAGATCATACATATTCATGCATATTCACACATATCAACGTCTGCTGATGAAGTTGTAGTATTACCATAAAGTTCTTGGAATTGAATGTATGAGGAGAAGCGATTATAAAATATTATATTCCACATACTAAGAATGTTGCTATATGATTGGTCAAGAGTTGATCACGTGATGAGGCGTAGTTTTTCCTATCAGATCACCTGAGAATAAAAGTTCGTTACACTCTAGGTGATAGTACTTTTTGGTTTCGCTGATCTCTTAACTCCTCACAGTCCTAATGCGTGATTAATATTTTGAGTACGCGCGAAATAAAAGTGCGTTACACTCGGACTATCACTTGACATCTAACGCGTCCTAACGCGCGTCCTAATGCGCGTCCTAATACGCGTCCTAATGAGCGTCCTAACACGTGTTCCCCATGGCAGCGGCTCGGGGTTATGAAGATAAGTAAACATTAACTTTTTACGTCAAATTGTAATTTTTGGTATAAATAGTTGGTTTCAGATGTGGAATATAAAGCAAATAATCAACTTTTGGTTTCAAGCAATGAGACGAGCTATCACTTCCTCGGAGATCTGAATGAATACGCTATCTTTCCTCAGCTGCGCTTCGGAAAGATAGCTACATCCAGATCGCCTCGGAAGTGATAGTTCGTCCCATCACCCTCACCAACGCTGATTATTTGCTTACTATTATTTTCTAAATGGAAATACTACTTTATGCGCCGCTATGCATGATTCACGTGATACACATGCTGAAAGGGACATAAACTTGATATAGTAAAGGTTACACTAATCAAAAAGGAATATATATAAAATCGACACTTCTACTACAACATACAATCACGCTTAGAGCCTGTATCTATTCATAGAACAATATTTTTCGGATATGTAAGTTGTGTGTCTTCCCGGTCACAAATTCTGAGAATCTAATTTGATTTACGCGTTAAATCCCCCCAAAAAGTCACTCAGCTAATCGACAGAATGGAACATAGAGTACAAGAGGAGACCCGCGTGAAGCTTTCTTTTGTGACAATGCATTTGCGTTGATTAAATGGAGGAAGCTGCGTAACTCACACATTTTCGGCCATACTTACTTTTTAAGACGTTTACATATTTTGTTTATCGTAATCGCCTGATGAGTCTACCTTATCCTACATGTGCAGAGTTGTAAGAAGCAATACTTCTTCTGTCTTTTATCAACACGGCACTTGCTTCAGCTTAAGGGCTGTTCTGCAGCTAATTCGTGTGCATCAAGATAGAGAATAGATAAAAGTAATAACATAAATAAATGTATCATTGGATATGAATAAGAAAAGAGCAGTTCAAGTAACCGCTGTACAAACTTATCAAATAAAAACAAGATTGTGAGTGGTATTTGTTTATTTATGTGTTAGAAGTGACTTTTCCTCCCTGCATCTTCCCTGCTCCTTTACTCCTTCTAACTGCAGTCACGTCTTAAGTCAATCGTATAGTTTAATCTATATAGTTCCTTTCCCCTTTTCGCTTCAAGTAAATACGTGGGGGTATCGAAAGTTTGACCTCGTTGTTAAATGGTATTCTAAAAGTCATTTCATGATTTAGAAACAGAAGTAAAAACGGTTTCGTGATTTCCTATTGGGTAGATGGTTCACAAGTTACAGCTTGTTCAAAGGGAAAGTTCACCCTGAAGTTAAATTGGTTTCAATAATAGCAGACAAATGATAGAAACGTATTAGTGATTGTTTTTTATGAAAATCCGGCAAAAGATAAGAAAGTTAAACGACTTTTAAATGTTTTTATTTTGTGATGTTACGTGAGAGATGCTCTTCCATATGCTGTGAACTATTTTTGTGGAAAATGTCCAAGGATAAAGTTATCTAACCTGTGTATTTAATATACTATTAGACCCAAATTTATACAAACTTAAACTCTATGAAAAACATTATTCCTTCATCAAAAAAGAAAAAGAACAATTAATGGAATCAAACAGCACACAGCATATGAGAGATCAACTCGCACAACAAATTAAAATGTTAACAAACCATAACTTGCTCATCCTTTGGCTGATTTTCGACAAACCTTCATTAATATATCCCTTTTAATGTGTCTGATTTGATCAAAACCAACTGAATTTCAGGGTGAAATTTCCCTTTAAGTAAGATCTGGGGAAACCCTCAATGCATCATATGTTGTAAGTTATTGACGTTTTTAAAGTGATGTCCTTTTATATCGGTGATTTACTTTTATATAGGTGATTTACTTTTATATAGATCACTCGAAATCTTTGAAATACACATGTAGCATATGAATTTCTTATGAACAATAAGTCCGTCCTTAAAATGGTTAACAGGTCGTTCCCTTTGTCATATCTGTTGGAACAGATGACAGTAGACCTTGAAGATGTAAGACACACACCTGCTCGAGGCGGCTTTGGATAGTCTATCTGGCTGGCTGAAACTTAAGGCAAATACTGGCTCCTAAGCAACTCGATGTTTGGCCCGCGGGAATCAATTAAGGATGGAGCAATACATCCATACTTGTTCTATCAATACGTCACTCCCATCAGAATGGTGATCTTATTTTCACAGTGACCAAGTTTGGTCATGTATTTAGGCAAGTGTTTTTGTGTATAAATGTGCCATAGATGTTGTTCTTTGTTATGTTTTATGACAACCCCCCCCCCCAAAAAAAAAAAAAATCATTAATACAATATTTCGTATCAAACATGACAGTTTTTCACATGGAATTGTCGTTTATAGCAGTAAGTATTGCAATGATTAAATTATTAGAAATAGTAATCATATCAGTATCATTGATTGTAGTTTTACATTACCATAACTACACAACTGCCAAACAACAACACCAAACCGCAAGACACGTAATCATTGTCAATACACAGTGTTAGCATACTGTCATATTTTTGCAAATTCATTTCAGGCAGTAGTAAAGATAGCTTGCTCCAATGGATGAAATGTATTAATACCGTCGGATAAGCTATGTTACCTTGTTTGTAGGAAACACATTCCTGTATTCTTAAAGCTACCACACGGTAAGAAAGACTCATCATGGGAAGCGCTTCAATCGTTAATTCATCATGTTCATCACCTTACTTTGTAGGCTACTAAACACGTCTAATGTGTGTGGGCAATGCGTAGGACGATCTCATAACTCTCTCATTACCACTGCCAGACAAATGTGGAGTAAACGGCCTGGTAATGTAATGGTTAAAAGCATGTTGGGAGGGTACCTGTATTCTGTGCACGCATCCAGATGTTTACCAACCGCTGCTTGGCCGGAAGTTTAAGAGGGTCCATGGACTAGATTATCAGGTTAAAGTTCATAAGCCGTGGGGAAATTCAATAGCAGGATTCGATGTTTGTTTGTTTTTATCACGTAGCTATCTGATGGAATTGATAAGTGAGGGTTTTGCGCCACCTAAATCATCATTCATGCCCCATATGAGTGTGATTATCGGCTTGTTACAAATATGTCACGGGTCAATCTAATCTTATGTATGTTACCTTAATGCTAATCTTACCATTTATTCAGACGGCACGGCATGTTCATTGTAAAACAGCTCCACTTAAAGCAGTTAATAAGTCATTCCTGGGGAGAGATTAAATAACAAAACTTACACTCACAAATATTGAATTCATATGGTTTCATGATGTGTCCATTTTCTTGACAAATTAGTTACGGCCTTTGAGATATAACAAATTAAACGTAAAATATTTTTGAGAGCGTAGTCAAACTCCCACTCCTTAATACGAACGTGATGGAGGAACGCCACTATATATATTATAGACCTACACGCGGGATCTTTTCAATACAAGAAGACACCGGAATTTTGGTAATTATGTCATCTGCAAAAAGCATCTCCTACAAGACACCACTTGATGACAATGATGGAGTACGTTTCATGTCATGATCATCATGAAGTGTTCGTTGTGACCTATTTCTTCAAGTATCGGACACCAGTAATCATCATACTAGCCGACACCAATATCTAGTCCATTGCTAGTTGAAGTTGAATGCTACCAAGTTAGAACGCATATACGCACACATACACATGCTCATGTACATACACATGTATGCCTAAACACACGCCCGCACGCACACACACACACACACACACACACACACACACACATAATATGTACGTATATTGATTTGCCATATATACAGCTCTAGCAACATGAGAAAAGCATCGTATCTATATTATTTGTCATCAGTTCACATATAACGTTCTTATATATATAAGATCATTATAATGGCAGAAAGGTCCGTACATTCAATTGTCCGTTCAGGACGGTACAAATTCATCAAATCAAGAGGGACATTTCCTTCTTGAGGGGCACTTTAACCCCAAGAGAAGGGGTACATTCAATTTAATTTAGCAAGATGAGTCGTATCGGTGGGGAGGGGTGGGAATGAAAGGAACCGTATGGACCTAAGAGGGTTTTTCACCTTCATTCCCATGTTTGTTCATGATTTGTCTGATAAGGGGACATCTTTAGGGGGGGGGGGGGGGTGCCTTCCCCTCCCAATCTGTCTCGGGTAGTACATGTTTAAATACACATGACGAATACATTCACTTCGAGTACATTTCGATCAAATTGATATTTAATTTACGTCTGATGTAAAGGGCAAAATTAAATTTAGTACACAACTGTAAAATGATTAGTAAGATGATATCTAATTATTCAATCTTTAGAAATGATTGTATTCGCAACTGCCATTAAGTTGATGACGCTGTAGGCGGCCTTCAAATCTTAACGGAACAAATAATTGAGGTGTCTTGTCTGGATAAGTAATGCTGAAGACACCTTAGACAACGCACCTTGACGAGAGCCGACATCTATCTTGTCCATGCACCATGATACTTTGCCATCTGTCTTTTCTCTCGGGGATGGGATTAGTTCTAATTGGAGTGGGGCATGACATTTTGTTACATCAAGCACTTAAATATCATGGCTTTAGGCGCGAATTAGTTTTGGAAATAAATCTGTAAATGCGAATCAAATTCATACGGTATCATGTATTTGTAATTAAATTATTGTTTGACTTTCACGATACGTCATAATTTCATGCAATCTTCATTTTGTCTTGATTGGAGGGATGGGTGAAGATTTTGGAAAAGTATATGAATTTCAACCTTCAATTTGAACGTTAACATGCTGCTAAATATCATCTGTACATTCATATACATGTAAACTTCAAAATATGTTCAATATTGACTTCAAAGATGTCTTAATTCAACTGATTGCCCAAGCGGAGGAGTAGTTGATTAATATATATCTATATTAATCAATTATATATGATATAATATATATATGTATATATATAAATATATATACATTTCAAATCTATTTCAATATCATTGCCATACTCTCCAATTCCTAAGGTGAGCCTAAAGCAATATTTTTAACAATAAGATTGTGATCTTTACAATATGCCAAAATTCCTACACAGACATTTGTATAACTGTATCAATACAATTCTCGCATTGAGGTGGGGAAGCATATGCATATATATATATATATATATATATATATATCTATAAACGTTAGAGTATCAAGTTTGGTTTTCATACACATGTAAATATATAGATTGTATTCATGTGTATATGGAAGAGAGATAGAGAGACACGGAGAGACAGAGTTAAGAGGGGGTGAGAGGGATAAGTAGAGATGCCAAAATCCTGAGTAACAGAGTGAGACTTTCTTCCATTAATTCATCACTCGAAACGATCAGTTACTCGCCGTTGCGGGCAAACTCGTGTTTTCCATAATATCTCTAATGGAACACTTTGTCCTTTGATACAAGATCGACTATCAATCACCAATAAAATGCCTCTGGTCCTACCTGCTGGATATTCTCAATACAATATATTTTCAGTAATTCTTTAGAAATGAACAATCTTAGTACCATATGCGCAAGAAATGTGTGATAAGTCCATATGACTCTTCCTGACTTGGTACTGAGAGGGTTGATTGTTGATTGTTCTTGCATGTTTCTGAAAAGATGGCTGTCCACAAAATGCGTGTCGGCTTGCATTGTTCAGATATTTTTGTCGTCAGCTATCGGTGATTGATGCTCCTGAGTGGGCACAGGCCAATAAGTTTCGCTTTTAACGTTTAATATGTACACATGGGTTTGCATCGTGCCCCAGAGTCAGATATAATGGGTTAAGAGAGAAAGTCAAATACGAAGACATCGATCTCTGGGGGCTAAAGAAAAAACATACATCATAATCTCATTTGGGGACTTCAAAGGAAAAACCAGATGGAGTAGTGACCGTGTTTAGATTCTTTTTGCAGAATTTTCAATTCATATCAAAGGATATGGAAGCTATGAAATAATACATCCGAAATAGAATTGATGGCAATTTGATTTGGTCACGGCAACGAGGCCTCGTAATACACAACGCCACAACCCTTGATAAGCCTTCGCTTATCAAAATACTTGTACATTTACAAAACTCTGATAGGAAAAATAAAGCGTATATATACAATTATATACAAGACCGACAGTTGGTTTATACACCTGAATCTGCAAGAAATACCTGGTTAAGATATTCTCAATTCTGTGACTGTGACTCTTAACAATGCGATTCGTCCGCGATCGATTCATGTCCAGCTGGATGTTACAATACAGACACGCATGTTTGACGTCACAGTCATAGTCACAGTCACAGTCACAGTCATAGTCACAGTCACAGTCACAGTCACAGTCGCTGTCACAGTCACAGTCGAAGTAATCTTCAACTCATTCAATTCTATTCATATGTAAGTGCGTACGTGTTCATGATAGTGTGTGTGTGCGTAAGTATGCACGGGTGTGTGTGGGTGTGTGTGTTCTGATACCCTCTCAAATAGTGTAATGATGTTTGACTATTATGGTCGTATGGCCCGTGGGTCATTTGTCAATGTGGAGAGGGATATGTGCTCGTGTAAGTGGTTAATGATATCCTCCTTTCAGGTCGGTGTGAGGATCCGTTTCTCCGACTTCCTTTCCTTTGTTTTCTAGTATTTTAAACCGATTAAGCCTCCTCACACTGCAGACAAGTCTGAAAACAAGTCGTGTATTTTATTTATAAGCTGCTGAGCTCTCGCAGGATACAGACCATGTACGATTGAATTAATGATTAAAGCTACAGGTGTAAATAGGTATGATTTTCGATTTTAATCTGAAGAGAGTGTTTTGTTTTCATCTTGGACACAGTTAAGACTGAAGCGTATTAAATTGCATACATAACGTTCATACTAGGATAGACATTGAGGAACCTCGTGTGAATATATTCCAAAAATAGTTTACTTTTGATAGATGGAGTGGATACATTGCACACCAGCATTCTGATTTAACTCAAAATGTGACATGTGTTCATTTTGCCATTAGAAATATACACGAAGCTCAAGTAGACCATATTATCTGGCACACAATGAGTCAACACATCCGATAAATATACCTACCCAAAATATTTTGAAGTGAGTCGAACTTTGAATTGAAAATATATTACACAGAGTCGGTACAAGAAATCACAGTCACACGCGTTGTCGACTTTTAGGGTCCTTTTCCAGTTTTTATTGCACCAATATGAATATTTGTTTCCCTGTTTCCAAGGATACCGGTATGAAGCATGTTTTCGTGAAATAGACTAACGTTAGTCAACGTATTTCTTTACCAAAATATCAAATAAATTTCGTAATAAATAAGGCAACCAGATAACATGAGTGATCTATTTCTATGACTTTCCTGCTATAGGTCAAATAAAGTTGTTAGTTTTTTCGTTTTCCTTGTTATGGGCATGATGTTAAGACCTTCATAGAACGCTTAGTACTCGCTATGTTACCTGAAACTCCTACCACGGTTTAGCAGATGGGTTTGGGTCGTTAGTACATCCTTCTATTCGTTCAATCAAGATATTGCCGCGAGCCACTAAATGTTAACTAGATATTCCGTAGTGAGCATCACCTAAATGTTTGTTGTCAAGGACGAAACATGTTGCTAGCTTAAAGGGAATATACTGTACTGGGAAGACAAAATGCCTTCAAAAGGCTGGTCGTGAGTAATCTTCTTGTCAATGGTCTTAAATTAATGTATTGTCCATTTTAGAAACCTGATGGAAGTTATTTGCCCTCACATGGCCCACATTTACAGTAAAACATGTTTAAATCACAAATCCTCATAATGTTCGGACCGAACACTTCGAGGATTCGTGATTTAAGTACTAAATACTCCAAATGTGGGTCATTTGAGGCAAATGACTTTCATCAAGTTTCTAAAATTGACAACACACGAATTTAAGACCAATGGCAAGAAGATTGCTCACGATCAGCCTTTAGAAAGCCTTTTTGTCTTCCCATTACAGTATATTCCCGTTAAGTCTTTGTATACCAGATTAAAGTAAATGCTGCTCAATGTGTTCCCTGTGTACTGATGGTGAAATAATTCAAAAGTAAACACGTTGAGGGCTGAAGGCAATGTATCATATGTAAAGACAACATCAACGTCTGTAAAACACTGTATGAACCCAAAGTACAACATACATGTATACGTCCAGTCTGTGAAATTTGAGACTTAACGGTGACATAGAAATTAAACAATGCCTTAGAAATGTATTCCTTTTCAGTTGGCCTCTCAAGCTCAATGTCCTTTAAAAAACAATTACGGTTGGGGTGGACAATATACCTTCCAATCATTATCTTATCATTAAAAATGATGAGGAACGTTCCTGTAAACATCACTAATCTGTTTCAAATGATAATGTTCAACATTAAGTGCTTAGTTAAAGGGTCAGCAGGTAGCAGGCTATTTTGTAGAAGACCCGGGAAAAATGATTCAATATGTAATGCCCCAAAACATGTTCCACTCTCAGGCTCAACTTTCCTTTCATATGCAAAATTTGATTGGAGTTATTGTGATTTTACATTTTTTATCATGATCATATCTTAAAAAAGTTCCGATATTTCCTTAACAACACCATTTCTATGAGATGACTTAGATTGCGATAGTTAAACTTATTTGGCCATTGCAATGGTTTGTTTGTACTCGAGCGGACAGAATCTATATGAATTTTCAATGACCTATAATTATTATGAGTGGAAAAGTATGTTTTTCTACAAACAAGTACTTTAGTTATGAACAAGTATTTTAGCTCTGCATGAAGAGATACACCATGTATAATATGTGTTGACACATCAACTCAGAATGCCATTCTTTGTAAAAATACGAAAGCGTGTGTGAAGCAAATTTTCTCTGAGCGACAATATCGTATATTTTCTTGCTACAACTGATTGATATGATTAATGTGTGTATATCATATATAACCTTATACATAAACCCATTTCCAGTCAAGCCGTTTCATTTCATATGCGGAATCATCTTTTAAAGTAGCATAAAATGAAGCGGATTATCTCAAAATTATAACAACTCTCAACAACATAGTGCATTAGTAATTAAATTTATTAAATACATTAACGTCTTTCCTTCTTTTTGAAAAAGCGCAAACAAAAACGATTTTTTTTTCTTTCTGTGAAATATGTCAGGGGAGGATGTGAATAAGCTAGATCCATTTGTATGATTCGATGTCAACATTATTCTCTACTTCGTCGTGTTGACTCAGATAAACTGGAACCATGTTGAAACAGCTTTAGTTCAAGTGGAAGCTGTGGACATCTTAATCACCATTTCACATAGTCAAGCAGGGATTATGAAAAACAAAGTCACGGTTCTCTCTAAAGCCAAACCCCTGTTTTCCTTAATGCCGCCCCGAAGGCATACGGGAGCAAACGATATTTTCTTCTGACGGTCATCGAACCTTGGGGCGTTTCCTTTTGTAACGTTTGATGTTGCTCTTAAAACGTGACATCGATATGCTTTTCTAGCCTGAAGCTTGCAGGTGATACGACGTATCTACGTCCTCGTGACCTGGTCATTTGGGAATCCTTGTAAACTGGGGTATAGTTGATTTGGAAGGAAAATATACAACTGTGAACGCATTATTGCCATTACTTGAAGGTAATTGCCCCGCTCATAACATCGATCACGCTAAAATAAAAGGATATTAGCTCCTAACAGGAATTTGTTGATAGTGATCGAACAGTAATGAATTGGTCACAAGCGGTCGTGCGTGTTTTTGCACGAGCGTACCTGCAGCTTGCGTCGGTTGCGGGGCAACTCCTGCGATCCCTTGCGTTTCGACATGGCTGAAGCAAGAGTACAGCCACCTTGCAGATAAGACAACCGCGGTGTGTGCGGTCATCTTGTACAGATCCCTCGTCCAACGCACGATTAAAGAACCAATCGCAAGACAAGATGCGATCAATCGCAATTCTTTATAATACAGGACCCATGAAAGGCATGCGAATAAACCACTTTCGTTATGTATGCACATTTCATTAACGTCGACCAAACAATACGTTACTAATGATAACCTCAAAGCTTGTCCGTGGTTTGTCCGAGTAGCGACATCTAACTGATTCAAAGTGCGGGCTATTTTAAACGAGATTATGGTGATGCGGAGTAGGCCAGCTGCCCCATATCAACGCGCCCTACCACCCTACTGTTACGCAACCTGAATTCGCAGCACAGACTGGATCTTGCCACCTGAGCATGCTCATTAAGACAGGGTAGCCCATTTACGAAAGTCGATTCTTAAAACTCGATAGGAATCAGCAGATATCCCACAGTCAATGCTTCGCACACCTCTTCAGGAAAGTGAAAAACTATCCATGTTTATGTTTAAAATATATATTCTTTATCATGTTTATATAACTTTTCGCTGCCACCCGACTGATAATGCGAGCAGTACACAGTGCTTACCTTAACATGAGGCAAGCGAAATGAAATGAGGCAAAATGTCTTGAAATATCAATCAAAATTACTCTACTGGGCATGCATGGGCACTAATCTGACATATGACATATGACATAGTACATATAACGAACTGGAACTGCACAAATTCACTTTAATTTTCGTGTGCAGGAAGAAGTCGGAAAATTGTTTTCACAAATTAATACTGCTATTATACAATGTAAGCAAATTTCTTAACACAATTACCCTTTTGTACTCATATCTTATTATCTGTTCGATTTTCCCCTTGTTAATTCAAATAAAAAGTAAAATATATTAATGATATTTCTTTGTGAAAAAATCACGACTCAAGCTTTCCAATAATGTTGGCGGAATCGAATCTTGGACATCAAGCGTAATAGCACACATGTGGAATCTATTGTGCCATTTTAGAATACGGCAGCTGCTTGAAATAATGTGTTGCCTGTTGGAACTCCATCTCTTAAAACTCCTTGACTCAACACAAACCCAATCATATTTTGGATTATAAATCTTCAACAAGAAGAGGTATTCTAATTCGACCGGTCTCTTTGTGGTCTCCAGCCATCACGTGACCCTACTACCCAACGCCGTAAGTCCTTGCCCTTGCTATTCAAAATATCGCGACGCGACCGCAAACCCAGCTGTGAATATAAACCGCTTCGGATTATAGAGATCCTCGGAACTCTATAGAGTAGTTGTTACATCACTCACTTCACTTCCCTAAAAAAAAATCCTTGTTCTGAACGGCACAGATGATGAATAAAATATGAACATCAAAACCTCATGAAAGTACCGAGCCAAAGCTAGGGATTGGTGAGTAAAGTAGAATCCGACGCAGTATGTATCGCTTTACCGTATGTAAGTAGCTTACCAAAATGTCTTTAAATATAAAACATGAATGATCCTTGCTCCGTGAAAATCTACTACTTCATAACCATACGAGCTTTGATATGGCAGCAAAATGAACAAAAAAACATGACAGCACTTTCATTGGTTATCATTTGGGCAATGAAATTTGACTTGAAATGTCCTTTCAAACTCGAACAATGCAAGCTACCTTGAAAATGTTACGATGTTTTTATAGCTACAATTCGTGACAAAAGATTGAAATTTGAGAAAGAGAGCAGGTAATCGATTACTTTCATTGCGATCAAAGCGCCAAAGCTAAATTCTAATGTGTTTCACCATCAGTGTTATAGCTATTTTTGTTTAAAAATGCAAATAGGGTAGAGTGGGGTATTAAAGAGGCATACACCCTAAACATGTGTATTGCATTTCATATTTTGCAATGATATTGCTCGAACTACGGATTACAGTTGTTCTACAGCTAACTCAGTAGGCGAGTTACCCGAATGATGTATTAAAGAAGAAAAAACAACAACCTAAACATGCTAAAGAAGACGAGCGAATACACGCTTTTATTGGTATGTTGGTTTTCTCAGCTGCTCTTTAAACAAACGCATATAATCTTCACAGAAGTTTGAGAACTAATTTCTGATCAATTATGTATTTCTAGCTATTGTACTGTCATTCACCCAAATGTGCTGCTAAATTCTTTAGCATCACCATTAGCGTTCATTGTGGTTAATCAAAACAAGTGTTGACCACGGAAACAGCTCGAAGACTAAAACAAAGACAAAAAAGAAATAGTGATGAAAGATAAACATGGAATGGTACACAGGCAATTTCGACTTCCATGGTCGATCACACTTGCTGTAAATCGAATCGTCATTTCGATCTGGAAGTCTAATACATTAGGAAGTGAATTCAGTTGGGCTAATAGTAATGTCTGAGATGGGTAGCAATCTCTCAGGCGACGCCGCAGAATACGGCGTGGACGTGGGAGAATCGTTAGTCGGATAATCTCCTCATCTATTATACATACGCACACGTTTTTTTTTTTGTGGAGGGAGCGTAGAGCTTGAGGAGCGTGGAACAGAGATATATTGAGTGGTGGGGGTGTGTGGGGGTGGGGGTGTGGATGGGGAGGGGTAGGGGCAGGGGAATACAGATTGACAGAAAGAGACGGAGGGAGGAGAAAAAAAGAAACGAAGTTTGGTTAATATTAGTATATATAGAGAGAAAGACAGCTTGGGAGAAAACAAGATAAAGAAATGGTGAGGGGTAGAGAGAGAGAGAGAGATAGTGTGTGTGTGTGTGTGTGAGAGAGAGAGAGAGAGAGAGAGAGAGAGAGAGAGAGGAGAGAGAGAGAGAGGGGGGGGGGAGAGAGAGGGGGGGGGGATGGGTGGTAGCGTAGCACTAGCAGCGATATCACATGCGGCGAAGGAGAGTTGGCTGGCATTGCTAGAACTCCGTGACTTGTCATTAAAGTTGATTTACTGGCACGGAGAAAAGGTCAAAATAGACTAGTTCAATTTTCCTCATTATCTGTTATACTCTTCTAACGTGGCTTACAGGCAATGTCGTTTGTCTTGTCGTTATCTGTCGACTTATCTTGTCCTTGCTCAGTAAAATAGAGTTATTAAGGTTTTGTTAAGTGGGAGGAACTATTGAGACAACATATTGAATTTGATATTTTCTTTTGTAAAGGTAATGACGTTCAAATTATATAGAGCATTACACATTTGTTTGATTAATGAATATTAATATGCTTCATATGGCCATCAATTGCATTTCAATTCAACGGGATAAAGCTTTGAATGGATTTTTCTCGTGATTCCATGTTAAATGCCGCCAAATTATTGGCTGCTTTTTTTTGGCTGTAACGAATTCATGAAATGTGCTGCGCAGACGATTTGGTGGAACGGTATATAGCCTAGATGCATACAAAATTCGATGATGTAATGCTGACAATGATTACATGATGATTTATCAAGAATACAGGTTATACAGTCCCTAAACGTGATCTTATGTTGCAGTACATTTTACATCATTTCGAATTATAGTCTACTAAGAAACTGATCAAAGGGGTATATAAGATACATCTATGTCATATAGGTGACCTGTGAAACATGCACAGCCGCATACAAAATTACATTTTCATCTCAAAGAATAGCAATTCCTTCTATTCGCTTGTCTTCATATACGATATAAAAAGCATAACATAACAAAACTACGAGTTAATTAGTGAAATTTGAAATATTATAACAGTTATGATATATAAATATATAAAAATTTGGATATGCAGGACGTATTGTAAATTCAGGTGGACATGACGCAATCGCGTATGCATCGTCTAGTAAGTTTGGCTGCATTCATGACTAAGATATGGCGGATCAAAAAGTCGCCAAAGGAATGGAAGTCTCCTTCTTTAAATATACTTGGTAAAAGTAAGATATAGAAAAATAATCTATTTTGTTTGCTGATGGCAATTGGAGTGAGAGGACACGTAAAGTGTTAAAAGGATACCAATTCACGTTGTCAGGATATCGCGAAAGTTTGATCCTCCCCATCCCGTACCTCTAGTTCCTCGTTATTCATTCCTACACTGCATTTTTTCTCCGTGTGAGTGGGGGAGGGAGGGGGAGGTGAATAGGCCTGTCAGGGTGAACTCCTAATACATAGAGACAGAGACAGAAAGAGGATGCATCTGTTTTAATGACTGAGCGTGAAGTACGCAGCTCACCCGTTAAAGCAACGAGACAGGTGCGTGCTGCAAATCCATCTCCCCATTTAAAGGTAGTGAGACCCTGTTGGACCAATATCCAATTACATTGTTGGTTAGAACAGTATTCAATTCACATACTCACATATATCCGGTTGGTGCAATCGTAAACTGAAAGTGGCGTAGACTTCAACTACTAAAAAGGAACGCGTTAAAACTTTAATGCTCAACTCCCCCCTTTTTTTTCGTAAAATCCAAATCCCCTACCAAATATCATGACATTGATATCTTTCATCTGTCTACATAACTATTTTTAATCACAGAATCGGCAAGAAATCTTACTTAATTAATGTGATTCAGTCGCTTACATTGTATAACGTCACTGCAAGGGTTTGCATGTATACTGGAATTTTTTTATAAACGCGACTGCACAATAGGCCTAATACAATTAAAAAAATTATGAGCTTAAAGTCAATAAAAAGAAATTTTTAGTTTTAACATTCTGACGGGAGGTTGGTCTGAATTGTTCTTCTTTGTTGAGTACTAGGTATTCAGCTTTATGTATCCTTCGATCGCTCCTAGGTGCTCAGTGAAAACACACGGGGGTGCAGTTTTGCAATGCCTTTGTGATGAATATTGAATTTATAATTCAATTACAAAAAATATGACACCATACATACTAATCAGAAAGATAATGCAATCATATGTTGGTACTAGGAGAGGAATTTAAACAAGTGCCTACGAAGTGTGGTGTACCTTGACTAATACAAACAAAGCTCATGTATTCTGCAGAATAACGTGATTACGTAACATGTGTAATGCAACAATACCCTGCTTATATGATCATATAATGATGCCATCAGAATCATTGATTACGTCAGAATTCCTTGCGTAATACAGGAAAACCGAACTTTTAACCATGTTCTCGTGGGAGTACTTGGGAAAATGTCTCTGAAAAGCATTATATTTAGAAATGACTGTTACTTTATATTATACTGCTAGAACCAGGGCCAATTAAGCCAAATGAATTAGTGCGCATAATCTTACATAACGCATGCACTTCAAATTCATATTATATAGTGTGAGCTTGTTTGTCCCCGACAATACAAATAGCCGCTCTGCACCAATCCCATTTAATTTTGCTGACCAGTCAGTTATTTCGAATTAAAATATCTTGCCATTTTCCCTATTTCACCTCAGCACTTGCGTCTTTGTGTTGTGCTGCTGACGTAAGTTAACGCAATCATTACCGACAGGGTACTAGATCCCTTGTGCAGGTTCAAAATATAAATTTCTAAGAGCTATAGAAAGCTGCATGCATCTGTATCCCATGCTATTCGTGGTAGGTCTTTCTATATTTCATATGAATCAACTAAAACTCCTTATCACACATAATGTCAACTTGTGTTTATGATATTTACGTGTTTAAATGATTTCATTAATGTGAACTTATGATCAAGATATTCAATTCAATTCAATTTAATTTCTTTCTTTGTTTAACAAACAAAATAAACCATTTTTATGAACAATGGATACAAGGTATCACCAGAAATCCGATGGCTTGTGAGGTGTGATGACCTTTAATATGCGGTTCAATACACAATAGATATATGGTCTATTATACAAATGAAATACAGTAAGATGAACTTAAGTACACAGATTATATAAAAATACGTACTTTAAAAAATACATCAAAGAAAGACTTATGAACAAATAAACACATAAACACAAACAAACAAGCATGCAAGCAACAAGAAACATAAACAATGATTTACAGATAAGCAATTTGTAATATCAAAATGTCAAATATAATGCGCCTATACCTCCCTGTATACTCCTCCCCTCACCTCGTGGGCAACTCGAACTACGACGAAATCTGTGACCTGGCACCACCCAAGCAGGGTAAAAAATACTCCGCGTGCTCTTATCATGAAAATAGTATGAAAGAGATAATAACTTGGTTGCGGAGGAAAATTACCTTGCGACCTGCCAAAGTTATAGGCACAATCAAGCTACTTTCTCTTGGGTATTTCGCAGTATTTGTTTTGTATCCCTTATGTAAAACAATAACAAAAAGAAACAAGGAAGGTCGCCATGTTTGTTTACAATCTCGGTCAGAGCTGAGTGAGCGTAAAGAAATAGTAAAGTGCACAGTGCGTGGCCCGGGTTGTCGGCTCGCAGTCAAAGCAAATTTTGTTACCAGGTAGACAGCAAGCGCAGTAGTGCCAAGGAAGAAATTAGTAAATAGAGCATACGCAGTGCTCCCCAGGAAAAAAATGGCAAAAGATAATCGGAGCCGAGGCAGAGATTTTAGTTTCTAGTGAAATTAGTTTGTATTCTGGGAGCATCAATTGACCAATAACGTTCCTAGAATACTCATGAATGTTCATAGAAGGGATATAATGTGAAATACAGCAACGAAATAAACCATTTGATATAGAGGTCAAGCAGACGACGCCACCAATAGGTTTGAACTATTCCCCTGATTCATATCTCTTTACGATAGTAAAGGACAAAGAAGTCATTGCTCCATTCTTGTCTCCCTCTGGTACTCATCCCGTTTTCCTATCTTTGTCTTCTGCATCCTTGCAGTCTTTCTTCTCGTTGATATACCGTGACACAATTCTCATCAGACACTAGGCAACTCACCGCGCGCTCGCTGTATTCATTATCATTATAGAATGCAAAGCAGGACAGCTTATTCTGTATACCAAGAAACACTGATGCGGACAACCTTCTGAGTCTTACGAGAATTGAATAGGCGAGGTGGAGGAGAATCTCGCCGCAAGGCAAGCAAAGTGGGCACGTTGACTACCAAGCAGTAGAGTAAGGCAACAGTTTCCCTGTAACCAAATCGGAAATCCATTTACATGGCCAAAATCTCTACCCTCTACTCTCCGTGGAAACACTATCGATTCCTAGATCTTGACACAATCTTTGTCCTATATTTTCTCCAAACGTATGAGTTACCTGGTAAGCGATGGAGAATTGGTCACTGATAGCTTCGATTGATTACGATCCCGATTACACTGAATATTACCTCTTCTGGTAAATAGGCCTACCCGTATCTCGTCAAGGCCAGAACTTCAAAATACATTTTTATACATTGAACCGCAATTTTGAAACACATTGAGTTACAATCTGCCGTGGCAATCTACACTTTTGAATATCAACTAAGACTCGAACTGTTGCTTAAAAAATGAATAATTTTGGTCTCTCGCTCTCCATTAAGAGAACTCTCTCTCTTGTCTTCTTTCTGTTTCTTTTTGTTTGTATATAGAAGGTTTCTCTCTTTGTTTTGGTCCATTCGAGTATGTTTATATTGGTCTTTTCTCGATTCATGTATCACTTTTGTGAACGTGGCATGTTATGTTACGACCTTGATCATTCACATTCGTGAATTCACATTCCCTGGGGGTTTCATTGATATACAATGATTTCTCTTCAGAAGGCCATCTCCACACACTTTTCAATTTTTTCAAAAGGACTTTTTTTTTTATTTGTGTCTGTATTCCTTTCTATCGTGGTTTTTTTCATATGTAAGCGATATCAGAAATTAATCAATGAATCACGTAGTTAGTTTAGTATACTGTTATATATTTATGCGAAATAATGTATCATGATTCGTTTTGTATTTTTTTTTAAATAAGGTGAACCCCTTTCAGTCAGTCAAACACCGCCATCATTTGTGGGTTTTTGCCTATTCTCATTCTTATGAAGGGCAATTTTGTTTTAATTATAAGTAAAAAGAACAAAGATAAAGATGAGCGTAGTAGATCAGAAAGTTTAACCATTTATACAACAACAAAATCTTTTCTTGCCTAAAGGTATTAATGAAAAGTTAACAAAAATGCATATCATGTTGTAGACCATCTAATCCCCTTTCAAATGATATCACATTATATAGCGTAACGAAATATAATGTGACAATTCTATCGGCAAAATTGGTTAAGACTTATTTCCATGGCCGCCATTTTGAAACATATTATATTGTAAAGGATGTTCCACTCTGAAGTTTTGTAGGATGGCTTTCTGTACACATTAATACCATGCACCCTTTTATGGCGGTCCATTATCTGATAGACCTTCCTGCCCAATAAGTTATATTATATCGGTTCTGAGGATGGGATCGATACCGATATACACATTGCTCTTGGTTAGATTGTCGGGCGTTGAGAATCTTGGTCCAGTTGGGGTGTCAAAACTTGCCATGGAACAGCGGTAACCAGAGGGGTGTGACTTACCCCCCCCCCCCCCCCATAAGGAATATTGAAGTTTATTTATAGCCTGTCTTCTATTGTCCCTACAGCAGATTACGCTGGAGTCGCGCTGCTCAGTATCTGAGTGGAGAAAAGCTCGCCCGCATATATGTGGGCTCAGTAAATATCGGGTTAAATCAAAGCAGGTGTAACTACTCTGCATGTGCTACAACCTGACTGTGTAACTTGATGAATACTTCGATAGCAAAATCGATCGAAGCGATTATAAAACACCTGCAGAATGTGAAATTATAATCACTAGAAATACGTTACACGTACAGTATCAATATAAATCATGATAATTTTGAAAAAAAAATGCCGCATTGGTCGATTTGTATTTAACATATTAGCCTTTAATCAAGGCCTTTCTCGTCTATTACTTCACAACATGCCTGGCGGTAGAAGACTACCTCGGCCTTTTCACATTTTACTTCGCGAGGACAAGAATCATCATTCATCTAAAATAAATGCCATGTTAACCTCATGAATAATTTAGGTCTGATCTGGCCAATCAGAGCACAGATACTAATGTATGACGTACAACTGAATGGACGAATCCAGCTAGCTAGCAGCGATCGTACACGTCGCGAACAGCATGCGTAACATGTTGTGATATTGAACATGAAAGTCGTTGGCTGTGGTACATTGACCCTACTCCTGCGTTCTGAACCTTATTTGCCCGACTTTTCTCTACCCATCCACCCCCCCCCCCCCCCAAAAAAAAAAAAAAAAAAAAAAAAAAAAACGAAAAGAAAAGAAAGGAAAGAAAGAAAGAGGGGGGAAGAAAGAAAAAAATGCTTAACGGAAGAAATTTACATAAACTCGTTTTTTGCCTACCCACTTGTTCGGTCGGTTTTTGAATTTTATGGAATTTAATGGAATCTAATTGGGGCAATAATTCAACAGGAAATGTAAAACAGGAAAGTGAATTTGAGGAAGAGAATACACAAAATAACCATGATACATCAACTATCACCTTAGAGAAATTATCATGGTTAACAACAATTTACAGAAACAAGTATGATTGTGCAAAGTAATTTAATCTTGCTTTATATTTTTTTGTAGAAAGTATAAGCTGATAAAATATTATTTTTTAGTTCTATTTGGAGACTACTTACTCAAGGCGATTGAATGCTCTTAAGAAATTGAATTTGAATTTGAATACTCATCATGCTCATGATAAATTACCTGTCATTTTAGAGCGCAGACAGTATCATACTAGAACAACAACCTAAGTGGAAAAGACAATCATAGAACGGTTGTCGGTGAATCTTTACACAAGAGAAAGCTTTTTAACAAATCAATATAATGTGCACTTTGAACAGCATATACATTTTTTTTCACAATAAAAGCATAGCATGAATTGCAGTTTCAATATTAGAGTTGAAAATTTTCCAAATCTGGGGTGGAAGTCGGTGATATTTATAGGCATGCTATTTGCCATGACATGGGCTATATCATCTTCCTGCTGCCCTGATTCAATTACAATATAAATCATGTCGTACAACACATGTAGCCCAAATAAGTCGGACAGTGCTGTACTGATATTGACATGATCATCATCGAAAACATTATCGTGCATTCGAATGTATGTTTTGATTTCGTCATGACATCGATTTTGTACCTCAGGTAGTTGTCGTGGGAAACGAACATTTACTCGGTATAAATACACATTTACGATTGCCACCAGGCATTTTAAGAACCCCAATATTTGGACTTTGACAAAATACCCGTTGGCATCCATTAACACGCCATACTTTCTATCCCACTTGTTTCTGTTTTGGCTACATATAGGTTATACTTAGTTTACAAGACACGGGCAAGCTGGGTACAATAGTGGAAGCGATACGATCTTCAGTAGTTTTGGAAAGTTATTGTCTAATATTGAAATTAAGCCTCTGAGGACCGAGCCATGAAAAGCCAATTGTCCTGACACAAACTTCCCGCAGCTATGGCGCATAGAGAGATAGAAAGGGAGGAGGAGGAGGAGGGATGTGTGTGGAAATTGGGTTATTGTATCAAAAGAAGATGCAATGAATACACAAAGCAACGATGTATTTCATGTATTTTGGAGAATGAAAATAAACCCTGTTTTGTGTAGTTGAAAAACATGTTTTATGGACACAATACTAAATATAATTTGCATCTGATTGACTTTATCACAGTGAAATGATACTCCACACGAAATTAGACAACTAGGTATGATGTCATAATTGGCCTTGTTATATATCTCCTACGTGTTTGTGTTGATTACTGTCATTAACCGGTAATGGGCCAACGAAACATTTGTTATACCCTAGTCACACTAGAGGCGGAATAAGCAGGAATGCCGTCGGAATGAAGATTCTTGGCACATTTCTGGATATTCGAAGTGCATTCTGACTGCATTCAGAGTGCATTCCGAATATTCGGGTCCATTCTTGTGTCCGGCCTGAATGTTTTGCTCATGCTCAAAACTTTCGAGGTGCATTCGTACTGGAAAATATCGAACGGCAATCGAAGTGCAGTCCAACAGCACTCTGACTGCATTCCAAATATTCTGACTGCATTCTAACTGTATTCTAAATATTCCTACTGTGTTTCAACTACAATCGAGCTGCATTCGAGAGTCAATAAACCCGGAATGTGCAAGAATCTTTCGAGATGGGTTTGAAGGACATTCTAAGTATTCGAACGGAATTTTTACATATTTAGCTCAAGTCGAAATTCCCTCCCGAATGTGGTTCGAATTTTGAAAAAAAATTCATTCCGGCTGGTTCTGCTTGATTCCTGCTGATTCCCAATAAGTGTGACGGAGGATTCACCAATAATGCACGCAAAATCATCTTGTACATGGTTAATCAATCGATGGAAGGGGATATGTCAGGTGGAATACGCTTATTTTGAAAAATATCCGTCGAAGTAACTATACGAATCAGTTCAATTTATTTTACTTATGTCTCATCTTCGCAGGAAACATACCGGACATGTACAACACAAATTACTGTATAAATTACAGTCTAATACTGTAGTGACATAATAATTGTTTACTTATTATCCACGTGTGAGTTGCCCTTTTAAATATACTACTAGCTACTCGGCTAAAAATAGCCAATCACATGCACACAGTATAATTACCGAGGCCTACTTTTGTCTGTTCACCTACGGTCCGGTCAAATTAATTTAATGTATAGACAGCGCTCCTGGAATGGGACTGTAATTGTCCCATTTGCTGTTTAGGGTGGGTTACGTGTGTCATTAGGAAGGCACATCAATTAACGACTTCCTCCACACACACACACACACACACACACACACACAAATACACACACACACACAAATACACACACACACACCCACAAATACACACACACACACACACACACGCACACACACACATGGACCATCACCCATATTTTGCTTCACCAATCTACAAAATGCAACGCTACATTACACTGTAATATGCGTTGAGGGTCCATTTTCATATTCATGATCATGGTCGCTTGGACAATGCCCCACTCGCCACCCAACGTCAAAAACAGAATCCCCTGGTGATGTTCCTCAATGGGAGTTAGACGCCGGCTGAAATGAATGTCGCCCCATTCGACATATTGACTGGCGTGAGAGCGTAATGAACCTGGCTATAAAATAAAATATTACATTGATTTTTATGTCGCGCAGTGCAGACATTATTGATTGATTCACTCGGAATGGTGAAGTGATATCCGAAATATGTATAAAAGTACCACCAGGGAGTACTAACTGGAGAACTAACTACTACACGTACACACATTTGGTTGCTCTGCAGTTGGGATAAAGTGTATAAATCTTGCGTTTTTATTATTATTGTTTTTATTGTGAAACTGCGTACTGTGACATTTTGACCCTTCTTCAAAGTTGGGTTCTATTACACAGCAGGAGAAAGAGAGAGTGAGAGAGTGCAAAGAGGAGAGAAGGGGGGGGGGGGAAAGATAGATTAGAGTGAAAGAGAGAGAGAGATAGGGATTCATGAAGGAGAACGTTAGCGAAGGAGAGATAAAGAATAAGCGAGAGAGAGAGAGAGAGAGAGAGAGAGAGAGAGAGAGAGAGGGGAGGGAGAATGGGAGAAAGAGAGAGAGAGACAGAGAGAGAGAGAGAGAGAAAAGAGAGTAAAGGGGGAACACAAAGTGAACAACATGTTTTCACTTACGAAACTGGATGATAAGCATGATTAGTGAGGGATGATAGTGAAGTAATAGGGGGATTTAAAGGGAGAATGGAAGATACGTGGGAGGAGTTTAACACAAATCCATACAAAGTCCCTACCAAATGGCAGGTGAACAATCATAAAAGAAGTGGTTTTTACTTCCGAATAATTTACAAATAACGAAATAGGTAGGTAGGTGGGTAGATAAGACAAGAGAGAAGAGGAATCGTGAGTGTGTGTTTTTTTTTTATAGCAAACAAATTCAAATTCTTTCTGTCGCCACTACAGCGATAAGTTACACGTTTACGTTACAACGTTATGTTACGTAAGAGGAGATATCA
Source organism: Arbacia lixula (assembly GCA_963669155.1). Lineage (NCBI taxonomy): Eukaryota > Metazoa > Echinodermata > Echinoidea > Arbacioida > Arbaciidae > Arbacia > Arbacia lixula. The sequence continues at coordinate 24,271,688 of OZ022582.1, read as the reverse complement.
TGCAAATCTTATTTTTGAAAAGTGTTTAATCATTGTAAATGAGCTCCTTAGCAATGGGTACGTCACAAGTTCCCTTCGTATTATTGCTGGGAAACTCTGGTATATTTAGCTGTTTGCTGGAACATACACCCCTTCCGGTAAATGCCTCGTAAATCCACCATGTCCATTGTGCAGATTATGTACTCATGTTCCACCCTAATCTAGAATAGACTATATCAAGTATCGGTTTCACGTGTTTACCTATTGGATATTCGTACACCACGCAAGGCAATGGATACATATGGTGTAAAGAAGACAATCAATTCCCAATAGTTACTATTAGTAGCTTCAGTACCCTGGCATTTGTCAAACGTTTACAACAATTTGTAATTGTACACCCTGGCTATAACACAAGGAGTATGTGCCGTGAGAATCAGGGAAGCACCCTATCCAGAACGTTGAGACGGAGTGCATCCCATTCTGGTTCCCCATTCATTGACTGAAGTTACGTTAACACGGACGCGCTCTGCCGCTTGCCGCCTGTCGCCTGATACCATTGTTTCCCGCCGCGGAAAAATCACAGAAATAATTTAAATTAATAACTTGCAAACGGAAGAGTGGTCTAACGGTTCGTTGGAGGGGAAAGAACGCGTCTAGGGCTCGATTGCAGACACAAGAAAATTCAGCGCTAGCGGCAAAGCACTCTCGTCTGGATGTACGTTGAAGAGATAATCCCAGAACGTACCTTGAAGAGATTCGGGGCGGTCCCCAATATCGACGTACCGTCACCATCATCCAATCAGTTTCCTTCAGTCAGGAAAGCTGTACATGTCACATGGAAAACTGTATTTTACGCCCTGTTGTGATCTCACAGCCTGAATCTCTCCAATGATAGGATTTGTCTTACTTCGTGCGATTTACAACTATTTATATCATGTATATACTAGTAGCCAATTACTATTTCGTATACATGTTAGACTCTGAAACTATCATCGATAATGTTAAAGGTATCTTACCATGACCCTTCCCTTTCTTCGTGTGTGTAGACTACGCGGAAAATCGTACCAAGTACATGTGTGTGAAATAAGAGAAAGATCAATATTGAATGAAGTACACGCATAGCTCCGGGCTGCTATTCTTGATGATCATCAAGAATATTCCCTAGATCCTCTGTGTTAGCATGGACCCTACATGGTGTTAGGCAGGCCATAAACCTCTTACCAATCCAAGGCCACATGACCTAGGAACTGATAACTCCGGGGTTGAGACGATGATAATATCAATCTGCGTTCTTGGTGAAAGTACAAGGTTCAGTTTTGCTTCCATGTTAGTCATGTTTTGCCTAGTTCGCACTGTTATGTGATCCGTTACAAACTCCATGATACGCCATTCGTAGCTGTACGCCATGCTTATCCATGGCAGCATGGTCACATGACTATCTGACTACACATTATGGTCGCGACGCCATGCTCAGGCATCACGCGTCGGTCATTACTACTGACCCTACTACTCTCTCCCCATCCAACTACGACGTGAATTCACCTGTCCAACACCTTCTACCTATTGACCCCATCCACACGTCTTGAGCCACTCCTTGGTGCTAGATGATGCCATCGACATGTCCGAAGCTCCTCATAGTTCGGTCGCCTATATAGGGCACGGTATTGATTGAGGACATGTCTTGACCGCACGCACGTTCAACCACGTGCGACCCCTACGACATGTACATGCGCTGGTTAGCAATATCGCCTCTCCTTCGTCGTACCTGTGCATCGCTTTGTACATTCAAGGAGTGTTTTAACACGGAGTTTGACAAGTGTGAGCTTTGTGAGTTTGTTCGTGTGGGGTGTGTTTACCTGACCGATATCGGTATGATGTGTTTCACTTTCATTGAATATTGGCAAACCATTAATTTAGCATTACGTGCTCCAACTCCGCCTAAAATGCGATTGGTTCTATTTTTGTTTATCCCATCTTCCAATGTAATTGGGAAGCACATTGGTTGCAGATAACGTTGTCTCGTTTTTATGCTGACGCCATAAAGTGGCAATATGGCTCCGGGTCATCAGTCCGTTTGTCTATCCCGATTATCTTGTTTGCATGATAACTCAAGACATACTTCACCAATTCCATCAAATTCCGTAAATGTAAAGTGAAAGTAAATTAAATCTTACGATTGCATAGAGCGGCTGTGTGTCACACGTGCGATATGATATATTTAAGTACGCTTGGTTCGCAGATTCTACGTATGAATCAAATGTTTGTAAAAATTGGTCTGAGCTTGTGGTAGCTAACTATCATTTAAACAAAAGCATTAACAGTAAACAAAAGTAGAAAAGAAGTGTTGGCTTACATTAACTCATGAACAAAGGTTGCTCGATCTTGTAACTGGATGCGTAAGGTCTTTTACAAAACACTAATGTGAAATGTTAATGTTCTTTTTAGGTTGTTATGTTGAAGATTATATTTCATGAATGAAGTTCTCAAAAATTAAAAGTTTGGTTGTATTATGTAAAGACTTCTTTCGTGATAATCGGCTCATAGTCTGGGTCAAGAAAAGAACAAACTGGCTTAAGAAGCGGGCTCTTTCTTAAGGGAAAGAGGAGGAATTATTCAATTAAAAGAATGAGATTAACCTTCCCACCCCATCCCACAATTATGTTTAACCCTTCATGTTCGAGAACAATACTAGTAAAAGAACCTCGAAAAATAAAAGAATAGTGTAATGAATTGTGTGTCTTAAAGAGAAAGTCAAACCTGAAGTTACATTGGTTCTAATATAAGCGAAGGTTTGACGAAAATTTGTTAAAGGATAAGAACGTTATGAATTTTCTAAAGTTTTAATTTTGTGTCGTCACTTGCGAGTTGCTCTCCCGTGGGTTATATCCTGTATTTCCCCTCTATTTTTTTTTGCTGAAGGAATACATCTTTTTCCTTAAGGAGTACATATATTTCATCTAAAAGTGTGTGCAAAAAAAAAATTGTCTAAAGATATACAGTATATTGTACAGGTAAAATTGTAATATAAACTTTTGAAGAAAAATAGTACACAGCATAATAGAATGCGAGTGACGTCACAAAAATCAGGACTTTATTATCCTTTGGCGAATCTTTGTGAAACCTTCACTAATTAGATTCTATCATGTTTCTGTTTTTATCAAGACCAACTTAACTTCAGGGTGAACTTTCCCTTTAATTGCAGTGTCAAGGATACTAATAGATACATTCTTAAATGTGCCCGTCTTAGACGTGTTCTCGAGGCTACCACATAAGCCGTCTTGGTGGTAAAATTAGGGCATGTATAGGGCAGCTCACATTGTTCGAGCCATGTTGTTTCAATTACAATGGCTTGTTCCATAATGTGTCCGGCACTCTTATTGCGCGGTCCCTTGGGCGGATAATACCATTAGCAATTAACTTCTTCCTGAATCACATATTAATGAATTGATATGAGGGTTGTAATTAATTGATGGGACTCTGGTCATGTGTACGCCTCGCGGTATACAGGACGACGTGCGGAAAACACATTTGGCTGCACGCCTCTTTTATTTTCTTCTCCACCGTTTTTTTTTGGTCCCCGCCCCCACTCTTTATCAATCCGCTCCCGTATCCACACAGACACAGACACACATACACACACATACACACACATACCTCTCCAGTTCTTTATTTCATTCCCTTCTCCATTATTAATGTACTTTGATCATGATTATAACGGACTGCAATGCCTGTTCCCCTGTTCCCTGTATTTTGAATGTCCTCTGACTGTTACCTTTGTCATTGATTACCACTACTACCACTACTACTACTTCTTCTTCTACTACTACTACTACTACTACTACTACTACTACTACTACTACTACTACTACTACTACTACTACTACCACTACTACTTCTACTACTTCTACTACTACTACTACTACTACTACTACTACTACTACTACTACTACTACTACTACTCCTACTACTACTACTACTACTACTACTACTACTACTACTACTACTACTACTATCATTACTACTACTAGTACTACTACTACTACTAATACTACTACTTCTACTACTTCTACTACTACTACTGCTACTACTACTACTACTACTACTACTACTACTACTACTACTACTACTACTATCATTACTACTACTAGTACTACTACTACTACTATCATTACTACTACTAGTACTACTACTACTACTACTAATACTACTACTTCTACTACTTCTACTACTACTACTGCTACTACTACTACTACTACTACTACTACTACTCCTACTACTACTACTCCTACTACTACTACTACTACTACTACTACTACTACTACTATTATTATTACTACTACTACTACTACTACTACTACTACTACTACTACTACTTCTACTCCTACTACTACTACTACTATTACTATTCCTACTACTACTATTAACATTACTACTACTACTACTACTGCTACTACTACTACTACTACTACTACTACTAGACTAATAGTACTACAGTGCTACTGTTGATATAAATGAAGGAGATAAGTTCAGTCAGAATAGTCAGGCTCCAAAGAGTGACAAAACTTTCTTTTTACATTCTAAATTTCAGCTGGGTTTAGACAATAGCTTAACACATGCATACTATCTACCATAATGTATATGTGAAGGGAACAAAGGGTTTCTTCTCTTTGTTTAAGTAATTTCATTTTAAGGTATTAAAAAAAAGTACTTTAGGAAGCTTACGCTTTATGTAAAGCAACGAGTGTGTTTTTACCACTAAGAGCTTTAATGCGAACATTTACTGGTAAATATTCAGGTTATTTTCAGCAAAATTGGATGCAAATGTTACATTTTCAGCAGATAATTCTTATTCCCCTAAGGTGGTAAGTAATACGAGCCGTCGTGCTGTCACGAAGCCAACATTACTCCGGATCGACTCACCAAGAGCCATGCTGTGGTTTGGTAAGGAATAGCTCTCAAGCACAAGTAAACGACAGCTAAATTGCAGAATACGTCAATAGATTTGGTTTTATTGATCTAGCTCTGACACACACAATAGAAATTCAAGCTCGTTGTGTTGGGTAGAATTTCACACGCAAATCAGTCTTTTTTTTTTCAGTGCAATCACATCCAGCAAAGTAAAACAAATGGCAACGAATGTGTAAATGTCACTGCATGCGACACGATCCGATCAGTCGTACGACTCTGCGACTGGCTGAATCGCAGTACCCCGGTCTTTGTATTTGTACAAGCAGGTGACGTCACATGTGCAGTCGAATCGTAGCTAAATCGAGTCGTCTGCTGTGGCCATGAGCAGTCTGAGTATGTATTCGTGCCCAACGTCCCGCCCCAAATAAAATTATTGGAATAAGCATCCAGATGTTAATATCATCAAATCTAGCATTCTCAATCACATTAGATGACATATATAGAGATTCTCAGAAAGATAAATAGCTTGTTAAATTTGAAAAAGGGGATGAAGAAACTTACCGCTGCATTATTAGTATGGTTATGGTCACACAATTCTCCATGCTCTTTAAAAAGTGATTAATGAAAAGCCGCTCTTAGACTTATTCCACACTCTTATCAGCTCTACTCACCTTTAACTCTATATGTATGCCCCATGTGCCGTTTTCACAAGTAATACATACAAATCACATGGAACAGCGATTCGCCTCACACACAAAGGGTTAATTATATTTATATCGTACATAGATTGAATCCTGTATAGTGATTGGTTCAAACAGCATCATGTGACCAAATATATTTAAACTATGATGTTGCATGACGTCAGACCTCGAAATATTTTCCACTGTACCAATATTCTGACGCCATTATTTCAGAAAACTGGATATTTTGCTATCAATATCCGTCGATCAATCGCTTCATTTTTGTACTGAGCTTGCGTGGCCGCCGCAGTGAAAGGTCGTCGATCAGCTGTGCATGTAAACATAAACAACAATTTTTCGTCGTTATTTGCATCGTTTGTTTGTGTGACAAGGAAAAATCCAAATGAGCAATTGTGGTAAGTTGACATCTCATTTTCTCTCTTGTAATAATTGTAGGATATAAATCAAATCCAAGGTGGCAGGAATGGTACTATTTTTTTTTACCCCAAATTCGATATATTTAGTCTATATATATATATATATATATATATATATATATATATATATATATATATATATATGGAGTAAATTATTTGTGCATGTAGCTGCGTTTTGAATGAAAGGATATGACTCTTGCAACACTGTCGTTGCTGTGGCGCCACCAATTATGGTAAATGGTTCTCATAAGGTTTTTTTTTTCTTCAAAACATCGAAATTGTGCATATAATTTATTTGTGAATGTGTTTCACGACTACACGCATTATATTCTTTTGTCAATATGCGATTGTGTCAACTATGCCTTTGATACACTCACTGGATTCACGTCATGGAGATAATTTATTTTGGCTAAGTTTGCTATCCAACGACTTCAACGATTAATTTCCACTCCTCCATCTAAATATGGTGGTCCATTTTTGTATCACGTTTCGGTTAGATTGGTTATTTGGATTTTTGACCTGAGGCAGATTTGACTCAATATCTAAGTGAGCTATCTACTCTATCAAGCAAGTGTAGCGACCACATTGAAGCAGATCTTTCAAGAGGGCCTTAAAACCTAGCGCTAACATGATCGGGACAGACGGACGGACGGACTGACAACCTGAGAACTTAATGCCCTCGGCTTAATATTCTGATCCCCGTCCCAATTACAGAGTCGTCAAACAATAAACAATTATTCATGCTGTGTGGATCAAGTTTCCGTAAATGATATTTCTTCCGAAACCAGGATATCAGCGATTTTGCTCAGATCTGCCCGCTTCTAACTGATAATCTGAGATGACCTACTTTGTGCTAATGCAATGTAACCCTTTGTTCGCCGGATAAACTAATGATCTATGAGATTCATGTGTAATACGTGTTCACAAATGCATCAAGTGTCTTTCTGCATGACTTCATGCGCTCTCCTCCCTGCCCCTCTCTCTCCCCCGTCTCCCCCCCCCTCACTCCTCCTCTCACGCGCTCTCTTTCTCTCTCTCTCTCTCTCTTTCTCTCTCTGTCTCTCTCTCTCTCTCTCACTCCCTCTCTCACTCCCTCTCTCACGCACTCTCTCTCTTTCACACTCTCTCTCCCACTCTCCCACACACACACTCTCTCTCTCTTTCTCTCACTCTCTCCTTCTCCCTCTCTCTCTCTCACTCTCATTATCTCTCTCTCTCCTTTTCTTCTACTCTCTCTCTCATCCAATCTCTCCCTCTCTCTCTTTACCTTTCTTTTCTTACGCACTTCTTCTATTGTTCGTTTACGTCTTGTTATCCTCCTTGTCGTGGCCTCGTTCTTAGGGTTATTCAACTGTATTCCTCCTCAACCCTGATCTGCTTTTGCACCCAACCTTCTTCGTATGCTATTGTTTTCCTCCACTTATTTTGTTCTTCGCTTTCCTTAACTATCACATTCTTGTCCTTCTTCCTTCTCCATTTGCCCCTTTGCTTTTTCTCCTCTTTCCAATCTCCGCTTCCTAAATTTCTATCGCATTTTCATGGCCAACGTGTTCTTGTTTCCCTTTTCCTAGTCGTTCAAATATTAATATGCCTTTTATGTTTTCATCCCCATCGCCATTCTTTCCCTCTCCTTCCTTCACTTTCCCTCCTCTTGTATATCGTCATCTCCTTCTGTGAAATTAGAAGAAAAAAAAAGGAAACCTACATAATATTCATATGGTACATAAGGTGCACGCATCACAACGGAGTACGTCCTCGTAGGTCTCCCCTTTCATTCTCCTTGTCTCTCTGTCACCCCATATCGTTCACCCTTTCCCCTGACAATATATTCCTTTTAAGTACTTACGTTACAGCCTTGTATACACTTACAATGTCCCCATGAGCTTATCACCGCTTACGTCTGAGCACAAAAACATTGGATATTTGACGACCGTGAAAATACACAAAACTAGCTATCATATGTGGCGATTCTCTTTCAATAAACAAGAAGGCGTGTCAATTGTTGAAAAACGGGGCCAGATTTAATGAAAGCAATGTGGTTATATATCATGTGTAGGTGGTGTGTGAATGCCTACAAATCAATGGCAAAACGATCAGATAATGGGGACAAAGGGAAGGGGGGAAGAGCTGAATTCAAAAAGATGAATATGCGTACTGGTATATACGACAGATCACTGTAGATAGACATAGCACTATAAACATGATAAAGACAGAAATCGATTTATGATGTAGGCAGATCGCGATATATGAAAATATAGACCGATCGCGATATATGAAAATAAGGAGAAAGCGATATATGAATATATGTAGAGAAAGCAACATATGAATACATAGAACATGTAGAAAGAAAGCGATATATGAATATACATGTATGTAGACAAAGCAACATATGAATACATAGAAAGAAAGCGTATGTATGAATATATGAATATGTATGAATATGTAGACAAAAACGATATATGAATATTTAGACAGAAAATGATAAACGAATATTTAGACAGAAATCGATATATGAATATAAGGAGTATGAGTGTAAGTGAGGGGACAACAAAGGTTTGGCGATCGATATTGGTTGACAAATCGTGAGGTTAATACAATTTCAAAAAACGGTCAATTTACCTTAATTCCCCCTGCATTTTTTTTTTAACATCGATAGTATATTGTATTTCTAAAGGGAATAACAATTACAGCATATTCCTCAGTGCCTGAACGCGCATTTATTGTTCTACGAACATTAATCGTTATTCCGAACACTCTAGTGCCTCATTATGTATTGGTGTGACGTTATGCATCTCTGCCACACTACCGGATATTAAACACCCCCTAATCTCACTCCGAGGAATGTCACATAAACCATTATAGCCTTAATGTGATACATAATGATACATGGGATACGAATTTAAAGGTGTTTTCATACATTTTATTTTTTATTTGACCAGACCACATTATACAATGTTGGCATGATTTTAAACTTCTAAATACCCAGCTTTGACAAAAGTATTATTGAGGAGCATTGTATCAACTTTTTTTCAAATTTAAACAATATAAAGAAATATATATAGTTTCAATGCAATACCCAGAATATGTTGATTACTGTCAAAAATATCTATCACGCACATACCGTGGTAATATGTACATTTAGGAATATCATCAGTATTCATTTAGCGTTAGAAATTGTGAGGAAGTGACAGGTAGGTTTATGCTGATGGAAGGTTAAGACTAGATTGGCATGAGGCGAGGATGGCATATTACATGTATGTGATTGGTAGAACAGTATATGCGCATATAATTCAAAAAATTTTATACTACAAACATACCCATTAGTGAATTTAGATATACTCATATTCAGTACTCATATTCAGTGCTACGAGTACACGAACAATGTTAAGTGTCGGAATTTGCAGAAGGAAATAAAACATTTATATTAATTTCACTCTAATCACAACTAACATAGGCTTAAAAGTAACTGTAAAATAATAAGTGCATTAATTGATTCGTTCCTTACATCAGAATTACCGGCGATTGAGTTAAAGTGCATAACAATAAGGTTTATATTCCACATACTAAGAATGTTGCTATATGATTGGTCAAGAGTGAATCACGTGACGAAGCGTATTTTTCCCCATCTGATCACCTGAGAAGAAAAGTTCGTTACACTCTAGGTGATAGTACTTTTTGTTTTTTGCTGCTCTCTTCACTCCTCACAGTCCTAACGAGTGATCAATATTTTGAGTACGCGCGAAATAAAAGTGCGTTACACTCGGACTATCAATTGTAGCTCGGCACAGACGACGCCGCGGTGCGCGGTTATTACAAATTTGTGGTTATAGCGCGCTGCGCCGGGCGTATGTACACGTACGTACACGTGCGTACATGTACACGTAGCCTATATACAGTTCGTGTCAAGATGGCCCATTAATCAGTACAACATCAAACATGATTCAGGTAAGTGAACTTATCCTGTAATATACCATAGTGTTGTTCGTAGCCCCCTCCCCCTCCGATAACCAGAACATGGTCTAACGTTAGATTTGGGTTAGATTTTCGGTAGCCGCACCGACCAGAACGTTTAATTTCCTGCGGCTTGGGCAAATCAACGGAAATTCAAGTTGCGCCTCGGCCGCAACACCGCGAGAGTTCCCGTAGGGCGCTCAATGATTTTCCGCTCAAACGCAAAAACGCAGCTGGAAGGAAATGTATCGCGCACTGCAACAAATTTTGTCATCAGGTAGAGAGCATGCGCAGTAGTGCCAAGGAAGAAACCAAAAAGTACGATCACGTAGCCGCACCGACCCGATACGCTTTTGTACGTTAAATTGTCCTTTTTTTGTATAGATAGTTAATTTCAGATGTGGAATATAAAGCAAATAATTAACTTTTGGTTTTTAGGCAATGAGACGAACTTTTACTTCCTCGGCGATCTGAATGTATACGCTATCTTTCTTCAGCTGCGCTTCGGAAAGGTAGCTACATCCGGATCGCTTCGGAAGTTATAGTTTGTCCCATCACCTTCACCAACGTTGATTATTTGCTAACTAATCGCCGAGTTACGAAAAACGTTTCAAGCTATCCATTGCTAATTGACAAGATTTCATCCGTAAACGACTGTTAACATTTTCATCAAGTGTTCCATTACAGGTATTACCTCGGCATTAAATGAAACCTATCCAGAGCGTAGAGGAAGCGACAGTCCATCTTTACTGTGTTATTCCCCAGGAGTGGATGCACGGAGTATTTAAAGCGCGTGCGCTATATTTGAGAGTAATGACGTCCTATGTTAAACGAAACCTTGCCCTTCAGAGGGTCAACGTGCCCATGATCGTTGAATGTGATTTGCTTTTTCTTGTCGCTTCTGCAAAAGATTTACCCTCGGGATTCTACCATCCTTTTAGCAGCTCCTTGCCACTCCACCCCACCCCGTTCCATCCCCGTCCCCTCTCTCCATAGTTTCTTTCTCAATGCTTCTCGTTACTCGCCTGTGTACCTGTCCCCTCGATCCTATGTGCATCCTGGTCTTTTCGAGCAGTAAAATCCTTAACTACGTATAAGCCATTGATGCATAATTGCACGGAATAATGCACACACATTCTATACAGCAGGCATTTGTCGGACGCATAGGGGGTATGTGCACAGAGACTGGCTTCCATACGAGGAACGAGACGCGAGATTGGACAAGAGCATTTAATATGCTCATTGTTCACTTATCACTGACCTGTATTTGATCCATGCATTCATCACAGATGCAGTCATTTTCTGTTTGATGCCATATCTCGCTCTTGGTATATCTTTGAGCATGTTTAATTTAAGTAATGTTATGAAATAAATTCAACCCCTAACACTATTAAAGACAGGAACACACACACACACATTTTATTCTGATTCCATATAGTACAAATTAAATTCCAATCAGTTTAAATGCATTGACAAAAATGAAACAAAACAATCATGCATGTTATATATATGTATTTGGAAGTGCAAATTGAATACAATAAAAAGCTGAAAATATCAAATATGATTTCTCAATTGATGTACACAGGGAACGATGTTAAATGAAATAAAGTACACGAATAGCATCCAGAAGCATGTTTTAAACATACACGCAAACATACACACATTCACACAGACACACACAGGCACACAGAAACAGACAGACAGACAGACACACACACACACACACACACACACACAGAAACAAACGCACACACATACACACACGCACAAACGGTCGAAACCTCCTCTCTGACATCCTGAGACAGTTATCGCAACAATATTGACCGGTCTACATTCATGGCATTGAGTATTGTCAAGGGCATTGGGAACTCAGATAGATATGGATAGATTGGCAAAAAGGTCGTTGAATACATGAACATGATGATGATTTATGGCAATGTATAGGAATAAAGTATGGGTCAGAATGGAGACAGCTGAAGCTAGGTGGACATAATAGTCAGGATATGTTGCACTGTAGGTATGAATACGTTCTTATTCATGATTTTACGAGATGTGTGATATCATCAATTATGGTGTCGCTTATTGTATAATGTATGAGAATATAAAATAATGTATAAATACACTTAAAGACATATATATGAATTAATATATATATGTAATTATGTTTGATCCATCCTCAATAACAAACACTAGCAAGAATGATATCGGATCAATGTGAACACTGAGGATCCAAATATACCCGCTAATTTTCAATAATTCCACTCCTTATGTATTATGTTATTTTGAGTGCATAGAGACAAACAATAACTGTTTTGTGTTATCCGCTATACAAACATGTTTGATTATCATGAATTGTTATGTGCATACTTCTACGTCGTTTTTTGTCATTTTGTTAAATAGATAACGCAGATGATAAAATCCTAAACCTTTCTTTGCCCGTTTTGCACCATTGATAGTTTGATTTGATTTGATTTGAATGATTTCATGAATATGACATAACTGAAAATTGAAAATTTCAATAAACAAAATATTTTATGTATCCTTTTGTTTATAATGCAATTGCTGCTACCCCTTCTTTCTTAAAAAAAAAAATAAATGAGAGATTATAATCTTTTCCTCAAAACCGAATACCCACACAAACGTCAAATATTAAACCATTCGAATATATGAAAAACAAGAGAGCCCTTCAAGTTAATTCTTATGTTTTCTCTGCCTAGAATTAGGTATTCATGAGATTTTGAGGATCTTAAGCCCCATCATATTGCTCCTTACGATTGGCCTCCTGATTGACTAATCTCCTGGACTATACAATCCCTTTCTCATTACTCCTCCTATCTTTTCCCGCAACTGTCTTCTGGTAGAGTCTTTGGGATACATCAATCTCTGCCCAACTAGTGTACGAGAGATATTGACAGTGAAATTGGCAATCGGAGCCTAGTTCCAGAAATGACATAATACAAAATGGGAACAACATCATTATGATCATGAAAAACTTCTTGTTTTAGGTGAATGGAACCGAGCACCTCTTCCAGTATCTGTGAAAGAGAGCAGAAAATATTTATGAGATTCTGCTCTATCTCTAGTAAATTGATTGCTTGATTCACCCCATGACCATTTCCCTTGTACGGTTAAAAGAGAAAAGAAAAAGTGAAAGGGTACCTACATAAACACCATAATTTATACACATAACAACCACGCCGGTGTCTACACTGTACCTCCATACAGTACCTCTCACAAGATTTTGAATTCAATTTACCGTTCTCAACATGAGTTTGAATGTAGGCCTACACGAAGACATTGGTTTCCTAAATACCTACTGTGGAATATTTTTGGTAAATGTGTGTCGAGTAGAAATCCGATAGCGTAATTTTTTGTTTTCGCTTTTTGAATGAGATATATTCAGGCAGGTCGCCTTTCGTGTTGGCTTTGTCCTTGATGTACGAGCACCATAGCTCATATTGCAACCAGGCAAACATGACAAAGGAGGGGGTTGACTTTGATAAAAGTGTCTCTGACTTAAGAAGACAAACGAACGCCGCTCGCTCATGACCTACAAGAACTAATCACCCCGAACATACCGCATAATGATCCAGAACGCCGCATCATGTTAAGCGTCATTGCTCAGGTTATAATTAGATAATGGAAAGCCACAATTATGCTTTCCGGGAAAGCGATCATGCCTATGATCCTGTTTAAAAGGATGGCTGATTTGATTTAGGATCGATTGATTTAAGTGGAATTCGCGATTATACGTGACTCCCCAATTCGCATTGGAAGGCCTGTTGTGAATCCGTGGCACCTGTCCGTACAGCTATGATTATTGACTTCGGCGATATTGGTAAAAGCGTATGCATTTCCCGTGTCTTGCCTGGCCATACTTATCATATATTTTACCGACTGACGTCACAACAACAACGTTGAGAATGTGAGCAACGAGTGCCCGATGTCACTGCCTCAAAATATATATCAATCCCCGATGTGAATTGATTTGAGTAAATATTGGGTCGGTAAGAGTTTAAGCTTGAGGAATGATTGCCATAGGTTCCGTCAGCAACTCGTTATTTTTCAGAGCGTTTTGGGCGACGATGCCCATCCGCTGAACACCTAGTTCCTCAGGATTTGAAACAAACTGTTTTAAATCCCCGAATATCAGGGCTAGAATAGTGATGATAGGTCTAAGTGTAGGCATAATATTAGGGTTAGAATAGTGAGTGTCGGTCTAAGTATAGGTGTAGGGTTAAGGTTAGGTCAAGGTTTAGGTTTACAGTTGGTCATGTTGGTAGGTCGAGAAAAAAACTTAACTTGAATTGTAAAAATTCCAGTTTCCACACGTCCAATCAATTCTCCAATTGTTCTAATTAAAACCACTAACACCAAGGCAAATAATTCCACAAGTTCCTCAAACATTGCTCTCTCCGATGTTCATCGACGAGAATTGCAATAAATTACAACAAATTTCAACATAAAAATCTCCTTCCACGTGATTGATTGCTTAGTTATAGAGCTTTAACACACGAGTCGAAAACTGTATTATAGAAGGTTCTGCTCCGGAACTGTTATGTCCACTATTGAGGTACAAAAATTGCCGTTTGCTCGGAGCGTACTAAGGTATATCGGTAACATGGGTAAAGTGCATAATACCTAAGTTTTAAGGGTGGTGTAGGGAATGCCTGGAAGGGGAGCATTCATCATTTATAATGCTGGTGATTTTGTTGTTTTGTGCTGGGAGAGTGGGGTGGGAGGGGGGGGGCGGGGGGGGGGGGGGCAGGAATATGAACTCAGAGGTCTATCCGTGCGGAACAATGCAGAGAGGCGCCACATTGGGTTCATCCTGCTAAGTGTGACAACGTAATCCAGGTGATATCATGTCCATTAGTTTACGGTAGGATTAGGTTGGCGGTCCCTCATCTATTGAATTCAAGGTGATATGTAGAAATGGTAGAAATCCCCCTTTTTATTAAATCATTGTTTCTTTCTCACAGTGAAAGAGTGAAATTTGGAGGTGTGTGTAGTGTGCGTGGCCGTGGGTGCATGGTGGTGGAAGTGTGTGTATAGGTTTGTGTGTGTGTGTTAACGTGTTTGTGTGTGTTTGGTTCTGAGAAGGCCCAGCGACGTACTGCGGTCGGCTTTGACAGTCTTTTACCTTTTGGCGCGTGGAACATCTGACTAGGCATGAGGGTGAATCGAAAAACGACAACAAACCAAGAAGTGTGTGTGTGTGTGTGTGTGTGTGTGCGTGCGTGCGTGCGTGTGTGTGTGTTTGTGTGTGTGTGTGTGCGTGCACGTGTGTTTGTGTGAGAGAGAGAGCGGGGGAGCCATTGCGTGTAATGTGCATCGTTTATTGACATCTGTAACTGGGATACGCATAAGACGCTATTTCACTTTTATTGATGATTTATTATTTACAAATTGAAAATTCGGTCCATTTAGATAAAAAGTGATTTACAGGGACGTCCTGCTATGTCGATTGATCATTCGAAGTATGTTTTATCAAAATGAATGGTCTACTTTCTCCATGTCCTTACGTCACTAATTCGCAATGCGGTGGTTTATTCAGGCCAGTCCTTTCTGCTGCTAAATCAATGATTTACTAAGCAATACAAGCAACAGTCTGTCGCCTAATTAAATCACATGGTAATTTGTTTGTTAAAGGTCGATTCATTTTAATATGCTAACTAGATATGTCATTAGGCCGTTTCAGATATTTTTGTTGAGAATTTAAAACGACTCGAGACGATAATTGTCTACTTAAGTGAATAATTTTGTTTTATTGTTTTATTGGTTTCCCCGTTATCAATATCACGTACATTTGCATTTTTCAGTAAATGCATAAAATGTGTTTTTTTTTTCAAGTTTATTAAGATATCAAGCACATCCATTTTCAAAATTATTCACTTTACTGCCGACTAAGTGGTATCACTTTGAAAAAATTACAGAAATCGAGGGAATGACTCGGTTGTTTACAGAAATTAGGCTGGAAAAAGCTAGCGGAACGTCAAACAAAATGATTGAACATCTCGACCCTTTTGGGACCTCAGCGAGGGCTGACACATCGACGTTAGAAGCCAGATCGATGCGCAATACAGACGTCGTGAAATTATAAGAAGACAAAAATTGAAGAGGACAAGAGAATGGAAAACCTCGCCCAAGGGGAAGGATGGTAAACAGAGCTAGAAATATGGGTTTCTCCCTCTGACATTTCGGCGGGTAGTCACGGCCGGGAGGATGCGGAGTCCCCGAGCGGGCAGCGCGGTTTCCCTCGGAGGGGACCGCCGGGCTGTGAGACCGCAAGGTAAGAAAATCCCCAACTGATGTACGGTCAAATAGCGCCGAATAGCTCCCAAACGGCCCAGTGCCTCCGACATTTATGAGTTTCTGCACTATTTGGTATGATGAAATGATGAACTGTTCTCGGCAACTTGTTGATTGGGAGCTCTGCTTCGTCGTATTTGATCATGCAGACGAGAGAGATGACCAGGATTTTGTGGTAATGATCGCCTGGTAAACAACCTTGCTCCTCCGGAAGCGTGTGATAGGTGATACGTGGGACTGACTGCCGCAATGAATGTGGTACTGTACGTAGGTGTGGTGGTGAAGCTAATAAAATATGAATCTGAGCGGGCTTAGAATCTTAAAGCGATAGTCCGCCCTGAAGTTAAAGTCATTATAGTTATAGTAGAAAAATGCAAGCAACAAATTAGTGAATGTTTGACGAACATCCCTCAAAGGATAAGAAAATCATGATTTGCTTAATGTTTTGATTTCGTGACGTCTGTTACGAGCTGCTCTTTCATATGTTGTGTGATCTTTTAATCCATAAATTGTCCTTTTTTCTGTTTTTTCATGGAGGAAAACATCTTTTTCATAGAGGTGTGTGTCAAAAAACATGTGTCTAATGATATATCAAAGCACATCTAAAGTAATATGTATATCCTTTTCCGTGTTCTATTAATGTGGAAATGTAATCCGTTCATGATTATTACTGTAATATCCGTTTCAAAAATGAAATGCATATCATCACAGTACAATCTTAATTAATTTATCATCTGGAATAGGGAAGGGATGCAAAGTAAGCAGTATTGATTTTATCATCATAATCATAATTATCATCATCACCACCATCATCATCATCATCATCTAAATACAAAAAAATGTGCCAATATTGGCATGATTGGTGATTTCGTTATTAACTTGTTTTTTTTTATCATTGTATTCTTCATTTCGTCTTCATTCTGTACTTCTGTTCTCATTCTTCTTTTCTTTGCTCCACCATCTATCCACCCAGTTTCGTTTTCTCCTCGGTATGGCATGTTGATTACGACGATAAATTGCATCATTGATTGTTCATTGTTTGTCTTTTTTCCTCAGGATAAAATAGTATGTTCTTGATTATGTGAAGTTTACAAATTGAATTTGCACTTTACGTCTTTTCTATTCGCTCTGAATCCATCTCAAGTCCAATCCTCTATCTCTAATGTGCAAAGTTACGATTGATGTCAATCGCGAGTCAAGTTACGGTCAATTGCAGATCTGTATCAGACAGTGACCTAATGCTGACTGATGGATCTCCTCCAATGATGTGAGCTCCTCCGTCATCGCATATGTCTGCCATCGAGGTCTGGTGGCATCACCCACTTATGTGACAGATAAACTTCGTGTGTCTTCAGGCCACCGCAGATAAACACGATCCGATCAGTCGTACGATTTTGCGATCGCAGGACCCGGTCATTGGACCTGTACTTGTGACGTCACATATCCAGTCGTAGTCCCTTGCGGTGGCACATACTTGGTAGCCACAGTACATACTGTTCAGTATTCAATCTCGTTCGGTACAACGTTGCCATCGTTACGGATACTTTTTAATTAAGCGTTTTCTTTACTGACTGTTTTTTTTCTGGAGCTTTGCCTTGTGGGTGTTCACACTATTCAGTCTGTGTTGCGGCAGAGATGAGTTTGTAAAGTGACACTGCTATATCTGATTGACTGCAAATGTCGCGGTGTGAGGAGTGCATGTGTGTCAACATAGTGTCTGTATGTCGGTGTGTGTGTATGTATCTGTGTGTGTCTGTGTGTGTGTGTGTGTGTGTGTGTGTGTATGTCATGTATGTCAGGTGGTTTGTGTGTACAATTGTTGATACTTATTTGAGATGGAAGGTGGAGTAGTGTGGAGGGTAACGAAGGAGAAAAAGAGTGTGGAATCACGTACACAGAAGGGTGAGAGTGAAAGACATAGTGTGTGTGTGTGTGTGTGTGTGTGTGAGAGAGAGAGAAAAAAAAAAGAGCGTATATGTATGTGTACGCGCGTGTGTATATGTGTCAGACTAGGTGTGTTATTTGTGCGGGTGTGTGTGTGTGTGTGTGTGTGTGTGTGTGTGGTATAAAAGTTGATGTTTATTTGAAAGGTGAAATGGTGTGGTGACCAGGTTGACGGAGCAGAGAAAGATGGTAAAAGAGTGTGTGCATCTATAGATATATGGGAGAAAGGAGAGGGAGAGAGAGTGAGAGAGGGAGGGGGGGGGGAGGGACTCTGAGAGAGATATATCAAGAAATATTAGGAGATTGGTGCGACGTGCAAACGTACGATTTTGTGAGCTATACTCTTATGTGTCAGATTATGGTAGCTCGACTGTATCCTTTTGGGCTTAACAGTGGTTTGCAACAGGTGAAACAACATGTTTGTCTTACTATGAAAGCCACCACAAACTCTTTAGTAGTATCGACCGTATCCGTAGGATGGGTTGGTGGGTGCAAGGGGGGGGGGGGAGGGGACTACAGGGGATTGCTGCATCACAAGTTCATGAAGATTAATCATTAACGACTTACCCAAGTATGCAGTCTGCGTACATAGACGGCAATGATCACTGATGATCGGAAACTTCATGAATATAAAGCTACTCATTCTCAATATAGACATTAATAAAGGTGTGTAAACATATAAAATATAAAAACACAACATATAGTTTTTTCACGTTGGGTCATTCTTCATACTTTTCCGATGCTTTAGCGGTTATTGGAACTTTGAGAGAAAACAAAAACAAATGAAGGTTATAAACAACTCATATATGTTTCTTTATAAGATTCCTACTTACACCTGGCTAGGATGTTTACACTCTAAGTATAGCTCATTCAGGCATTATGATGAAAATGTCGGCATTTCTATGAAATGAGTTAATTTCACTTACAAATACGCCTTTTTTGTACGATATCCATTAACAAGCCACTGCTACTGTGCGGGCGTTATGCTAAAAATGCATCAACAGCATACTGGCATACAAACACTCCAGCGTGCCAAGTGATAATGTGCGGACGCCGGAGCTGGAGGCTCGCTTGTATTGCCACACGGTAGGTACGAATAATACGTTTTGGATAGCCCTGGATATAAAGCAATGTCACGTGGTTTCGTAGAAGGTGCTGTTCATCCGAAGTTTTCTCTTTAATCCACGGTTTCTGTCCAATCGTGCCCACGAATATGTTATTTGCAGACAAAAAAAGGAAAACATGACATGTGCATGTAGCTTGATCAACAAAGTAAAGGGTTTGCAGAACGCCAAAAAGACCCGGCGCATCAAATCATCGATCCTATATTTTTTGCCGACAAGTGGTTTGATTTTTTCTCCAAAAAAGGGTTTGGATATTCCTTTCCGCCAGTACGTCGCGGGAAAGGGGTGAGGCGTGCCTCATTACACTCTCTGGAGTAAAGGCAGATGCCGATTTATTGTTCGTACTGCTGATGTGAGATTCCAAGCCCTAGGAGGGGGTTGGCGGGGAGTTGGATGGAAAGGTTGGAGGGGGTGGGGTGGGAGAAGCTTTTAACAGCTCATATGAAGCCCTTATGGCGTTATGCACATAATACTCGTGAAACGGCATCACAATTCTTCCGCAGACCTTCTCAAAACTGAGTCGACCTCGATTGCATTAATGGAATGAGAGACTCTCTGTGTTTGTGGTTTACGGAAGGGTGTGTGTGTGTGGGGCGGTGGGGTGGGTAAGATGCCCCCCCCCCCCCTCTTCCTGATACCCATTGACTCTGTCCATTGTCAGGGTTCAGGTGTCATGAAAGCGCGGATATACACCAAGTCGTTCCGAAGTGCCAAACGAAATAGTCTAGTGTCCAGAATCCATAATCCGGGATGCACATCTAATTCTTTTTACACTTCTAACCCGAACTGTAAACAAATAGGGTCTAAACTCACAAGACTAGTCACTTCTCCATTTTCTCCTTTTTCTCAATCTGTCCGGGCGAGCCGGATGCGTGTAGAGTGATTAGTCAGTTATTGAAGATTCTGGATTAGAAATGCCCAACAGCCTGGCCGTCTGGAGAGACTGAAATGTCATTTAGCTCACCCAAGCGAGCACCGAATATCAGATTTGGATCCATTTCCCAATCTGCGTGAAGGCGTAATTGTGATTTTTTGCATTCCTTACTGCGGTGCAAAGTCTGTCGGTGGTTGCTGGTGGAAAATTACGCCGCAGCACCACCGCGATAAGCGAGCAACGCCGCTGAGAAAGGAGTGGGAATGACTGAATGAGATGCCAAACATGAATTAAATCACTCCTCAACATCATTCAGCCCGTTTGGATCAACGTCCATTATCATTCATGAATATCCACGAGGTGGAAATAATGCCACACGCACTCAATTGACCGTTATATCATGCCAAGATCAGCCCTACTCAGTGAAACCCAAACATTTTTGTACACTCTCGTTCCAAAAAGAATGCTTGTAAAAAGGGATTTATTTACCAAATGAATGTGAGCGTAATGCGACATGATTTGCTCTGTGTAGAAAACTACGAACAACTACAATCAATTATATTCTCCAGAATTTTCAACATAACCATGAGGACGTGACATTTCATCATGTATTGACTTATAAAAGTATATTAATACCTGACCATATGTTAAATTTAGTGTGTAAAACAGAACGAAATGTGGTCCAGTACTCTCGAATACCCTACCATTGCCATTTCAATAATCCATTCGTGTTAATGATCTTAAATCCTTATACTAATACGGAACTTACCTTTAAGAAAAACATTCTATGATATAGAATGTTTTTCTTAAAGGTAAGGATTTAAGATCATTAACACTAATGGATTATTGAAATGGCAATGGTAGGGTATTCGAGATCATATTATGATCTCCTGTTTTCTTATTGTACTCAATGAATATGTGTCCTCCCTTTCTTTCCCCTTCTCCACTTTCTCTCCATTAAAGATTTTATTGTGTGCTTGTATTTTTGGTTGTATTTCTTTGATATGATTTAATGAGTTTTGTAAGCAATTTATAACCCGTGTGTATAAATGTGAAAAGGGACCCTTCCCACAAGTTTGCATGTTTTTTATTGGTTCCGCCGCAAACTTATAAATATATTATATACATGTATCATACAGTTTTATACATCTTGTATTTGAAAGTGGAAAAGTATTGAAATTGGTTATTGAATTGAAATTGTAAAGAACTGTGAAAATCACCCTTGCATGTTTTACTACGAGAAACGTAACTTCACGCGTGCCATTATGCCAAATCGTGTGGCAAAACCAATGCTTCCATGTTGATCCGGGTTAGTTTTATTCAATGAGTGGTTCGAACCGGAACTGCTGAAAGTTGTTTGAGAGTCATGAAACAAAAACCCAAAGCTGTATACTACGTGTGTCGAAGCATGTCTACCAGGCGTACACGTGTACACGAGTACACAGGTGTCATGTAAAGTGTTAACATTTTATGTGCCAAGCGTGTATTTTCCACCCATTAATGTACACAAAGTCGAGAGAAAATAAGTTTGTGTGGCACATTAAGGGTTAAAACCATGGATTAAATTGGCTTCCTAGCTGCTTGGCATTTTCTAATAAAAAATTTTCCAATTATACTTTCAGGGTATACTTTCAGTTGCATACTTTAAGTTGCATAAAACTTACTATTAATGACAACTCAGCCATCAGTGGAAACAACCATATAGTACCATCCTTCAACAGCCCATCAAATTGAAGGTTTCCATAGAAGTTGCCATTGGTAGCAAAGTTTTCATCTCGGTATAGTACCGACTAAAAGGAAAACAGCGTTCCCATTGATGAGATTACCCTGAGAAAAAAAACACGTTTATTTTCGTTGATATCATTGAGTATCAACTCCAAATGACTTTTCATCACATAAATATATTAATGAAATACCATTGCTAATTGAGTTCGGAGAGCTAGGAAATAAAGTATTTCAAAGAGGAAATGATACACGATGACCGTTAAATAACCCTCAACCTTGAACATAACTACCGGTACCTCATGAAGGAAATCTATTTCTGACAGCTTATACCTCATTGAAAATCAAGGCCTCATTTTAAAAATCCCCCCCACTCACCCGCCACCCGCCGCATCATGGATAACCTTTCTTCTACAATCTCCCATGGCTCTGCTAAGATGCTTCATAAAGTCTGACACCTCCGTGATCTAAGAATAGCTCCTTGCTACGGATTTGATGCGTAAGCCATGTTGTCCGAATTACACATAACTACATTACAAAGCCGACAGTTCTTAACCCTTTGTAGGCCCATTAACATTGGTCAGCAAAAATCGCGATTTTTCTAAGATCTCGATCTTTGGGTGTAAGTTGCTAGGCAACTTAAACCCCAAAACCAAAACATCGCGCCAACCCAAAAAAAAAAAAAAACACTTCCCAGAGTGTGATTTTTTGAAACTTCGCCTGGAATATCGAGAAATATGCCAGTGTAAATGGAAAGCGTAGAAAAATTGCGATTTTTTGCCACGTGACTTGCAGCACTCCCGGCGGGTTGACTTTGATCTTTCTCTGTAAAAGTACTCGCGCATTTTTGTCATTGTCAAAAGGCGCTCCACTTATGACGTCATAATAACCATGCATAGCGCCGGTCTCCTTTGGATGACCGGTGGACATGCTCAGTACCTATCAAAAAATCGCGATGTTTCAGATCGCGGTTTTGTGGGGAAAGTGTAAATGGTGAGACATAAAATCGCGATTTTAAAAATTGCGATCTTAGCAAGTGTAAATGTGATTTGCGTGTATAACTTGTGAAGAAGTACACATGAGGCGCCCAAGAATTGCGTAATATGCGAAATACCCGTACAGCATGACACTTTACGGATGAAAATTGTATTCAGATGTTCATCAAGTTCGATGAAATAGGGCTCTTCTTCGCTTTTTACTGTTCTTCATTAGTCTGTTGTTCATATGATATTTGGATTTAGGGGGACCAATGGCAGCTTCAGCTATCTTCAGATTATGATGATAGAAATTATACACGAATACACATGTATTCCTTGGGCGTTTTAACAACAGGGTAGCCTTTTTTTGCAGGCAAAAGGGAACCAGATACTGTGTAAGGACTTCCCTCACTACATTTCATGAACTGGCAACTGTTTTGGTCCGGTCGTCTAAAATCCAAATTCCTCTGACCGATATACTGACCGGCACAATACGGTATATGAATGTAGACTATGGTCGCTACGAAAAGTGTGTTTCAAACGTAAACAATGACAGTTTTTTGTCCTTTTACTGAAAAAAGGTCCTTCAGCCATGACAGCGAGATTTCGTACAGGTGATCATTAGAATAGCTAGGGGCAGTGATGATCTATGCCAAGTTTCCGAACTTTTGTTTTAAAAATAGTATACGCTCTGAAGAAACGGTTTCTCCCCGTGCTTGTTATCTGCTATGCGAGTTGCGGGCGTCAATGTCAGCACTCAGTTCCGATTAACGTTCGTATCTTTCATGAACTCACGTCACCGAGATGGATTAAAACTCCGACAGGAGCTCAATTCGTCTTATTTACCCCCAAGAGCCGACACTACAGCGATGCAGCCGGGGGTCTCGCCCCTATACAACGCGTGGGTATATTTGGTTACCTACTTTTTTCGGGATATTGTCTAGTTTTATCCACGCATCAGAATTAACAATTCTCACGGGCAATTTCCCAAGGATCTATCATCCTGAAATTCGTGTTAAGCTTAGTGATAGTTCTTGGAACATTCCATGAAACAAAGGGCATGATGTCGTCTCGGCACAAATTCAATCAAGATGTTTGTGAAAATGTTTGCGGAAATAAGCAAAAGAGAACGCTAATCTCGTTTACTGGTGAATAAGATGAAATAAAGAGAAATAGAGAGACAGACAGAGAGACAGACAGGCAGGGAAAGAGATAAAGAGAAAGAGAACGAGAGAGAGTGATATATATATATATATATATATATATATATATATATATATAAAGAGAGAGAAAGAGAGAGAGAGAGAGAGAGAGAGAGAGAGAGAAGAGAGACTGTCCAAACAACCAACATAACTTGTGTAGTGGGGATAGGCTAATCATCACGGAATTTGTTTCCCCCAAATCTTCCGATAAAAAATCTATTCGGGGCAGCGAGTGCAACATGTAAACCAACTACAGAAAAACAGATCACGAAAACATTGCAGCTGACCAACAACACTTTCTTTAAAAAAATGTAATCTGGCGCTGATAAAGTGGCGCCCCTCTCTTAAGGATTTCATATAAGACCGCTCCCCCCGATGTAATTATAGCCGAGTGATTTACCTCCGCCGATCTCCC
The DNA here is from genome assembly GCA_963669155.1 of Arbacia lixula. Classification (NCBI taxonomy): domain Eukaryota; kingdom Metazoa; phylum Echinodermata; class Echinoidea; order Arbacioida; family Arbaciidae; genus Arbacia; species Arbacia lixula. The sequence continues at coordinate 24,247,163 of OZ022582.1, read as the reverse complement.
GCTTTATGATACAGATTATGACTTCGCGCGAGGTCGTCGCAGTGATTGATAAAGAGATTGCATTTTTGTTTTCTAGGATCCGTGTTCAAGGTTAATTTGGGAGCTGCGATACAGGCCATCCCAATGTAGAGAGTGTTGTTTTCGTATCACCTACCCCTCAATCGCATTATTCCATCCAATCACTTCCTCTTTCGTGATATTGACGGATCGAATTTTGAGAGCACTCTTCGTTGCATTTTTCCACGCAGTAACGGAGTCGCGCTTAATGAAGATCCAGGTGAACAGTGGTCATCAACACGATAAAGTCGAGTTGTTTCAATTGGGTACACGATTCTGATTCGGGTTTAATGCTCTCTGGGGCGTTCCTTTCCTTCTATTTCTCTTGTATGGCACTTCCATTCTATGATATTTACATTACTTGAGACGGTATCCCTTGCACAAATCCCAAGGACTTCGACCTAATTAGAATGGAGTTGCATCCCCCGCTTTTGCCAATAAGGCCACCAAAACCAACCCGATGCGATCAGTCGCACGGCTCTGCGAATGATCACATCGCAGAACCCGGTGTTTGGATTTGCACGAGAAGGTGACGTCACATCTCCGGTCGCATCCCTGTACGACTGCAGAGTTGTGGTAGAATCGTGTCGTCTGTTGTGGGCTTGAGTTCGTTGCAAGGTTTGCATACTAAACGTGAAGGGCTTCAGGGAACCCTGGAGGTCGTCGGGAGCTTCTAAGGAGGATGAACCCCCAGTGTTGCTTGAGGGCGCAACTTTCATCTCCAACTAACCGATATTTGCCCTATAATCGGCCATCATAGTCATAAAAACATGCAGATCAAGGTTGGGTTTGAATAGTATATCACCCAACAAAAACGATGCTAGAAAATTATATGTATTTTATGGCCGAATTGATTGACGGGGTAATCGACCATGATATTAGTGTTGAGTCAGTAGATCAAACCATGTTACAGCTAATCACGGTAATGTACCACATTTGCACATATTATACTGAGAACGTTTGTCAGAAAAGTCATTAAGTACACATACAACATACTTAAAGTAAGTCCAGTTGAAGAAATATGACGTCATCAATGCTCTAATTCCTAATTTCGGAGGGGTGCTCTTGATATGATATTGACTGGCCTTGAGGGGGATACGACTTATATTGCCAGAACTGGATTCATATTGCTCGAGTCGAAGACGAGGGCAATATGGATTCGGTGAGGGCAATATAGGTCGTATCTCCCGAAAGTAAGAGCCTGTCAATATTATTATCATTATCCACATCAGACATCTATAGAGCGAATAATTCACAATTTCTATAGCATCTCATTTTTAATACTTACCCACTAACAGAACCACTACATAACTATTAAATGCAATAGTTAAAAGAACTTTAGAAACAAATTACAGATTTTCTTCAGTTCTACTGTTGCTGCTTTAAACACCACGTTGGCATCGATCATTTCTTAATGTACTGGCTTTAAATGTCGATTGATACCTGCACGAATGCTGTGTCACAATGTAGTCTTGTAATGAATGCCATCAGCTCGTCCCACTTCCACGTAAAATTTAATTGGCTATATAACACAGAGGCCAAAGTCTTCTTATCTGCAGTTTGAACATCAACATCCAGACGTTTTTCCATAAAATATTCCTTGAATATCGTCATTGCTTGCAGGGTTGCTTCTTCCTGTCCTGTGCATCTTTGTTTTATATGTCATCAACTTCCTGATCATCAAAAGACACTGTAAGTCTTCTTGCACAGGGCGCTGCCATTTTGCTTGTTTGTTGACAACACAATTTTTCAAATTTCCCACGCAGCGCCAGCTAAGTCTGCGCTCTAGCGCTTATGCAGCGCGCAACGCGCACACAGCACATAGGCGATCGCCTGCTCATTTTACGTGTAAACCTATGGGAAAATGCACTCGTCCGCGCGCTTATCGCGGAGCTTTGCCATAGGCTTTTGTGAAAGATGGTAATATAGTCAATATTACCATCTTTGCCCAATCGGCACTGGAAACGAGGGGAATATGGTTTTGTAAAACCACTGCTCAGATGTCTGATATGGATAATAATAATTGTTATTTCCCTCTATTTTACTGCTGTATTTACAGACTGACATACGAGACACCATAGCTTTGATAATGTCATTGTGAATGGCAATAGCAAATCTGGCTCTCACTAATGTCCCGTTAGGCTTTCTACTACGGGTGATTGGTCGGTCAATGTGCGCCTTGTTTACACTGTAATTGTAAGACGATATATAAGTAGCGATGCCAGGTTCCCCGTGGACTCCATCATGTCCATTTTGGGAACAATAAGACGCGACGTGGAGACCGATCGCTCGTGGCTTGGTCGGCCGGGTCATTCGCCGTCAACATGTTCCAGAATCATTGTATCGGGTGTTCGTCAGAGATGTTTGATGTCCGGGAGTTCGTGGATAATTATAGGTACAATCAAACCTGTATTACTGGTCACCTGTCTATAGTAGTTATCACCTGCTTATAATAACGGCCGCCAACAACTCCTGCGCATATAAATTCTTTGTTAATGAAACCTGAATAGAGAGACAGTTCAAGGCAGTTTATGTGGTCTGTGTGAGCTGGGTTTTTTTCTGTACAGGTAACGTTAATACAGGTTTCAATGAGAAATGTCGTTCAAGAGGAACAATAAATGTGGTTTGTAAAAAAGTGGCATTTTTCGTGAAAACAAGTTTCATTGTTTACAAAGAAATTTTAGGCATACATCCAATAGTAAGGATAGCGTGCTCCATCCTGTAAATGAACGAAAAGTTTCATTGTGTCAGGGAAAAGAAAACCTCGCACCTCCCGGATAGTACATGTATGTATAACAATTACCATCATGATATCGTCCTCAGATTATTTTGGCCTATCATATCATGCAGAGTGAAAACCCAGTGGAGAGGACATCATGTCTTTACTGGAACACGGGTGAGTGATGCCGACCCCTCATGATTCATCCCAGAAGGATAGTTAGCCTATAAACGGTATCAAACAGGCATTAAACTTGCCATACACACATACATACATACATACATACACACACACACACACACACACACACACACACATGAAGATGACATTACGCCTTACTGTTTTTTTTACTTTTTCTACCTACGCTTACCATCAGTTTTTATACTTGTTTGTGTCAGTTTTGAGAATGTTTGTGTTCATTTTTTGTTAAACTCTGATTCAAAACGTTTCTATATCTGAAATGAAACTTAAATTATATCATTCGAACAAACGAAGGAACACGCCTAAGCGGGTTCTTCCTCAATGATGTTGACAATAACTGTCAACCTGTGTCTTACGGTTCTAAACATTTAACCCATGTTTATTAGTGGTGGTTTACATAGAATGATACTAGCGTCATTCATTTGGAAGCAACACTGGATATGATAAAGATGTGCATAATCACACAACTTTGAGAATCATGGCCACCAAAATATTAGTGATACACGTACACAGACACGCGTACGTACACACGTGCACACACACACAAACACACACACACACACACACACACACACACACACAAATGCATAATACAGAGAGAGAGAGAGAGAGAGAGAGAGAGAGAGAGGGAGAGGGGGGGGGGGGAGATGGGGGGGGGGGGAGATGGGGGGGGGGGGGGGTTCAAGGCGGTGACGTCAACAAGTTGTGCGATAGCTGAATTGGAATTTTAAGAAAGACCACCCCTTTTTAACAACGGACAACTGTCAGTATTTTTAGCTCGACTTTGACAAAATGTATACAACGCCTTTTTTATTTACACGAACCAGCACAGCTTTAAATGTAGATCTTTAATTTTGAAGGATAAAATTACATACGGTACATTAACATACTTAAAGTTCAATCGAGAGTTTTATAAGATTGCCCCAACTGTGACTGTGACTGTAACTCAGTGAATGCGACGTGAAGTGTGCACGTCCCATTATAACATCCTTATGGACGTGGCGCAATAAGCGAGTTTGTACTTGCAATATGCGCATGAGCAGATTATTGCTGGTACGAATTACCTCAGGTCAATCGTACCACTCACAGAGTAAAATGGAAATTCCATAGATAGTGGACCACGTTTATACTGTTATAATGCAGATATGAAAACAACGATTCAGCTCTGAGAAGGTAGTGAAAGAACCTTTCACCATGTGCACATGCTTCTATTGTTGTTATGGGTACGCTGTAAGATAACACACCTAACACAGCTTCATGATCAAATCCCAGTCTGCATTCTAGTCGTTCTTGATTCAGTGGAGTGTCCGACCATGATGTAACTACGAACTGGGTTATTGTGTCTGCATTCAGTCAATCGGCAGCGCTCGCTCGTTCTATAGAAATCGTGAGCGTTTTATTTTTCGTCTCGCGAAATCTCACGCGCAGATTTTGCTGCACCTAGATTATGAAGGAATTCGACATGCTCGCGAGATCTTTTGCTGGGGTCTTCTGTAAGCATACTGATCAGGATTTTTTTAGACAGGGATTGAGATTATATGTTTCTTAATAAATATTTTTAGTTTTTTTTCGAAATCCGCAAAGGAGTTTTTATGTTATTTGCCTTCAAAAACAGGCCTCAATTTTTTTTGAAATATGTAAGCTCTCAGACCTTGCTGGATGCTGACCCTTCTATGGATTGTACGGCAACGACAGTTACGGCTCTAAAAAGCCAATACTTCAGCGGAGATTCTGATTCCAATATTGTTTGGGCTCAAAAATAAAACATTTTAGCTATTCGTCTTCAAAGTGACGCGAGATTTCAGAAATCGTACGGACTTCGCAACCGATATATATGTAAAGGCCCGGTCCCACTGAGGGAAAGTTGAATTACGCATGAATTGCGAATACAAATTTCGGTCATTCGTTGTCATCCGCATTACATTTGGCAAAAAAAATAAAAATCCGCTATAAAATTGCGGATACATTAAAGATGTACAGCGAACAAATTACGATTAAAAGCGGAAATATCACGAATAAAAACGAATTACCTTTGCGAATGCCATTTTACGAGGGATATTGCTTGTAAAATTGTGGAATGTATTGCAAACATTGCGAAAATGTAACGAAAGTAATGCGGAAGTATAACATATGTATTGCGGACAAAAATAGGATGCTAAACGATTATTGCGGAAGTATTACGTATGCATAGAGAATGCAATGCGCACGTGGTGCGGAAACAACGATCGCATTGCGAATATGATACATTTGAACCGATACCATATAAAAGAAGAGCACTCCACTCTTCAGCGAAAAGAAAAGAAAAGAATATTTTTTAAAAAATTTTTGTTTTCATTCCATGGAAAGTTCATGAATGTTCAGAAATAGAACCATATTACCTTATCTTTTATTAAGTATCAATGAAAAAAAAGACAATAAATGTTTGTTTAGATGTTTTATGTCTCATTTATCTGCCTTTCTTAAAATACACTTGTTTATTTGATGTTTTACATACAATGTTACACTTTTATACATGTTTAGGCTTTTTCAAAATGCTGATCTTGAACAAAATAAAAGAAGGTATTAAGATTTAATACTTTTTATAGGTTTATGTGTTTTCCGATCATGAAAATTCATTTTCCACTTTTAATTCTCAAAAGAATATGAGAATATTGATAGGGTTTAAGAGGGGATACAAACATAAATCGAGACTTTGGCTCAATTCACCTCTTCCACATGAAACAATGATGTATGGTTAATATAAAAGGAGTATGTATGTGTATTGAAGTGTATGGGCATATTCCATAAGTGTCCGTGTGTGCATGTTTGTATGTGTGTGTGTGTGTGGGTGTCCGTCTGTCTGTCAACGTATACCTGAAAATAATTCCAACCTCTTGTAAAATCTCGTTGAGGTGATAAGCTATGATTATTATAGCTCTGCACTATCTGGAATTAGGTACGTCCATGGCATAAGTGTCATATTCTATCTGGCGACACACGAGGGAGGGGGGGGGGGGCGGGGGGTGTTGGGTTATACTTTTATTAACAAAAATGCAATTAAAGTGGCAGGGGCAATATGGCAATGACATCCGGGATTTTTATGTTGTTCGATGGCTGCAACTATCAAATGTCCGTGATGATCCATGGCAACATCCTATATTCTACACAACTGTTCTTAAAATAACGGTCAAATTTCATTTTCTGTTGCATTTATATAGTAATCTGGGTTTACTATGAATGTTTGCTGTGTACTCGCAAATTGTTCGCGAAACAGTCGTAATACAAACGCACTATTCGTGACCAGTCTGTAAGCATTCTTTATAAATTATTATAGCTTGGTATAAAGTCGTATTAGGCACGTTATGCATTCGTTTCGCATTCTATCCCAGTCCGCTACTTATCCGCAATCTCATGTCCGTTGCGGATATCACAGGATAACTGCGAAAATTCAGCGCATACATTGAGTATGCATTGCGTATGCATTGCGCATATAAACCGGATGATTTCCGCTCCCAGGAGTTTTGGGCAGCCCAAAACTCCTGGGAACGGAAAAATGTGCCTTTGCGGATGATTACGGACATGTGCGGAAAATAACCGTCTTTAAACAGCATACTTTACGAATATTGCGGATGTTTAGCGTCTGATATCAAAATTTATCCGCAATTTATGCGCAATCCATCCTAAATGTCACTGGGACCGGGCCTTAAGCTCCCAGACTTTGCTGGATCCTGACCCTTCTAAAAATTGAACGGCAATACCAGTTACAGCTTTGGAAAGCCGGTACTCCAGCGGAGAATTTGATTCCAGTTTTGTTTGGGCTCAAAAAGAAAACATTTGAGCTATTTGTCTTCAAAGTGACGCGAATTTTCAGAAATCATACGGACTTCGCAACCGATATTCGTCCGCGGGCAGCAGAAAACACACGATTTTATTTTCAGCTCGGTAGTCGTGACCTTCACTTTACCTCTCGAACCGCGAAAAAGGTCTCCTTTTCAAACTGCGATATCTCCATGAATATATCATATTTTTGTACACTTTCTTTTGTAACTGTATGTTGGAGGTCGACATTTACCAAGTGTGAAAAAACATTTCATCAAAACAGGCAGGCAAATATTGCAAATTCGAGATAAATATGTGATTCTAATAAAAATTAAAAAAATGAAAATAAACTCTATATTTCAATGTCAATCGCTTTTGAGCCCCTAAAATTTTAGAGATCATCTGAAGCGGAATTTATTGTACTTTATGGAGATACCCTTATTTTTCAACCTCCCCCCATAGAAGGGTCAGGATCCAGCAAAATATCAACCATGTTCAAATCCAAAATGAGCGAGATATGACGAAGTTGTGAGCGATCCTAACCAGTTAATCATAGTCCGCGACCCTTGGATCGCCGGTAGAATTTCGTTATAATCGTGGACAATGATTGGCTGGTTAGGATCGTTCACAACTTCGTCATATCTCGCTCATTTTGGATTTGAACATGGTTGATGTTTTGCTGGATCCTGACCCTTCTATGGGGGGAGGTTGAAAAATAATGGTATCTCCATAAAGTACAATAAATTCCGCTTCAGATGATCTCTAAATGTTAAGGGCTCAAAAGCGATTGACATTGGAATATAGAGTTTATTTTAATTTTTTTAATTTGTATTAGAACCACATATTTATCTCGAATTTGCAATATTTGCCTGCCTGTTTTAATGAAATGTTTTTTCACACTTGGTAAAATTCGACCTCCAACATACAGTTACAAAAGAAAGCGCACGAAAATATGGTATATTCATGAAGATATCGCAGTTTGAAAAGGAGACGTTTTCCGCGGTTCGAGAGGTCAAGTGAAGGTCACGACTACCTCGCTGAAAATAAAATGAGCGTATTTTCCGGTGCCTGCCGTTTGGCTGCATTGTCATGATTGTCGCAGTCGCAGTCACAGTCTCGGTAATCTAAAACTCTGCATTGTACTCGTGTTCAGTATAAGCCTTGTTCCTGTTAATATTTAGGACGACGGCCCGTCCTAAACAACGGTGTCTCCAAGACGAGTTGTAATCCTTCCACTGGTTCACTTGCGCATAGGAATCAAGCCAAATCATTGCTTTAGCCTATTATGCGTTTCCACGGACGCTATTATGGAAAATAAATCCGCCTTCAGGACACTAACGGAAATGGCCGAGAGGCGAGCTGAAAGTCAACGACGTCGCCCCGCGTGCCCAAGGAGGGAGCATATTAGCGCGGCGTGGAGCACGTAACCCTATCCCAAACGCACTGAATAAAGATCCTACACGATGAAAGTCATATAACGCCATCACCATGATTGACTAGTCTATACACACTGTTGGGATTGCCTTCTTTACATTTACTGTTCTCAACCCACCAGCTGGGGGAGACACGTTTTCTCCCCCTTTTACATGAAATCTGGCAAAAGAAATATATCCCAAGTGGCGGTAAATCATTATTCGAAGTCGTGTATGTGGACGTCAAGATTTGCGGGGTTTGTCTATCATCAATAATGCATTACGCCAGGGAATGGAGTCAGCGGCAAACAAAGTAGTGATGGGGGCTGGTGGGGGTGAAGGAGGGGGGAGGGGGGGTGGTGGTTAACGAAGCAGGGAATCGCAAGGGCAGGACTTGTTTATGGTGCATTTTGTTAATTGAATTAGATTTCATTGAATTCAAACTCCAAAACGCAATTAAGTTTTTGGATTCGCGATATAATTTCAAACATAACAGCGAACCCACGCATATAAGGATAGGCAACAACATCCCCCAAAAGTCAGAAAATTAATGCTGGTATCAAAACAATAACAACACCTATAATCATGCCTAATCGATTTATCTATTTTACAAAAATGTATCTTCTTTGAGCATCCAGCATAATATTTCAATGTAATAAAAATTGGCGGGTTTTTTTTATAGCGCATAACACATAGTGATTGAACATGTCCCTATGCGCTGTAGAAAAAGAGGTACAAGATACAATATACAAGATTGATTCAAAGGGTATAATTCTTGATTGATGAAAAACACAATTCAAGTCGCGGCCAAGGGCTGAATTGCACAAAGTTTTACATTTTCTTTCATAATATAAAGTTCCAAGGTCGTTAAGCTGTAAACATATGAAGTATTCGATATTGTACAAATATATAGATATGGATGCATTGATCGTTTCAAATGTCAATGAACAGTAAAACGATCGTTTCAAATATCAATGAACGAAGTAAAATATGGAATTGATTTATACGAAGTAATGCAATATGATCTATTCGCAGTACCAAAGTCGATGGTTCTCGACCAACCATTTCAAAGTATTGATTGTTCTTATTAAGTACGGGACTAGGCTGTTCTTAAAACGAGTGGTCCTGCACTTTTGCTCTTTGAGTTTATTCTCGTTTCTAAGCTGGTAATGAGTCGATGTACGGATTTACTGGGCCTCAACAAAAATGCATATCATTACATTAGCTGTTAAAGCGCGTCTTTAAAACGATCCTAAGTTTGTCAATTTAATGTATCGAGGACTGTACAGTCTTAAGTTTGTCTCGGGTATGGCAATGAGATGGTTTGCTGAAACAAAGCATCCTACCATGAATCAATACGGCATGAATCAAAACTTCATTAAATTTAGTGTTGACTGCTTTGCGAGGTGTAACCTTGGTAACCACGGGAGTTGTATATCCTCTCGATAAGTCCGGCGCTGACGTAGGGAATTAGCTCGTGGGTCGTCAAAATTGCGCGTTGTCCCAACCTAGCAAAACAATGCTCAATGGTAACACTTATTGTGAAACATTTTGCCAAGTATTTACCTTTACATTACCAGGTCTTGAAAAAACAGCTATCCGTATTTATGGTAATGATAATGAGAGAGTGAAGCCTTATATTACCATTCAAACCCCATTGGCTTACAACACGTCTTTATGCGAATGGTAACGAGAGATTTAACCTTTAAAGTACCAAGCCTTGTAAACCACATTGGCTTACCACACGTTTTTATGCGAATGGTAATGAGAGAGTTAGCCTTTACAGTACCAAGCCTTCAAAATCCCATTGGCTTACTACACAACTTCATGTCAATGGTAATGATAGACTTAACCCTCACATTAACAGCCAAACCCCATTGTCTAACTACACGTCTTCATGCCAATGGTAATGCGAGATTTAACCTTTACAGTACCAAGCTATGTAAATCACCTTGGCTTACAACACGTCTTCATGCGAATGGTAATAAGAGAGTTTACCCTTATATTACCAGGCCTTATACACCCCATTGACTTACAACATGTCTTCATGCCAAAGGTAAAGAGAGAGTAAACTTTTACAATACCAGGCATTGAAGACCCCATTGGCTCACTACACGATTTCATGTCAATGGCAATGAGAGAGTTAACCCTTAAATTGCCAACTAAACCCATTGTTTTACTTCACACCTTCAACCCAATCGAAATGAGAGAGTATAAAGAGACTGGCGCACGTGCGGAAGAGGTTGAAAGTGTAACTTTGAATGGATTCTGGGTCAGGCACGTTGTATCAGTCCCAAATCTACAGCCGGGATACCAGTATCTCGCCACTGGAGTCAAGAAAACGTCAGCTGACACCAAGTTGGCAGATATCTTCCTTTTCCGCACGGACGTCGTAGACCTCGCCGATACCTCCGATTTCAAGGAATCAAGATATCAAGCATTCTCAGAGAGCCGTCGTGGCCCGGTCAGATAGGGGTTAATAGACCAATACTATAATGCATGTAAATGTTATACACGTCATTCAAACAATACGTTACTGAAGTTTACCCCCAACCTGTCCGAGGTTTGTTCGACTCGCAAGGACCAACGTACTTCAGAGTGTATTCCACCTATTGAAACTTATTCACTAATTACAGGTGAATGCAAAAACACGTCACAACGCAGTTCAGGGGGGGGGGGGGGGAGGGGGCGGAATTGTAAGTACTTTGCGAACCTGGTTTATTGTGGTGTTACGTGACTTGCATATCCTTGGCATAACAGTAGCTCTTATCAAGTTGTTACAAAGCATCCCCCGAACTTACAACACCCTTTTGACTGTTAAGCCTGTCACGCCTAGGGATTTCCATTAACCAAATACAAATTGACAAGCCGATAGTTCTGAGAGGGTTAAGTCGTCACGATGTATAATCATAGGAAAAATGATGAAATCCGAGCATTAATCCCGTTTGTGCTGCTCCAACGCTCCCCGTAGTCGGTTGTCACGAAGCCCGTGTATGTCAGGTGCCAACATACCGCGTACATTCCTATGTACATCCCTTAACTCTTTACGTGCTTGAGGAAACACCTGTCAATGGTATTTGGTGACAAAATACACATAGGTCACATAAAGAATTAATAATGGAAAGGGAACAAGTAATAAGGACTACAGAGTGCCGAAGTGAGACGTCATTCAACCACTATTGTCAAGACAACTGGCTCTAAACAATATCGGTAGAGCAAGCAGCGGTGATCACAACGGGGACTATTATCATGATTATTGGGAATGCCGGACACTAGCCCGATAGACAATATCGGACAGCTAAACCTATTACTAGAGTGAGTTTGTTTAGAGCCAAATGTCTTGACAACATGTTCATATGACGACACCACTTCGGTACTCAATACGGGCCCGGTTTCATTGTCATGCCCTTCTGCCTTGAAGATGGGGCCCGTTCTTGTTTAATTTCAGGATATAAGGCACGTCAGGGAGAATTCATTTGAAAAATGTTGAAATTGTTGAAATTAAACACAATCTCGACCCGGTGATGACGGTAGAACGATGATTAATCATTCCTTCTTCTACGTCATACCTTTAGCTCTGATGAATGTTGGCACACGTAATCGACACTAACCGCACAGACATGATAGATAGAGTCCCGGTTTCTTTGACACTCACACATGGTTCAGAGTGTAGCGAAGGGCCCTCGAGAACGAGCGAACCAGTCTGGGAAGACGAGAGTTTCAAATGACATTGTCTGACTGCGTGACAGTGCATCGTGTTTCCCTTGACACATCATTGGTCGCTGTAACACGTGACAAAATGATTCGACTTGAAACAAAATGTTACAATACAAACAATTACTCAACCATTCATGATGTACGATGAATTAAACGCATCGGTAGAACAAAAATTGCATTAAGCCCCCTCAAGAACAAACAAACAAAATCTTGCTCTTGAAGATGTTAAGTGGGAGGGGGGCTTGCTCTTATGTAAATACATACGGGAAAACGCGGCTTACTTTCAATACCAATTCACCAATCGACATGCACAATTACAGTCGCACTTTCCGAAGTTCACATCCTCCCCCCTAGGGCTGCGACATGAGTTAAACAACGTCACCGACATTGCATTTCATGAATAATGGGCCGATTTGTGGGCCCACCCGGATAGGTTAAGTATATCTGTCATGGCTGTGTATGTGCAAAGGCGCGGGAGTCCCCACAGGTTACCAACCTGAACGTGGTGATCGGTGTGCCCTTAAACGATATTGCACTGTCGTGGCAGTAATTAGTTTCACACGCACAGTTGAGTATGACATCCACGTGCCTCACGACTGTTTCGTTGTGTCAATATTGTAGAGGTACATGTAGATCTAGGGTAGGACGGTCTAAAAAAGTTTGATTGGTCTCTTCTCCAGGCGAACAGGGATATGTGTTTTGAATAATGAATTAAGGGGAAGCGGGGTAAATGTAATAATGTTCGTCGATTTCGATGTATGTACATTTCTGAGAAAGTACACATAATTATTTTGATGCTCAGAATTTGAGAGATTTACCTAATATCATCTCTAAACAGTGGCTTAGTAGCCCTATGTCAATTGTTTATACATTTGTAATTTAGTTTTCAAGGTAAGTTTCTTTTACTGGAAAGCGTCAGTACCCTCAATCCCCTATACCTTTCACTATAAACACGAGCGAGGAAGGAGACATATACAATCTTGTATCTGCAGGAAAACAAAGGTTATATATATATTTTTTTACCATAAACACATGTTGCATGCTTTTTCGACATCTACTGAAGATAGCAAGATAATTATTCTTTCCCTTTATGTTCACGAATTTGAAATATTCACATTATATATAAACGCCCTATGGAAGCGTGGGGGTGTAGCTGATATTGACCTCACTTTCTACGGCCGTGCGTGGGACGCGGATTCAATACCCACTCTTAACGGGTTAATTTGTCCCTCAGCACGCTCCTCCAGGACACCCCAGTTGCCCTCCCCTCCAGTTAATGGGTAACTACCATAGAGTTATATTTAAACACATGTGATAGCTTTTTAGCCTGGCGTGGGTGAGGGTTGAGGTGGTGATGAATAGCTCCTATTATCACGGAATTGCGTATACAGACAGAGTTTAATCTTCTGCGTACCACATACACTGGTCTCCATGGGATCCGTGAGTATTACATGTAAAAGAAATGCACATGTGGGAAACAAGGAGTAAATGTGTTTTTATGTTTGCAAACATTAATGGAAAGCTCGGCATGCGAATTTGGGAAACACTCGTTATTCCGAAGGTTCGTTCTTCAGTACGAAAACAAAATTAGTTTAGTTATTCCGAAGGTTCGTTAGTCCGAGAAAGAAAAAGGGTTCGTTTTTCCGAAGGTTCGTTTGTCCGAAACCGTAAAAAGGTTTGTGTTGTTCCGAAGGATCGTTATTCTGAAGGTTCGGACTAACGAACCTTATTTCATTTTTGGATTAACGAGCCTTCGGGGAAAACGAACCTTATTTCGTTTTCGGATTAACGAACCTTCGGATTAACGAACCTTATTTCGTTTTTGGATTAACGAACCTTCGGAATAATGAACATTATTTTATTTTCGGATTAACGAACCTTCAGTATAAGAACCTTCGGAATAACGCCACAAATGCTCGGATTAACGAACCCTTTCTCGTTTTCGGACTAACGAGCATCGAGGTATAGGCAACTTACGTGTTTCGGAATTACGAACCTTCGGAATAACGAACTTTCGGAATATCGAAATGTAACCGCGAATTTGATTGAGGGAATACATTTAAATGATTATCGCGCGATTATTCCATCCATAAGAAGCTGCTTGCGATCAAACAGGAACAATCAAAACCATTCATCGATGATAACAATGACCCTAGTCCATTACTACTACTACTTCTACTACTACTACTACTACTACTACTACTACTACTACTACTACTACTACTACTACTACTTCTACTACTGTGATCACTGTTATTCGTGTTACTATTACCACTACTACTGCAACTACTGTAATAAAAAAAAGACATTTTTACAATGACCGCCCAAAGAAGAAGACATTACGGTCTTTATAAACAAGTTAATTTTACACGTTACCTTAAAATACTTCCCATTTCAAGCGACGTGTATGTATGTGTGTACACAGCATTTTTATTTATTTATTTATTATTATTATTATTTATTTTTTTTTTTTTGGGGGGGGGGCACCTCCGACGCTCCGCCACGTCCGGTATTGAACCACGCTCACACGACATTGCTGGTTGATATAGAATCCTTCCGGTTTCAGATATTTAAAAAAAACATGATAGTTCATGGAAAACGAATATCAGCAGAACCCCCATCTCAGCCCCAGCTCCTCTACCAGCATATACATGAGAGTGGGAATTCCTCTGAGGACTCGTTTGGGTCAAGACTTCCGTCATCGTTTGTTTAGCCGTTTTATTATTCCCCTACAAACAGGTTGCCCAGCTTGATCGGCTTGACCCGTTTCGAGGGGGTAGCTGATCAGACTCCCTAACGAAGAGCGTGCGTAGGAGTTGCTCCGTGGACCAATCGGGTCGGCGATGAATTCACAATGTGGCACGCGCGATCGCACATGTACGAAATCACTTTTCAAGTAACACGCGATTTAAGATCTTTTTATCTGCTTGTCAAGTGCTCATTGCCATGAAGTTATTAAGTTAACCTGAATGAGTTAAGCACCGAGAGACAACCAGGTACATAATACAGTCTTCCATCATGTCCTTTATCAAACTGCGGTCAAATCTTAACACATCAAAGCTTCAAAGCCATGCGTCGTATAGTGGAAATGCTGCTTCAGCGTACGAAATATCCACGAAATGGCTCTTACTTTTGTTTGAGACCCACGTAGCCTGAAAACATCGCGCGCATGCTTGTCGATTTAGGTATTATCTTAGTGCGGATTTTGAGGCTCCGTGTCGTCTTATCACTTTAAGTATCTCAATAATTAGTGAGAATTGGGTTCAGCAGTTTTGTGAAATGAAACACCATGCCTAGGGAATGTTAAAAATGAATTTAGACGCGATATTGTCTTGTTTGTGGGGCTGTGCAATGCGATTATGTATGCACATATCGTGTTACCTGTATACACACCCCATTGACAAAAAAAAATAAAATAAAAAAAAATGACCGCTATGCCTTTTAGCTGCATTTACACTAAACAGTTTGTCGTTGCCGTTCTACGTCTGCAACTTGTTGCTTGTGTTTTCCCGCTACGGCAATATTAGCAAATCGTTTCATTTAGCCATACAGTATATACATCATAAAGTAAGCTTACAAGCTGTAGGAATAGATAGGCCACGTGATTAAACCAATGATATGATGATAGCATGACAAATTGCTCCCAGGCAAATGTAGCTTTAAAACATTTCTAAATTCAATAACGATAACAAAGAATATTAATGTGATGTGAAAACCTAATTGATGAAAGTGTAACAGAATGATGGTGTAGTGCTCATGATTAATTGTCCAAGGGACTGTCCTGTTTTCTTCTTCATGTTCCTCAGTGTATCGTTCGGGACAGTGATTGATCGAACGGGAACAAAATGATATGTCGTGGGGAAAGCTTTTACTGGGCGATCAGTCATACCTGACGGTACATAATTCACAGAAACAGACTCAGAAACATGGCCAGTGTAAATACTGCGTTGTTAATTGTTTACATCAAAATTGATTTGTCTGTTAATGGCGTAATTTATAACTGGCGTTGTGTTTGGCGTCGGCGTCGTCTACCACTTATACAATCAATGTGAACCCATCAATATAAGAAAAAATCAATGTAAGCCCATTTAAAGTCACTTTATATTAAGTTCCAACATTCGACATGTTCGGAGGGTAGTCATTTGAGAGCATCTCTCTCAATACACCATACACTGAGTATATCTTCGAAAGGAAAACACGGCATTGAAAATGCATGCTCCCTTCTAGATAAAGTGTATTGGGTTAAGTCAACCCAATGTGAATACGCTTATGCTTACGGCCAAAGAATCAGCATCTTTCCACAAAACCCTCCTTCGTTGTGAAGATCCAATCATTTGTTGCACCAAGCTGGAAATAATCATGAAAGAAGGTACTATAATATACTATATATACTATATTTTGATATTCAAAATCGCTGGCCAATCTACTTTTGTTCAAACTGCGTTATGACTCCAATGGAATACCTATTATAATATAGGCTAACACACATGAACAGCGCCATAATCTTTAGCGCCTTGTGCCTCAGTCACAGTTATAGACAAGTTACATAGGTAGCTGTGGAATCCACCAGCCGGATTATCATGCTTACCAACCAAGTTATGATAAATGGGCAGGTGCATAAATATTGCTTTTGCGTCAATGTATGAATCAAGAAATGTCATTTAAACTTCATATTTATACAAACAACTTTCGAATTGTATTATGTTTCCAGATCATATAAAATACTCTTACTATTAGTAACAATGGCCACAGTTTGCAAAATGTATTATTCAATGTTTACTGATTCTTGTTTACGTTGAAACAATATTTTTGGTGACACTTTAAGATGCATCGGTTAAGGGTCTCCTTCGCGCTTAGACAGTCTTCGCGCGTGCGACCTCCCTAAAGACTCCAAGGAGAGGATACTCAAATCTGACGCTCGGCTGGAGACCCTCTTTACTAGGCCGAAACTTTCCTTTCCAATGGCGGGATGGGGCGGGCTGAAGAGGAGAAATGGAAAGTAGTTATGAGTGCCCGGATGTATCGAGTTCTGTTCTTGATTAAAGGGAAATGAAAGCCTGGTGGTAGGTTGAATTGGATCAGAGCGGGAAAATCAGAAAGACTGATCGGTAAAAATTACCCCTAACTACGATTGTGCCAACCATGTTGAAGCGTTAACCCAACAACACTTCTCAGGGCTCACCTTCTATAAAGAAATACTCGAATTCTCCGAATATATTCTCACTCTCTCCATTGTATGATCACTCTCTTTCTCTTTCTCTTTCTCCGAGGAACTCTTTTCCGAGCAATCTTGAACGAATAAAGACTCAACACACGGTGCACCATGGACATTCGTCGTGACAAAACACAAAATTTAGGTTGAATTCGATTTGAAATAATTAGAATAGGAACAATTCCGAATATTACCAAAGTATCATGCCTCTTTTGACGAGTATCATTTTGGAATCAATTCTGTTTTGTCCCATTACTAACATTGTATTGATGGAATGTTTGACATTAAATATCATATGTTGGTGTTTTCTAATTCTCGTGACATTAATTTTTAAATTGAGAACATTTTCAATAACTCGATGAAAATGATATTGTGCATTCTGTCCTCAAGAGATCATCATCCTGTCCATTGTGGAATGTTTAAGAGGTACAACCTAGATTGTTCGTTCTTGGTGATTAATTAAAAAAATAATGTTGATAATACTCTATTTAAGTTCTTGCAACATCTCATACTTAGGACCATTTATATCCTTTTTATGTCTTTAAAAATGATTCAACTTAACGAAGAAACTTGAAATTGTATTGAGCTGGCTTGATATTGAGGGGAAGGAGTATCGCTTGTATCATCACTTGCGGTTTCAAATCTGGAATACTTCACTTGTTGAACTGTCGTATGTTGTCTCATCTTGTTCCTCATAATACGATAAGATTTTAGTATATAATATTTCATATATTCACTCTCTGCTGCGTATGACTAATGCAAAGTCCTCACCCCCTCTCGTCGACTCAATACTTAATGCCACCACAGACGGCACGACCCGACCAGTCGCACGAATCTGCGACTGGCTGAATCGCATGTCGCGGTCATTTATTTTGTGCAAGAAGGTGACGTCACATTTACGGTCGTATCCCCTTACGACTGCAGAATCGTGTCAAAATCGTGTTGTCTGCGGCGCTCTTTATAGTATCCTAGGCGGCTCTGTATGTATTTAATAATGTATGAAATCTGCGTTGACAGAAGCGGGTTGCCTAATGTTGCAAGAAGCGTGTTACATGTTTAATGAAGGCGTGTGTTTTTATAATCCGCATCGACACGCTTTGAAAAGATTGAAATATAATCTATTTGGCGTTTAAAAAAACATAACAGTCCAAGCGCGTCCCATAAATGAGCATTATGGTGAATGAAATGCAAGGATAAAAGAAGGGGAACGAAGACAGATATAATGAAGTTAGGAGGACGGGAGATGCAACCGGTACAAAAGTAAAGCTGAAACATCATATTTTATTCAGTGGCTGTAAGAATTTTATCTCTCCCTGGTGCTGTTATGGTTGTCCGTCCGTGCATCACATCACGTAAACAGATGGCTAATTGCCGTTAAAACGTTAGCCGACCGTAGGTTTATAAACAAAAAAACATCTGCTAAAAATTGTTGTTTTTCGCGCCACACTTCCAAACATACCAATGCAAGAAGCAAAAGTATGCCTAAAGCATGTTACTATGAATAAACCATAACAACGTGGAAAACTCTTGAGAAAAGTAAAGGTAGGAGAGTGTACAAGAGCTTTTTTCCTTTTCAAAGATACGTGCCCAAAACATCAACTGGAAAAATCACGCCTGGTTTTCTGCGAATTTCCGCTGACAAGTAGATCAAGATGACTGTACGCGCAAATCAAATCACGTTGCCTTTTGATAAATTCAGTAACACATATCCCATTTTTTGCTATCATATTCCCTGTTGACGGACAGTGCATTTTCAAATAGTGACTATATGTAGTATTTTTTTCATCCGCTTTTGCATCCAACCCTGTTTTTTTTTTCTCTCCTTTTTCAGATATTCCCCGCAGACGTGCAGGCTGATCTCGAATATGCTTTTGGAAGAGAGTATGGAGTCTCTCACAGAGCTACAAACGACTTCGGTCGCCGATTACATCTCCCTGTACAATTTTACGTACTATTACGATAATGTGACGGATGGCCCGGCATACTTTCCGCAGAGACCCTCCACACCGCTCGCCTACACGGTCATCATCGTGATGGAGCTCGTGCTCGGGACGATGACCAACGGCACGTTGATCTACCTCGTCGGGTCCGTGCGCGAGCTTCGGACATCTCCGAACATTCTTCTGGCAAACTTGGCGCTGGGAGATTTCTTCTTCATCGTTATCACGGGACCTCCCGTGATCGCGCCATCGTACATGAAGACGTCCTACCACTACTGCCGTTTGAATCATTTCTTCTACTACGCCTCTTTCAGCGTGTCGTCGCTCAGCCTCGCGGCCATTAGCGTCGAGAGGTATTTCGCCATCGTGAAACCGTTCCTCGTGCGCCGTTTACGGATCATGCGTGCGACATTCGTGATTTGCTTCTTGATTTGGGTCATCGCCTGCACCTTCGCTTCATACGCTTTCTACGCTGCCATCCCCACGCCAGGTTTTCAAACGACGTGCACGTATCGTTACGAGCACGTCTCTTTTTACTTCTACTATCTCATTCAGCTCGTGTGTCTCTACGTCCTTCCGGTTTGCTTCATGACCATCTTTTATGGACTCTGTGCCAACAAGCTGCTGCGGGAGAAGACGATCCTTCGTCGTAGACGGAGCAGCAACGCGGACGATAAGGCCAGGCTCCGCGTGTCCATCAACCTATTCATCATCACGTTCGTCTTCACCATATGCTGGCTTCCGCAGTATATCTACCTAACGTGGCTCATTTTTAATTTCGACGTCGTGGCCTTCGCCACCAGGGCGTGGAGACACCTAGGACGCATGCGCATTGTGCTGTACTACCTTGCCTCCTGCATCAATCCCATCATCCTTTACTCGATGAGCTCGTCGTTTCGGCAGAACCTTGCCAGGAAGTTCGGTCTGTACCGGGCGACGAGGGGTTCCCGGAGCCTGAGCGAGACCAGTGGGCGCACCAGGAGTTCGGTCATCGTGCGCACGCCCTCGCTGCGCTCCATTCCGCACCTCGCACTACCGTTGGTCGAAGGCACGCATGACACAAACAACGTGGAGAAACGCAACATTCGCACTGCGTCAGACACCGTGTAACACGCTGCAAAGTGGACCAAGGGGTTCTGTGGCGATTGTATCTAATGAGTGAATACAAATTACTATAACAACTCTACGTGATCTAGCTGCTGTTGATGATGATGATTGTAAAGAAACAACAAATTTTTTTATCAGTCACCATGTATTAATCGATTATTTTTTTTGTAATCTTTTAGAAAATTTCCCATGTTTTGTAATGTTGTATAAATTTGTTTCTCCTGAAAAGATTTGTTGGTTAAACTAATTTGTTCGTTTAAAGGAGAAGGTATTTCATAAATTTCCTTCAATCCTCATTCGTAATCACGCAAGAAATATATATTATGCTGCATGTCCTTTCATAAACCTCCTATTCAAATCCATGTATTCAATTTCAAATTATGTACGGCGACCAACATGACCAAGCCATGGTGTTTGTTCTGTGGTCGTGTGTTCGGATTTGCACTTTCCCTCAACCGGTGGAAGGTTATGTGCCTCCTTCTGGCTTTTAATCCCAGCCACGATTTCTTTTTCCTTTACGGACAGACTTCCCTCAACTTCGCTGATTAAACCTGATGTCGACAGCTGCGATGCAAATGGGCTCATTTAGTGCACAAGCACATCACGTAATGTAGATGTTTAAGTCCGCCCTCTGTTGACACGGTTGTTCCTAGAGCGTTATGAAGGGGGTGGTAATGAATGACAAGAGCGGCCCCTCTCCCCCATTAACCTTCTCACTACCATGGGTGCATAAAATGTGTCATAAGTAAACACGGTGTTTCCTGGGTTGGTGGTCAGAGGGTTAACCTTTCTCTGTGTCACTAACATGCACCTCTACCCGGACTTCAAACAAATCTAATAGAACATGATTGCGTCTGACAGAGAAGGAGTTAACCTATATCAGCCCTTTCTTGGACTTTTCGAAATGTTCACTCCGTCAATGCACACGCACACTTGTATCATCCATATCGGAACCTGTACAACGGCAGCTTGGCATGATCTCCTTTCAACAACTAGAACAACCTTAAATGGTAGCCATTTCTTTCAATCATCTCTAAGCTTGAACAACATGCTACTAATTAGCTGTTTGTTTCCGTTACGTGGGAGCCTCTGGGCTTTTAACGGAAATTAGATCTAAAATTTGATAAATAACACAATGTCCGGTTTTGTTCCTTGCTTTTTTTTTTTTATTGAATGTATAGTTTTATAAACTACGTTACATACTACATACTACATACATACTACAATGTGTGTAGAACCATTAAGTTGCCCTCCTCCCTCTCTCTCTCTCTCTCTCTCTCTCTCTCTCTCTCTCTCTCTTTCTTTCTCTCTCTCTATCTCTCCCCCCCTCTCTCTCTCTTTCTCTCTCAATCCTCTCTCTCCCTTTCTCTCTCTCTCTCTCTCTCTCTCTCTCTCTCTCTCTCTATCTATCCCCCCTCTCTCTCTCCCTCTCTCTCTCTCTCTCTCTCTCTCTCTCTATCTCCCTTTCTCTCTCTCTCTCTCTCTCTCTCTCTCTATCTCCCTTTCTCTCTCTCTCTCTCTCTCTCTCTCTCTCATTCCTCTCTCTCCCTTTCCCTCTCTCTCTGTCTCTTTCTGTACATGCCTCTACTGTCTGTCTCTACGCAATTCGATATAGGCAAATGTGCCACATTATATACCACCACTTTTTTTAATATTATTGTTGCTTTCATTCTGTTTCCGGGAACGCATGAGCCTACAAACACAAAATAGTCTTAACAGAATGCTTGTGAAGGGGAGATACAAATGCACTAGTACTGGTTATTGTCGTTGTTGATGGTGGTTTGTGAGATAATACCTAACTTTAGGTGGATAATGATTCATACTGTAAATTGTCGTGATTTAACGTACTAAGTGTCTACAAAAGAAATATAGATATATAACCGAAGTTTAACATGTTTAAGTATTGCTGTCAATACTTGCAGTTTGCAGCACATGTACAGTGCATTGTGCCTAATCTGAGCCGAGTTATGAATTGGATCAGGTATTACATTACATGTATATCAATGTACACGTGTATCTTGGAATTGTTTAGAATATTACCAGGACATGTTAATATATCGTTTGAATCGACACACTAATGCCTTGGTGCGTACAAAGTTCATACGTGGTGTCGTCATACCCATTGTTATGCCGACGTCTGGTTCTAGACATGGAAAAACATGAAAACATGAAAAGAAAATCTGGTTTGAGAAGCGTGTCAACAGTAATGAGTGATTAAATCACAAATTAATCATTAATTACTCCATATGTGGATCATTTAAGGGCAAAAAACTTTCAGAAAGCTTCTAAAATAGACAATACATGATATTAAGACCATTGGCAAGAAGATTGCTAACAATTACATTTTGAAGGCTTTTTTGCCTTCCCAGTACAGTATATGCCCTTTAATGGTAAGTTTATACAACAGGGCCCTGGGTTGGTTTGGTTTTTATGTTAGTGTTTGAGGCAACATTGTAATACATGACCTTGGCTGCTCTTATTTCTTGGATGATAAGTTGCGATATGTTAGATCTACAGATTCCAGGTTTATATTTTGCCTTCCCAGTACAGTATATGCCCTTTAAGTCGGAAAGCATGCCGTCATGCCGTATACGGCCCCATACTGACACCATGCACCTACTGACACCATTCCCAAGACTCTGCTGCAGTCGTATAGACACCCCACGAGTTGGTACGGACGCCTTGCTACTTGAGTAAAGAAAACTCCAAATGAGCACTATGCATACGCCGCCGAATGATGGACTGCTACATCTTTCCAAATTACATTGGTTACGGAATGATACTAATGACTAATCTAAAAATGTGGAATTGCAGATTGTTCTATAGACTAGTAACATTACTCTACAAAATGTTCTGTGATCATGTTCGTTTTCTTTCATTGCAGAGTGTCCATCACACAAACTACGCGTTGAGTGACGACATACGGAAATAGGTCAAACACAAAAACCAGCGCCAAATTTTACTCCGAAAATAACATGTGAAACAAGATACCTTCGAATGAATTACAATCACTATTTTAAGAACTGGTTTCACTATTTTTCTCGTAAATTAAAGACAGCCCGTCCTTTTTTCAGATCACCACAAAACCATCGAAACATTGGCAAAACACATAGAGAAATGTTAACAAGCTGTATATTCATTATTTGAAACTGATACTTAGTGTAAAATTCAAATAATGCACGTAAACAACGTCTGATTAATAGTCTTTACCTCAGGCTCTTAGCAGTTTGTGTTGAAATATCTGCTTCATTGATTAATCTGTTTATTAAATTATAAAACGCATTATTAAAAAATGTTCTATCAAAGGAATCATCTCCAAAGTTTGGTAATTACTCATACAATTAGGATTTCACACATGCATAATAACCACATAGATACTGTAACAAAGACTAATACTTCTTTCGTAGTACGAAAAAAGTCGGTTTAAAATTTAACGGCTGAAATTTTTACATATACACAAAGCTTCAACATGCTATATTCTTAGAAATGGTATTGAATCACACTTTCTTCAATTTACGATCGTGATAGACGATTTCAAATTTGAAGCTTGCAAAAGGGACGGACAATCTTTAACGTACACATGTACATTGTATATATCGCACTATGTATTCAGCCAAAAACTGTATTTATGCAATCAGTTGCATAGCTTAAATGTCACGTGGGATTAATCTAGGTATATATAGCGCTACTATTTATGTAAAAAAGAAATATAATTGTTGTAGATATACACGATGTACCATTGGACATTGGCATTAACGGTACCTTTATTGAGAAGATGAGATATGAATTGTATATAATAGATTGAGTCGAGCCATTTATATTGTATCATGGGGTAGCTTTATTGTTTTCATGTATAACATTCATTGTGACGTAACATGATTAACGCATTAAAGCTGTGCTGCACGCCCGAATTTGCCATGTCTCGACGAATGATTTCAAGAATGATTTTAGATTTATTTTGGTAGCTTTTCTCTTAATTTGTCAATTTTCTTTTTATCTATAACATATATATATATATATACATATGTACATATATGTGTATGTATATAGGTGAATAAAACGTAACAGAGCGTAAGTACTATGATGAAAAGCTCCTCTGCGCTGCTTCACATAATGGTACGTTGAATCAAGACGCCTAAACGAAGAGAGATAGATAGGGGTAAGAGAGATTTAGGTAAAGAGACATACAAAATTAATATAGGTGGAGAGCAAGAGAGGGAGAGAGAAATAGATTGGGGAGGGGGAGAGAATAAACGGAGGGGGTAGAGAAAGTGAGAGAGAAGGAGAAGAGAGAGAGAGAGAGAGAGAGAGAAACAGAGACAGACAGAGAGAGAGAAAAAAAACAGAGACAGAGAAAGAGAGAGAGAGACAGAGAAAGAGAGGGAGAGACAGAGAGAGGAAGAGAGAGATGGTAATTAATGAGAGAGGGAAAGCAATAGACATGATAGAGGGGAGAGAGAGGGAGACGGAGTGAGGAATATGGCGAAAGAGAGAGGGAGAGAGAGAGAGAGAGAGAGAGAGAGAGAGAGAAAGAGAGAGACAGACATACACATAAGGGGGAGAAGGAGAAACTGTAAACTGGACATTTGATAATAACATCGCAGACTAAATGGAATTCCGTTCCGTAAGGACAATACACTTCAACCAAATATGATGGCGCTACAGGCGGCTTGTCAAGTTACTTAACCGGTCAATACAAATATTCAATAATCCTCATGTACACAGTTTCCCGTTTGCTTGGGGCAAAGGCAATTTTCGATTTCCCTCAAGAACATAAATTTCTAGATGTGTATGCTGTTTTGGGGCTAGCGCGCATCATACATAACAATCAATTGCCTGAGCCGTAACCATGGTAACATCTCACGTTACCCAGTTACCTCTTCAACTTACATTTATCTGCCGGTCACTACCTGCACTTGACCAGGAAATGAGACCTTTTTTTTCCAAAAGAAGAAATATAAATATAGGGCCTATATTATGTTGATTGATAAACACTCGACACTAAGAGGAAGTGAACTCTGATTCAAGTTCAGATTCATCAAACAAGAGAAATGCGTGTTCAATACTACGTAGAGCAAATTAAAGAGGATTTACTATTCTTCTTGTATGACTGTAAATTAGACATGAACTTCCTCCGCTGGAGGCTACATAATCTGAGAAAAAATGACATGTATAATATATATAATATACAGACATTATACAGAGCTAATATATTGCACATTAATTCATACTTACTCACTTACTGACTGACTGACTGACATAAACACACCGACAGACTAACTAAATTGACTGACAGACTGTCTGACTGACGAGGGTTCTGCCTTATGCGATGTGAGACACACATCGATAAAATACAGCCTAGCTGCACGTTAGCTCATGTTAAGGATGGGGCAGATCGGGCGGGAGTGGGGATGGGGGTGGGGGTTGGTGTTGGGGCGGGGGTGGGGAATATGTAATATGTTTTCATCCTTGGGCGTATATTCTGGGGATCGATGCGCGAGAGATAGTTTACTAAGAGGTGATGTTTGTTACATTATCCAAGGTGCCCGCATGGTGCCCACGCTCTCTCCTGGGTGTGTTCCTAGTTCCCTGCATTAATACGTGTATGATTGTTCCAAATCGATTGCACGATTGCAGGATTTCATCTGCTTAAAGGTAGCTAATCCCATTTCCACGCCTAGAACACATTTTTACAAAAATTTTAAACTTGATAATGACATCAGAATGCCTGAAAATACATTCGATTGTACTGTACATCACAGGCCAAGTTTCGTTCTTTTCTTTTATTAAGCTTTGAGTATCACATGAGAATTTATTCAAAAGGAATACACACAAATCCCATAGAACGCCAGTGAGGGCACTGTGGTATAGTGGTGAGAGTCCTTGACTCTTGCAGAGAGATCCTGGGTTCAAGCCCAGTCCGGTCCGTACACCCTTGAATGTGTACCTGGCAGGAATATAGTATTCCTGATCTAATTAGATCAACTATCTTTTAGCGCTACATAATTGGCTGCTTTGCTAAAGCCAGGGTAATAATCGAGCGCTTTGGGTAGTACTTCTTACTCGGAAAGGGCTATATAAGAACCTATCATTATTATTAATATCATTTTGTCTGGCAAAGATTGAAATTGAGGTTGGGAGTGATTATCATCTCCCATGTGTCTAGACAAAATCATATAATAGCAATGAGCTGAAAGGATATCACCCTGTGAACATCACCCTGTGAACACCATTTATTGTCGGACAATAAGATTGTGATGTTCGAAATCAAGCTGTAAGTACAACATGTACAAGAAACTTAAGATGCCAGACTCTATGTCTTGGTCACAACCGTGTGTGTCCGCAGCTTGCGTGCCGACTTCTGCGATCCCTTGCGTGCGTCCTACTGCGAGCTAGTACGTGTCTGGAAATACGCGCACCTCCTCCTTGCGTCCGACGCAAGGATTTTCTGCGAAACCCGACGCAGATTACCCGCAAAGAGGTGTACGGCCGGTTGTGAACATGACATGAATTGTAGACTACCCTGCAGGAAATCATTTTGACGTGAAGCGGTGAACATACCTCCACTCAAAGTCTGAGGGTTAGGCCTAGACAGGAATAACCGTCTCATTCGGGCGATTCTTTAATCGAAATTACATTTTTGGACATCCCCGAATAGAGACGGTACATGCACACCATACACGCATTGGCGATTCTTTACAACGTACAGTTCAATGCGCTAGCTAGGTGGTAGGTCGAAAATTACCCGTCTGTAGAAAGTCTATGGGAAAAGGGATTTTGGGACTCTCATAGCTACATCGTCTCAATTTTTAACATTTTTCAAGCTATGATGCAACAAATCTACTTCAATCAAAATTAGATCTATATCATATATTTGTAAATTCTAGGACTAAAATCCCCCCAAAAAATAAAAAAGGTAAAAATTAAAGACTTACATTCCGCCGATCAACATTTATCGCTGGATTTTTAATCCGCTCGATTCTGACATAAATTTCACCAATCAGATTGTTCGCCGGGTTGTTGGCGATATGAATATTTAAATAGTCAATCGTTTTGACGAAAAAAAATAGCACACGGCAAACGAGTGGGAAAAAAATGTGCACATGCGTGAAATTACTTATTCATATTGGCATTAGCGTTTTCATGTTCAAAATGGCGACCGCATTGATCGCCATGCAGTGTACAGGAGTAATGTTCAGTCTCTAGATAGGGCGTTCAGAGAAGCCAGATTCAATCTCAGCGGATCCAACGTCCTACAGAGACTGATTTTTCGATCTAGGTTAGGCCTATTCTTAGAAATTGATCTAAGGGATATACTTTACTGTTTGCTCAATAACATTATGCAAACCGAATCCAGGAGAATAGCTTGGGGCGTGTTAAATCGCTGTGAAATAATCACCCGTGAGGTAAATATACTTAGAAAGAGAGCTCGTTTTACCACTCGGTTAACTCTGACATTTATTAGGACATTTATCCCGTTTGAATCCGAATTGGAATTAATTTCTTAGTAAAGAATACGTAGAAGTGATTATTTTCAGATTAATCAACCTTATTGCATTTTTGGATACAGGAGCTCGTTTTCATTTTCGGATAATCAAACAGTAGGGTCAACGAACATTTAGAATAACTATTCATCGGAATACCGAGTTGAACCACATTCCTTTTTTTTCACATTGCATTATCTATTCTCTTTCCCGAAGTCTGTCGTGTACTTTCCCAAAGTCTTTTCCCAAAGTCTGTCGTGTTATGGCGTGTACACAATCGGGTGTGATTGGACACGCGCTTAAAATCAACCAGCAACAACAACAGCAACAACTGTCGCCGTCAGAGAAGTGGGTCGACGAGGTGAATGACATGTATCGATTGGAATCCATTCCAGAGCTACCTTGGTCACGGTGAACACCTCGTGTTACTTAAAGCCGAATTTATCGTGTTTAAGCTGAAGAACTTGAATTCGAGTGGAAAGGCACACCTATTAATGAATGAATTTTATTTTAATTGGATGGAAATCAATGAAATGGAGGAGTACGAGCTTGAAGCGAGACACCTTTGTTGTTCAATAGAGAATCGACTGGTGTGGAGTTTAACAATATACGATGTCGTTAGAACAGTACAGTTTTTTGCATTTTGAGGAAAGAATTCGACATTCTTGCACGTAGACCTCCATTGACTTAGGGGAAGATTGGCGCTGGATGCCCCCAAGCACACACAGACACAGACACACATACACAGACACAGACACAGACACACACATACACACACACACACACACACACACACACACACACACACACACACACACACACACACACACACACACACGCAAGCACATGCGCACGCCCACATACATGCACACACAGACACACACACAGACACACATACACATAGATTATCACATCTCACAAGCCATCGGCTTTCTGGTGATGCCTTATATTCATTGTTCATGAAACTTGTTTATTTTTGTTTGTTAAATGAAAAAGAATTGAATTGAATTGAATTGACATACGTACACATAAAACATGGTATCTGTTTTATGCCTAACCAACTATTATACCACCAATTTCAGATTTGTTTATACGTATACATGTTTGTATATAGAAGGCTTCTGGCCAAGGTATGGTAACAATATGATGTATGATATAGAGCCCTCGTAAGGTGTTAATTGGCAACTATTTGATGTGTGCTAATTTGCGATTTGATTTGTTCCTCATATCAAAGTGTCGTCAAGACTATTGCAATAATTATGAAAAGCTCCGTGTTTGGGTTACCTACAGGCAATTAGGGAACAATAACTGGAAACGACGTGGAATCTCCACAGGCCACGTGTACTCGAAGATAGATATTTAAGCTCATCAAATAAGTTTGTTTCATATAACTTTCTTGTTTTCGAGTGTCTATATACCCACTTATTCGGCGTTGAAAACGTCTAGGTACCTATTCATGTAGGATTACAAGTCAGCAAAGACACCGCTTCTCGTGTAATAGAGCTCTGTTTGGCAAGCGCTGTTCCGAACGGCATTTCGACCGTAAGTAACCTTCTTCATGATGTTTTTGTAAATAAATACTCTCCCCCCTGATTGGCGTTCGCTTACATCGCTTCGCTTTGGTATCCAAAGCGATAGGCTGAAAATAAGAACGGTCTTGACATTGTCCGTGTAACTTCACCTGCAGAACATCAGCTGCGCTTCTTTATGTAAAACAAGGTGTGTTTACCAATGTCAGTCGCTAGGCTCCGAGCAAACCCGGTGCTAAGGTTACAACATCCCTGTCTATGCTTTGGTTAAGACAGCTCACAGCAGACTTAATTATGTTAGTGTTAAATGATATTTGATTCATCCGCTATGTCCCAGTCACACCTTAAGCACTTTTCAGGCGGGAAATCCGGACCCCATATCACAAAGTGTGAGTTCGTATCTATAGCAACTTTGTGATCGATTGCAAAGCCGGTATTTATTGTTAACTATATCACAAACCATCACTGCTATCAATTGCAAGTGGATGATTTTGCAATCCACACAAGCTACGAGTAATATAAATTACAACCCATGATCGATATCAACTGTACGATCAATATATCAGTCATTTTTTGTATTAAGAAGTTTTTATTTGTCAACAACTTCAATTCATACATGTGATATACAAAATAAAATACATACGGCAATACAATATATCCTTACAAATTAATATATGAATACATTGTAAACTCATATAGTTAACACTTTACATTTTCTCTTTTTTCCTTTAGTGTTACAATAACACCTAATAAAACTCAACGTACTCAATTTTTTTGTAATGTCAAAATATTCATAACATAACAAATTTTCCAAATACACAAAGCCAATCATTAATACAACCTAGTCGAATTGAAGCCATTAACAAGGATTTTCCATAACCCCCCCCCCTCCCCACCTTGGCCTCATTCCTCAAATATTTCATATCCTCTAACAACAACAACAGCATCTGGCCCTGAACCCTACACCTCCCCATAACCCCTCCCCCTCCCATGCCCTTCGTCGTCACAACCTTCCCGTTCTACTCGTGTGGGGGCGGAAAGAACGTTTTCTTTCCTTCTCTGAATGGTAAGAATGAAACAAAAATATATATATATATACATATATATATTAATGAAAAATACTCTCATACCTCAAATAGTTTATTCATTATCGTTATTATACACACATGTTATTTATTTCATTTATTCATTTTCACTTTATTTTTTATTTTTTTATTATTTACGATTAATCTATCGATCGTACGATTAATCGCAGCTCTTTGTCATACGTACCACAGAGCTTATCAATCCTTGCTTTATAGTTTGTCCTCTAAATCTTATAGTTTAAACTCAGGAAATTTGCAATGTGTTCGTGTATAGTGTGACTACTTGGTAATAAGGAAAAAAAAGTGAACTTACAGAAATATCACACTGTGTAGACCAGGGCTCTGTCTGGAAAAGAATTGCAATTGATCAGACAAGACTTGCGATTAGAGATAGGGGCTTGGATTTGCGATCGATTCAGATCAAATGCAACTCCTTAAAAGAAAGGACCCATGATATATTTCGGTTGGCATCAACTATGGGGTGTCAGACACGACTGCCAAACCAGGCTGTATTCAATCAATATCAGATATCGACATGAAGCTGCGCCTGAGAATTAGTTTACCAATTACATGGGGATCTCAAATATATCAGGTATATCTCAAAATCATGCAGCAAGCGTAATCTGCGATGTTTAAGGTATAGATGTGGATGAAAGTTCGCGAGCCTGCATTTGTTTTTCGAAACTGGGCAGGGGAGACGGAGAGGAATGAACCGGGGGAGGGTTAAAAAAGGGAAAGGGGGAGGACGGGGGAAAGAAGAGAGCGAGCGAGCGAGAAAGTCCGCAAGGAGAGATATCAATAGTCAATCCGATTTCTCGGCGGCGGCAGGTAAGAACACGTATGAATAGTCAATGAGCGTTGTTAGCATTGGCCGTCTATGTGATGGGAGACATAGCTCAGTGCCATCTTCCCTGTACCGTAGACGCCGCTTGCTGATGCGTCGCCGACTCGTCGCAGAACAAGAGCAACAAACGCGTCCTCATACATGGCACAGGCCAAGACACCAGGCGACCTTCAGCTTGGTTGGCTTTAAATGATATGCGCATTGGCTGTCTCTTTGAACCTAAGGTCTCTCTTCGATAAATAAATAAAACAATCCCCCGGCTTTCGGAGATTGGTTAAGACATAATCTTGCAGCCATGCAATGTGTACTGACGTAAGCGCCTCGTGTCTACTTTCCTTTAAAATCCCCTCGGGTATTATGATGGCATCTCTGCATCTCATGGTATTCAGCATGATATTTAACAAATAACACGAAAAGACAGTTGGCTGTATATGATTTGTTTTAATACCGCAGCATCTGAGCCAGAGCGACGACAGTACAGTCAAATAGTTGGAAATGATGTTTTCTTCAAAGCATGCAATAAGCGAGAAAATGATTAGCGCCAGCTGCGGTGAGCTCTACCTCCGAATTTCCCTGATCTTCGTGCGCTACACAAATTTCTGCTCTTCGGGAATTGTGGGTAGTTCTTGTGAAAAGGGCACATGATGTGCACAAAGAGTTAAACTGATCCTAAACTTTCCCTCTTACATTAGGAATACAGTGACATTTACTTGGACCGTAGAATGCATTTCTTCACTGTTTAATTCCATGTGTAAACATCGAAAGAAGCATATTTGTACATGCATCCACTTTGCAGGCGATGAAGGGACTAATGGATTTTTTCAAGCTTAAATCTGCACAAGTAATTCAAATAAATTCAATTGAGAAGAACACACAAAGTTGTACAGATAAGATGAGGGTAAAAGTGTATGTCCTAGAAAAACGTTGAACACAGACCGTGTACTTTGAGTTTTTCATTGATATAAATGATAATGTATTATGTTCTTATCTATCTGATAATTCATATGCAGATGTATGCATATTTTCTGTGGTTAAAGTTTTCTTGTGCGAGGACGTAATGTAATATATAGTCGTGTTTGCAAGAAAAAGTCACATGTATGAATGGAATACCTCGGAATACGATTTGACTTTGTTTCTATCATGTCTATAGCGAAGAAAAAATGCACACTCACATATTCCACACATTCTCTCTTGTTTTGTATGTTTTTCTTCATTCAATACTCTTCCTGTTTTCTTTACTGGAAATTTTTATCTTTATAGTTTGACCTCGATGCTATATGGCATTCCTAATTCAAGCTTGTTGGTAAAAAAATTTCACCATTCTATAGTCTTGTTCTCTGACTTGTTCCCCGACTTGTTCGAATGGGACAGATAATTGAGAAAAATTATTGAGAAGAATGGAAAAAAAAACGGCTGATCTTGCTGGCAGAAAGTCATGTTTTTTTTATTAGAAATTTGAACAGCATGGAATACAGGTTGATATATTCCATGCGTTCCACTCTGCCTTTTGCAGACTCTCTACCTATATCATGTTTGTATACACCGTCTATTTCTCATTCACCATAATTATTCACATACACTGCTAAGATGATTAATACAATATCACACATACAAGCTATCCTTTGTTGAACGAGTACAAACACGTTTCTGATTTTAATTCAAAAAGCTTTACTGGTCGATATAAATAATGAGAAACAATGTACATTTTCAAACATAATATGTGATTCGAAAGGCAAATAACATGCAATTTAGTTAAAGAGGGAATAAATTAATTTAACAACTATACAGTAAGAAGTGAAAGCCGAAAAAAATGTCAGGAACCATTGCACAAAATCAAATAATTGGATTAAGAACATGCAGATAATACAAAGGACCTAAATACTTGGTCACACAAACATACAGAATGGACAAAATGCAACAAACACAATCAATTCAACCGTCAGCGGTGTTCTCGTGTTGGTTAGATTACTTATGAATATCATTTGTGTTTGGCCACCATTCCAAAGTACTGAATTTTATTGGCAACAACATAAAGCGATTTGAATAATTCCACTGAAACTTATATCGAAGAAGGATGATTTGCATGGCAAGCACACTTTGTAGATACAGACGAAAGCAATTTCGTAGAATGCCAAAATTTATTGCGAAAGTAATTTTGGCCATTGGGATACAGAAAGCATTTTGATCAATATCACCGTTGCTATGATCAACATCCAATCCCCTGTGAAGATCATCACAACCGTGGCTATCGCCGTCACTACCTCCACCGTCAGTATACCCTATCCATCTACTGTACATCAATACGCCTTCATACAAATTAGAGACATTGTACTGTACAGCTTAAGGTAAATTTACAATAATCTTGAGTCTAAGCATGTGATGTACTTTGATTGTTATTTCCTATTCATGTCGAGAGGAGTGCATACTTTCACATTCAAACAAAATAATGGACCATACTCACAGAGCCTAGACGGAAGTCAATATATACATATATGAAGTAAATCACCGTGTTTACATCACTTTTGAACATGTTTCGACATGATTAGTTGAATTTGACTACCATCAATCATAATAACGCTTCATTTATTGAAATTACGCACTCAAAATGTGAAATAAGAAGAAAAAGAAGAAAGATAGAAAGGAAAATAAGACGGAAGAGAAGAGCAAGAAGAAAACAAAAGAAAAGAAAAAGGAGAAAAATAAGATGAAGATGAAAAGAAGAAAAAAAAAGGAAGGTTGGAATATTGTGAAGACTAGGTGGCCACCAAAATGAATAAGGTGTACCGTCTGTCTGATGTTGATCGCGGATGGCGCTATTCAAGTTTTGATGTACGTTTTGATACGATATACTCTCGAGTACAAAACTTTTTCATTCCTCATCAGATTGACACTACTAATCACACACATACATCAGGCAATGATCGTAACACACACGGCTTGCTTGACTTTTTCCCAGCAAAAGATCGCAAGAAGAACATGCACTATGCTACAAATACGCAACCTGATTATCGTACATTTTGTATATCAATAAATCAATGCTAAATTTGGCCAATGCATAATTGAAGAAGGCATACGTTGGCTCAGTGTAAGTATGCGTGACGATCAACCGATAACACATGCAAATCAGCCAATTAACTCTTTGTGTGCCACATGTGATATTGTTTTACAAGTTATACACACAAAGCCAACAGAGCAGCTGTTTACAAAGATGGCTCGCGCCAAGGACAGGCAAGCAAGAACTGTTGGGATAAATCAGAGTTTGTCACAATAAAATGTGGCCGACTCTCGATTGTCTCGCAACTCATTACAAGTTATCGGAGGACATTCGATTTTCGTTTTCACCTATGACCTCGTTAAAAGATAGTAGTCACTTTCTTTTACACCGGATATGCCTTTTTGTCTGTATTCATAACCTCATGAATAGGTAAGTTGTTGCAACAAACAACGGCATTAATATGACCCCAGGAGTAAAACTTGGACCTTTAAGTGCTAGTCTCCTCTTTCACGAGGATTTATGGACGATGTACCCAGGTAATTTGACAAGACAAGATACATATTCATGACCTTCAAACTGTTACATTTTAATCCAGAAAAACACCCAAGTCTACTCTCCAATACAATGCTCTGGGTGACAGTGAAACCTGCTTTAACGACAACATTCCCTGTATTACAGGTAAGTGTACAGAAAAGCCGCATATTATCTTGTCTCCCTTTAGTGGTCTTCCTGCACAGGTTTCATTGTACCTGTACCAGTACCCAGCGCCAATACCAATACCGGACTTATGTCGGATCTATGTGAGCTAGCGCATGGGGGTGAAGGCACATTTTGTCAGGAGCGACATAGCAACGTCGATGGTCAATATTGTCATTCCGACCTCCCAACCTGCCATGAAAAAGACCTGCCAGCAGAACACGGCTTTTATGATTACAAGCACCAAAATTGCATTTGAAAAATGCAGAAATCAAAAGGCGAAGTTCAGGAAAAAGGCACGCAGCATTGTATCGTTTAAGTTCTTCAATTGTTAATAAATAATTCGAGTGTTTTTACGATGTCCCTACGCAAACGAAGAACTTTGTTCAGTCTCTGCTGGAGGGCTGTGGGATGCTGCTCCGATCTCAGGGTTATCAAGGGTTAGGACCGTAAATGCAGTTTGATTTGACACCGGTGAAATTTCTTCTGGAGCTGACTGGTTTTCACCATTGACGTGTGTCAGCTCCTCGGCCATGGGGTTGGTGAAGGTAAGACCTGATATTGCGGTAGCTCCTAGATCCGATGGGGAGTGGACAGTAGTATCCTCAGCGGCGGCGGCAAAGACTTCGTTGTAGGATGGCGGCATTTCGATGTTCGCAGAGATGGAATTGGCGATGTCTTCCGGTTTGGGACCAGTGGGGGTACTCCCGCTTCGGTCTTCGGTGAGGCTCGCGTAGGGAACGACCTCCACAATCCGCTCCTCCTTTCTGCAGATGCGAGCAATGGCCGAGTTGATCTTCCAGGTGTTGATGGCTCCGCATGCGACCAGCCCGACGAAGAACACAGTCGTTGCCGATATCGACATCTTCAGCGGACTCCCCTCTAAGAGCGCTAGAGCCAGATACCCAAGCGGGATGATCGCTCGCGAGATGATAGTCGCGAAGGCACCCACGTAGATGATAACACGGTATCTTCGGGTGCCCTTGAGACGTATGACCTTGT
Source organism: Arbacia lixula (assembly GCA_963669155.1). NCBI lineage: Eukaryota > Metazoa > Echinodermata > Echinoidea > Arbacioida > Arbaciidae > Arbacia > Arbacia lixula. The sequence continues at coordinate 24,211,365 of OZ022582.1, read as the reverse complement.
GGAGCTTCCCGATGTTAGCGAACAACATGTCCGTCTCGCTGACTAGCATAATCATGCCCATGGGGGCGTCCTCTCGAGTAATCAGCACCGCAACGACCGTAAGGACCACCATGAACTGCATCAGTAGGATGGTGTACTTGACGATGCAGGATTTCCCGAGAAAGGCGACGCGCAGGAAGGCGACCACGTGGAAGCCCAGCGACGCGGCCAGGAGGTACTGAGCAGGACTGGTGAGCTCCTGTTCGAATGTCAGCACGGAATCATGGTAGACGAGAGTGACGACGATGGCAGCGATGCCCTGGACCGAGTAGAAGATGCATTCCAGATAACTGTAATGATATAAAGATGAGAGAATGGTTGTTAGAAAGCAGACAGTGACAGAGTTTAAAACATTTTTGTTAATTTTTTTTTAAATAAAGTGTTAAAACAGAATATTGATAAAATATGGAGATAGTAATAATTTTTCTGTTCAATTATGAGACTACTGAATTTTATAAAGAAAAACGCCAACCTAGAAATTGATAAAGGGGTAATGTCCCTGACATCAAATTTAAGTTAGAAGAGAATTATAAAAAAAAAAATATTCGATTCTTTTATTGTTCATGTCAAATGAGTCAATACATTTGTGTTACTCGGTGGGCGGTACATGGGGCGTTATGATTGAGAGGCGGATAACCTTGAAGCAATCATACTATTTACCAGAAATACACCATGACATGTTTTCATGAATGTTTTTCCCCCTGTCATTATCAGTTAGAATAAATTAGTAATGCCAGGAACACATTTCCCCACTTCATCCTGATGTCGGACAATCGGATGACATGGTTGATAATGATCAAGAAGAGAAATACAAGGCGAAACGTGAAATACAAAGACATTTGTATACATGTTGGATGGTATAGGTAGGGCGCTGTTAGCAGAGGGTGGGTAACATGAAAGCAATCGTAATCTATACCAGAAATGCACCATGACACGTTCATCGCGAAACGCTTCCCCTTGTCATTAGCAATTAGAACGAATCTGCTAAAGACGAATGCTTGGGAAAATATTTTCCTCACTTCATGCTGATATCAGACAATCGGACGACACGTTTGTTAACGCTCAGAACGAAAACGCAAACACATGAAATCAGAAGAACTGCAGTGCAGACAAAGGTGCCGCGACAGAAATAAAACAGGTCAGAGTGAGATGTTGACAAAGCGACGACCTCGTGTGGGAGATCTGCTCTATCTGCTCTCATCAGGGACACGGCTCGGGTAGACAGGGTCCTTCTCCAGACAGAACAATAAGACAGAAGAAGATCACTAACAGGAGTCGCATCCTCGTGGCGGATGGGGAGATAAAGAGCGGGATTTACGACACAGAAAGCTGGAGTCTAGGGTGCACATTTCCTTCTACTAATCTGTTGAAAGTTTTGTTTTTTGCTAGGAGCGCAGGTTATAATCTTGGAACAATAATAATGCTACACTCTCTGCTTTACAGCGTGATATCAATGGGAAGTTGAGATATAAATCACTATTCCTACAAGAGGTGTCATGCAAAGATGACCTCTTCTCATACACGTGTATGTACATACAAATATTTCTATATTTTCAATGTGATCAACACAAGTTTAGAATATGATTGCTAAGATAAACAAGGTTTTTCTACAACTGTAATATTTATGGACTGTGACAGCGTCAAAAATTTTGCTACCCACACGTACAAACGTAAATGAAGTTGATATTGACTCAATTTGGAATATCACAATCTGTGTTTCCAAATACAATCATGACAATAGTCGCATTTACATTTCATTAATTCTTATTTCATTTATCTAATTCATGATGTGAAATCAGCTCACATTAATGTCAAATTATAGAACAAGAATTTCGATTTGAGCTGTAACAATCATAACACCGTGCTTGATTAATATCGTGCTGTTATTGCCAAACCAAACAACTAGTATTCTACGCCAGCACTGATTTCACTAAGAATTTGACTGTAGGAAAATGAATCAATATAATCCAAGGGTATCGCTAAGAATTTGACTATAATATGGAAATGAATCAATACATATCAAGGGTATTGCAGAGCAGAAAGATGGTTATCACACACATTGTAAAGATTAGTTCAAGACGTCGGTTCATCTATCTCTCGTGCGGATTGCAGAAAGTGAAACCACAGACATATCCGTAGATGAGCCAGACTACAAGAGATGGGCCTCCCATTATTATAAGCCAGGGACCGTGTCAATGCATGTGTCCAAGTTTCTACATTTCTAATATTCATGAGGATGGAAAACAGTTGCGTGTCTTTATCCCCGGAGGCCATCATTGGAGTACACATTTTTTTTTTTAAAAAAATACCTTTTTTCTTTCCTTTTCTTATTATCTATATCTTTTCTTTCACTTGTTATCGTTATTTATATTCATTATTGATATCATTATCATTAACCTTTCTTCTCCTTCTTCTAATCCGATTCCTCATCAGTAGTATGACTACATTCATTATTATCATCCACATCATTGGTATTATGAGTACGCACATATGTCTATGCAATTATTTGGCCGTTGCAGTATCGTATTTCATTGGGAAATAAAGATATATGCATTACAAATCAATTTTACTTTCATTAAGTTTCATATCAACACATGCATATGACACGTGCGTGTGTAGGGTACATGACGGGATAGCTTGGCAATGATATACGATATGGCAAGGCTACGGAAACAAAAACAATGTTATTGACATTTAAATAAAGATATGTGAAGGCCACCTATAGCCTTGGCCCACGTCAAGGGTATGCACGACCTCGTGAAAAGGGGTTAAAAGGTGGATGAAACAAAGAACAAAAATGATGGTGATAGTTTGGCTGACAGAAGGTTCCAAACAGGGCAGTTCAATGGTTCAACGGTTGCGAACGTACACGCACATGAGCGTTCTCATTGGTAAACTAGCAGACCAGAACAAAGCACACATAATGCTGGCCCAAGTAGAGCCCAAGTCAGCAAAGTCATATATATTCCATATCGATGTATATATATATATATATATCATATTATATCATATTCTCATATTATGTATGATATTATATTATAGTCATTCTACTGATATATATATATATATTCATGTATCGTACCATATCTTTATAATTGTATATATTCATCTCTCTCCCTCCCCCTTTCTCTTTCTTTTTCTCTCTCTCTCCCTATAAATAGATATAAACATTATATTTGTTTATCCATCTATATACCTATATATCTATCAATCTATATCTTTCCTGTCGCATTATTATCAATATTTCGTTTGTACCTGGCTAACAACTTTAACCATGCGTGACAAACTATACTGACAAATCTTCAACTCTTTGTTGAAACCTCGGTCAAGACAGTGGTATATACATACGTCAAGCATATTAAATATTGTAGAGTGTTTGTAGGAGGGTGTTAATGGGGTTATATTGGGGGTGAAGGGTTCAGGAAGTAATGACTGGAGAACATCCTCTTCGCCCAATTTTCATTTGTCTCTATAACCATTCCATTTGGATGATATCCAAATTTACAGTCATGACTTACGAATGTGTCTTTAACGTGGCATGTCAATTTACTACGGTCAACATTCTCAACCCATCCTGTTGTTTATGATGCGAAACAGATGATTCACTCATCCTCCCTATAAATTCCACATTTCTGGAAGTCACGATAGATGTATTCATTGTTCTGGGTAACTTGTTGAGAGCAAATGTGTATCGGTTGCGGTCGTTGTTATCTCAATGTATGTGTACCTAGCAAACACCGTAAACAAGTACGATGACACACGACACACAATCCCATCTCACACAAGTACAAGAACGTGTCGTCAAACGCGGAAAATATGATTACTATTCAATACAATGCCGTTGCATTCATTGTTCTTCGAAAGGTCAATGTTTGGGGCGTATTCATTGTAAGTAGAAACTAATAAATCACGGTCAACTGGTCATTGTGTTGTAGATAACCTGATGGTCCTCTTAATACGATGGTTGAAGGAGACAAAGGCACGTCTGTCCAACATACCTTGACCAAACAATATTATCACAACTGGTTGGTCGCGGTAATAAGCCAGCTTATTTCATTCACAGCAATTTAGATGAGTAAGAGACAGTGAGAGACGTGTTGGGAAAATTCCAAGTTGAGTTTATGATGACTATTTCAAACCGTTACTATGGGAACAGAATGACGGAATAACGCAGTTACCTTATCGGTGTCCTTGTTTATCGTAGGCATGTTAAACCAAGGATCCTTAGTTCAACAAATTCGAACATGTGATAATGTTTCACATTTGAAAGTTAAAATGAAAATCCATAGCTTAACACTAAGGAGGGCAGGTCTGTTTGACTGTTTGGAATAACAGTACTACACGAATACGTGCTTCAAGTTTGAAGACAAAAATGCTTATCACTCCGTTTCTGTGGAATTGCCCTAGGCTGGTCTAATGATGCTGCTTTTTTTTGTTTTTTTTTAACAATGTCATTCATGTCAATGGTCTTGTGAATGCGGAATACGGCTCGTCCGAGTTCATTGCTCTGGGCGGGCTCGGTTTGGAGCGTGCATTATTTCAAGCCTGTAGTCCAGGCTGTTTGGGCATTTTCGACACAAACTACGATATTCAATAAACGGGTCTGGCTGCAGTAGACTAATCATTTTCAATTCCGTCTACCGTGTCTACGACTCGGACGGAGGGAGGAGAGAGGAGAATGAAAGATTGACTAGCCCTTTGAGTACTAGACTCTTTAGATTTAAATTAGCCATGCCCCAATGCCTGGAAGCCAGCCTAGCATTATTCCGTTAACTGTTTAACCTTTTCAGCCAACAAATGAGTATTCGACCCCATCGGTCCCGTGAGAGCATATGATGTGTTATAACCCAGTGTGCTCTTCATGGCTTGGTAATAAGATGCTTAATGTCCCTGGATCCCACGGAGACAGGGCTCGCGCAAGAGGCGCGGTTGATTACGTCATTGACATTCTTAGAAATATTGGGTAAAAAAATACAGTCCCCCAACAGAACCGTTATAAATCCGACCACCACGTGGATAATTTTGCTTGTTTGATCAATGCGCTGATGTCACGTTTGAGGAATGTTGAGTCCTTACTCAATGTAAGCAACTATTGGGCAATACATCATTATTCAGTTGTGCATATTAGGCAATGACACTTATACTTTGCCTAAGTCACAGTATTTCCTAAAAAAAATAGTTGGATATTACTTCCTGAATGCAAGCAGCATACGATGGTGTGATAGTGTGAACGTGCCCTGTATGCATGTTGTGTGAACGGTCCAGTCCAGATGCATGCAGTCCCACGATAATCCCATTTGGAACCAGCGTCTAAAGTTCATGATTATAGCAAACATGTTATGACGCTGACGTGACGCAGTAATAGATAGCGAGCGGACGTAGTCCATAAATGATTAATTATGAACTCGTTTCCGCTTCTAGCTGCCTGCTACACGCTCGCTCGCTATAATGCTGAACAAATGGAATACACACGCACACACACACATACACACACAAAAAAAACACACACAAAAGTGATAATATTGGTAGACACGAATTTTTGCTATCGATATAAATTTTGTAATTTCATTTCATGTCTCTCACTTTATTTTGCGCTATTTTGGGATTGACTCCACACATATCAGCGTGTGTTAAAGGGCATTTCCTTTTTTATAGTTGAACCGTTATGCGATCGATGCAAGTATTGTAATGCATTCGGTAAACATTGTATAATCTTTTAGATAGTTCGATAATTTCCTTTCATGTAACAGCGTGTCTCAAGAAAGTATAACTTTTGTTATACAGACCATCTATATTTATGCAAATTAAATAACTGCTGTATTATCTCTTGTACATCTCGTATCATTTCATGATAAGGTTAGATTTTGTCTTTATATAAACTCGAACGCAGAAATGCCATACACGAAATGTGCAGTGTGTGCATGACTGTTCCAAATAATCCACCATTGGTATGTTCAGGGTTAAAGGCTTTCCACAACCTTATATGAAAAGTGTGGTTGATGAGAAGGAATCAATGTGAAGCATATTCATCGTACAGCTGACTCACGTCTATGTCAGGTATGATACATACACTCCCCCCCCCCCCCCCCCCCCCCCAGCTACCTGGACTACCTGTGTGGCTTGTATGTGTTTAATGTGGATGAGAGCTAGTAGCCAATCATGACAATACAATATGAAATCACATCGACCAAATCCTCCTTTTTCAGATTTTGTTTAAATCTGTTAAATCTGGTTGATATGAACTAATTTTGGTATGTATACCTGCCTACTTGTATACCTGGACTACTTGTATACAAAATCACATCAGCATGAACATCTCGGAATACACAGGGACGACAAATAAAACATTTGTTGACAATGGGAGGTCAACAAAAACAGCAGCTACCCTTGAGCGTTGACCCCAAAAAACTCAGAGGTCAATCGCAGTTTCATGAGATTGACTTGGCCCTCATTTATTTTGTTTTTATATTGAATACAAACCTGTCTTTCTAACAACAACAACAAAAAGCAAACAGATGGTTTATATTGACATAATATTTAGGGATGTGGTTAATATTGGTCATTCTACAAGGGAAGAAAGGAGGACGCGACGGTCGCCAGCTGTATGTATGTTCAGAAGATATAAGCACAACTGAAGATTGAAAAAATACCGCAGAGATGGCCTTTTCATGTCACGTGACAGCGAAATGTAGCTTCCATCGAAACGTTTATCAGTTGAGCTTTTGACATGTAATTTGTCTTTGTCGATAATTTCCATAACATGACAGAAGCAAAAAAGTAAGAAGATGTCACTCGTTAGATTACTCATGTCGGAAATACAGATTAAAACTACAGTTTACATGTTTTGTTAGACAATAATATTGTCTGAAACTTTCTTTCTTTCTATGATGAGTTTGAGCTTCATGTCTATATGTTTGTGAATTCCTCGGCGATTTTTTGTTCGTGTTTGTACAGACGAAGAAGACGGAAAAGAAATGGGGAGAAGAAGGGGAGAGAACGGGAAGAAGAAGAAGAAGAAGAAGAAGAAGAAGGAAGAAGAAGAAGAAGAAGAAGAAGAAGAAGAAGAAGAAGAGGGAGGAGGAGGAGGAGGAGGAGGAGAAGAAGAAGAAGAAGAAGAAGGAGAAGAAGAAGAAGAAGAAGAAGAAGAAGAAGAAGAAGAAGAAGAAGAAGAAGAAGAAGGAGAAGGAGAAGAAGAAGAAGGAGAAGAAGAAGAAGAAGAAGAAGAAGATGAAGAAGTAGAAGAGGAAGAAGAAGAAGAAGAAGAAGATGAAGAAGAAGAAGAAGAAGAAGAAGAAGAAGAAGAAGAAGAAGAGGAAGAAGAAGAAGAAGAAGAAGAAGAAGAAGAAGAAGAAGGAGAAGGAGAAGAAGAAGAAGAAGAAGAAGAAGAAGAACAAGAAGAACAAGAAGAAGAAGAAGAAGAAGAAGAAGAAGAAGAAGAAGAAGAAGAAGAAGAAGAAGAAGAAGAAGAAGAAGAAGAAGAAGAAGAAGAAGAAGAACAAGAAGAAGAGGAAGAAGAAGAAATAGACATATTGGGGATGATGTATGCCAGACAAATACAGGCAAATCTACTCTCTCTTCTTTTTTTTTTTGCTGATGGTAATATTTTCGGGCACGATATTACGGTCATAGTTTATAGCTCCCTGAGCCCCGTACGTGACTCCACAGTTTAACGCATCACATGGCCAATAGATGAAAAGTGGCGGGAAATGAGATACAATTAGCGCCCTGGGACTATCACTTTGTATTCTCTGTCAGATGTAGGGGGTTCATGAAGGTGTGGTGCTTAAGATTAGCTCCGATCATACTGAGGGGTTTGGGCCGCGCTGGTACCATCCATTGATATAATCCTATAACAACACAGCGTATGCGACTGAAAGAGTTCATATGTATACCTCCCCACCCCACCCCCACCCCCCCCCCCCCCAAAAAAAAAAACAAAAAAAAACAAACAAACCCTCATGACATCCTTGTTGGTGTCGGGTTGTATGAGTGATGTCATAGAAATAAGTATTTTCTACGACCTCCTATTTGATTTAGAAGTGAAAATAATGTACATGTTTGTATGTCAGGTTACATTCATCATCACTTAAATTGTATCTAGACTCGATGGTTTATAAATTATTCTGTGATGATTATTCGAGTTAGTTGTAAACTAAAATGGGGGAAAATACTATATACACGTTGGCTACACTTTATGGGTAACATCTGCATATCTTCAGACAACAGAGCCTCAAGACATGCCAAGCCTGGTGTGTAAATATCATAATGATGATGATGATAAGGTGGTCATGGGGAAAGGGGTCTGCCAGACCCCTGACACGGAAGTCAGCCCAACCTCAGCGAATTAAATCATCTGTCAGAAGGGGGAAAAGAAGGAGAAATTAAAAATTAGCGTCCTGTCCAACTGGAAATCCCCCGTCAGCAATGGCAAACCACAAGTGTATGGCCTGGATTAGGGAAACCCGGGGTATAGTAATTGTTCTCGTTAAAGCTTTGACTTAAGTGCACCACGCCTGGTCGACTTCTAAACGATGCTTAACTAGGAGCTAAACTAAAAGCCTCTTATTAAAGCTTCTGTTTGCCACTGCTGAACATCTAAATAATACTAAACTATAAGGTGCACCAGAAGCTTGCGTGTACTACGACTGGTTAACTTCGAACCAATCCCAAACTAGAAACTAAACTGGATGCCCATTATTACAACTTACGTGTAGCACGGCCGATCAACATCAACACTTTTACAAAATTAGCTATTGTAGAAGCTCCGTATCATACCTTCAGCTTAAGAGCACCACGCCTCGTCAACTTCTAAACTATGCTGAACTAAAGGTCCCTTTTGACAGCTTCGGTGTACCACTCCTGGACATCCTCTAAACAATACTAAACTAGAAGCTAAACTAAAAGCAGAATATTACATGTTCTGTGTACAACGCCTGATCGACTGCGAAACAGCAGCTCGCTCCTGTATCCTAATTTCGGCTCAAGGGTGGTGTGCCTGGATTACTTTTAACAATACCAAACTAGAGGATAACCTAGAAGCCCAGTAACATAGGTTCGGATAAAGCAACGTTAAGCTACTCAGCTACTAAAAACTACTCCAGAAGCCCTTTATGGTAGTTTTGGCTTAATTATTCCATGCCTCATCAACTTCTAAACAATACTAAGCCTCTAAACAGCGGTTGCTGACTTTAAGAAACGTACTTAAAAACCCGGACAAATAATACTTGGACACGCACAAATAAAGATGACCTATCTCCGGTTATTCTCGCAGAATCACAACAAATCATGATTTCAGGCACTCATCGGAGTGATTTCATGGACGAAGAGATTCATCACCGGAAGTCCTTGTACGACCATCTCGACGTATACATAATATCATAAATCTACATGCACGGTCATTGTCAAACGTTAATGGTGGCGCCAGTGCAGAGTTATGCCCCAAACTAAGGGAAGAGGAGCCCCACTGTTATACGATTGTGGTCATTGTCGTAACTACGCAGAAGTTTCCTATCTTAAGGGAAGGGGTGGGGAGGTGGTGGATAGATACATTGTGCCTTTTCTTAATGGAAAGTTCTGCGTAGTTAGTCTCGTGAGAAGTTATGGTGCCCAGATCACGATAATATCCTGAAAATCTATTTTTAAACTTTATTTACGATAATTATAGTTTATCGCTTTTTATATTTTTTTTTATTACCATAGGTATTGTCACGCAGGTGGGCTTAGTACAGGGAACGTCAGACCATTTCGTTGACGTAGAGAAGACGGGTGTAGGATTTCGACCCGATCGAAATTATGGAATTACGGCTGCTGTTGCTATGGTTTCTTGATAAAGAGGGAATCATGCTCAAGGTGCTTTCGTCACAATGACATCATTCAGTCAAGACCGTGTTCACGATGTTATACTTTGGGTTACACGCGTTACAGTTGTTTTAAACTCATCTAATCAACAGAAACGCACAATCACTTGATGCCAGTAGGCGATTATGTTTGATATAAACAACATTTCATACAGTCCAATTGCGATCTTTCTTCTTTTTGTAAGCCATGGTTTATATTTGCAATCTCAAATATACATTGTCATACTTATCAGAATAGATTGATAAAAATCTAGTAAAACGTTAAACTGACACTTTCCGAAAGTATTGATTCTTGTTATATTACTTACATGACGGGCGTTTCAAAGATAGTGTTTTATGACTGTTCTTTGATTGCGCACAGTTTGCGGTAAAATAGTCGATCCATTAATTTGGATGTCCGCGATTACGTAATAAGTTCCTTGCCTCAGGTGGGGGCCTCTTGTCAGTCAATTTATTGTACACCTGGTGAGTAGGTATCATCATGATCAGAGGGTTTTTTTTTTATTTCGTATACCAAAATGAACATGTCAAGTCAACTAAAATGACATATTTAGTCCATTCATTAGAGATCGTGGTGGTCAGAAAATGGTCCGATTCAATTTTTATCAAAAAAATATATTTTCCACTGATTTTCTTGGAGAAAGTACCATGACTAGTATTGTCCATTGGTTAAAGGCACTGAAGGGTATGATAGTTAAGTTTTCGATTTGATTTGATTTGAATTTATTTTTCCGAATGCATTCAAGAGCATTGATTATCCAAATTACACAGTACGGCGTAAGCGACGATCAAAACAATGCATATTTCTTGTCTCCCATAATTGAGAGGATTTTATGTTCACATTTCACTTTAATACTCCTGCTGGTATCCGTATTCGGAAGTGAATATAGTCACGTTGTTAGCTGAATTATTATCGTCTCTACCACGATATGATTCATACGTGAAATATATACCCTGTCTCTCGGATATCCGGCAAACAGACTGAACAAAGGCCAGCTTGCCGCCCACTGAATGGGTGCCATCAGTATTCTGGCTACTGCTTCCCAGCCAGGTGAGTGGTCTGACCAATAAGTGTATAATCTCTATGATGCGACAGGCGCGCGTGAAACTAAATATTTGATGCCCGTGAAAGGTACTGGTCATATCGCACGTGTACAATGACGATCATCCGCTTTATATGTAAACGGAAAGACTATCTGGATTTTTCGTTGAAAAGGCGGTGAATATACGTGTAATGGTATTTATTTGAATTAATATCCAACAATCAAATTCAAGAGGAACATGAGAGTTTGTGAAGAACGAACGGTGGAGATATAGGAAAATAAAGTGAGAGGAAGTGAGAGAAAAAGAAAGAGAGAAAGAGAGAGAAAAGGAGAGAGAGAGAGAGAGAGAGGGAGAGAGAGAGGGAGAGAGAGAAGGGGGAGGGAGGGAGGAAGGGATAAAAGATAAAGAGGCAACCAAAGCAAGATGAAACCAACTTACAGACAAGAAAAACCATCAAAATTCTATCATAAAAATCTTTCTCTTTACCTATTTATACTTCTTTTCCCAAACGAAATAACCTCGAGCATACCTCGAAGGAACTGACTGACAATATATAGGCCAGCCTTCTTCATTTCACAAATCCAAGAACAGGCCCGACAGGAAAAGGGGATCATAACTGAGCAGTGAGGAGATTTTCGCTGTCAGTACGTCAACGGATGCCCTTGAATCGCTTTACAGGGATTTATAGTTTACACTTGGTATGAGAGCTTCTTCTTCTTTCTTTCTTTCTTTTTTGTCAATATAGTATTCAACAATTTTCTTGCTTACGTACAGTATACTTCGGTGCAAAGATAAATATTATTTCACCCTTCATCGTTTCAGCATGCGTGTTTTAATAATACGTAGTACATGTAGTAAGGTCCATGATACTAGCTATAAAGCAACAGGATATTCACGTCCAATAGCCCACTCATTAACTACAGCTATTGACCGCGAACATCCTGGTCACACAATGCTATACAACTCTGAACAGAGCAGACCAATTAGCTTTTGAATGTACTCATCCGGTTGCTCTTCCAAGCACTGGACATATACCTGGTGAAAGTTAAAATCACGTTGAACTTTAAATTTAAGTATGTTCTACTTCATTCAAAACGTACGTGGTAAAGTTTTACTTATAAAACAGAAGTACCGATTTTATCGAATTCTAAATGCCCATGTGCCACCAACTTAACATTACCAACATCTTTTACTCGAAGCGATAGATACATGGATCTCAGCAAAGTTTTGAAAAATAAAATGATTTCTGTACAAGCCAAAGAGTAAAATCAGGAAATGATCAATATCCGTTAGAAAATCGTATTTCAATTATCACCGATTTTATTGAACGTAATTTTGTACAGTTCTTATTTTGGGTAGTCATAACTGAACAGGAGCGTATATGAAAACAAAACATGAAGGAAACATTATTTCAGCGCCCTTGCCTCGAAGAGAAGGTTACATTATGGTAAACTTGAAGGGGAGCACTATCCCAATGACACGTCGATATTTATAGTTTGATTTCAGCATTCTAGACAAAGCGATGCCTTCGCTTGTGATGCTAAATCGAACGAGAACGGAACTCGCAATCAGGGTAGCTCCATTCTGCGGCGAGGATGATCGAGTATGTCCCTTCGTCTACCATTACTACACATTCACTTTAAACCATTTGAGTGCCGAAGAGCATGCTGCTCTCTGTGGATCGTGTGTATTACATGTGGATAAAATAATATACATGTAGCACAAAGCGAGTTAAAATCAATTCCCAGTTCTTATGTTGAGCGGAATCCTTGAACTTTATGTTGTGCGTGATACTGTTGCACTTTCGTTGTTAGTACATACGTTAGTGTCCATGTTGGCCTTTTCTTATAAGGCAAAGTCATTTGAATTGAATTTGAATTTGAATTCATTAACAACATAAACAAAGAGTAATAAGATAGCTTTCATCTACATGACTGAATGCATTAACAGAGAAGAAAGATGACATGGTTTACACAACTGATTACACTGCATGTTTGGAGTGATTATGGAATGGGGTCGAAGACAAGGAAAGGTGATCAACTTACAAATTCCTCATGAATTCCGTGCAGTGCTTGTGAGCAAGCTGCAGTCTGGACGTGGGTGAGTGGCATAGTCTAATGAATAAATCCGCAATCGTGAAAAATATAAAATAACAAAAGACGGCCAGATTGGTTGCTACACTCGCACAAAGGCAGATGTTGAAGAGCGCATCGATCGACAACTGCTCCATGATGGTATTTTCCCTGTCAAAGTGAATGACTTGGAATAAATTGACGGAGATTATTATTCCCAGCTAGAAATATCAGGCGACGTGGCTCGGCAGTGAGCAGTCGTTGGGTCGAGGTATGCTTGGCGGTGTGTGCGCGTGGGAGACGCTATCTCAAGTCCTATGAAGAAGTAGGGAGCGTGAGCTATTTCTGAAGTAGAGTTTCCTTTAGTCGAGGAAGTCGTGCTAATAAGACTACATCCGTAACCATCTGCCGCTTTTATATCGCAAATCGGTTGTTTGCTTTTCATATATCGACCGACCTCTCTCCGCCTCGCACCTCCACTGTATGTTAAGCAGCTGTCTCGGGCCCACGTGCGATAAGTTGTGTGGCGAATAAATTATTGGTTTTTGTTTACCGTGTGGTGTGAGGAGTGAACGAGATCGCACGGCGCGCGTGTGTGTTTGTGTGTGTGTGTGTGTGTTTGGCTTTGTCCTGAACTGGAAGCCCCGCCCACCCATGCGAAGGTAACAAAGAAATATAAACGCGCTGTTGATGGTAGAGGCCGTGAGGTATTTTGATTGGTTAAAAGGGAAAAGATGAAATAATAAGTATGACTGTCATGATTTATTTACTATTGGTTGGAGGAGTTCAGGGTAACCATTTAATGCCACAATCAATGGGTAGCATGGTGCAATAGTAGTAGAAGAAGGAGAAGAAGAAGAAGAAGAAGAGGACGAAGAAGAAAAAGAAAAAGAGGAAGAAGGGGAAAAGAACAAGGAGAAGAAGATGAAGAAGAAAAGGAAAAAGAAGAATCAAAAGGAGTAGTATAGTAGTAAAAGTAGTATCAGAAGTAGTAGAAGAAGACGAAGAAGAAGAAGAAGAAGAAGAAGAAGAAGAAGAAGAAGAAGAAGAAGAAGAAGAAGAAGAAGAAGAAGAAGAAGAAGAAGTAGTAGTAGTAGTAGTAGTAGTAGTAGTAGTAGTAGTAGTAGTAGTAGTAATAAGTAGTAATAGTAGCAGTTGTTGTAGTAGTAGTAGTAGTAGTAGTAGTAGTAGTAGTAGTAGTAGTAGTAGTAGTAGTACATGTAGTAGTAGTAGTAGTAGTAGTAGTAGTAGTAGTAGTAGTAGTAGTAGTAGTAGTAGTAGTAGTTGTATTAATAGTAGTAGTAGTAGTAGTAGTAGTAGTAGTAGTAGTAGTAGTAGTAGTAGTAGTAGTAGTAGTAGTTGTAGTAGTAGTAATAGTTGTAGTAGTAGTAGATGTTAGCCATGTTAGTGGTAGTAGTATATCAAGAAGCAGGGGTAGTACATGTAATAACAGCATGATTATTAGCAGCAATTAAATTTTTGTTTCGTGTCAAATACATTGACTGCTTTATGGTTTTAAAATATACATAATCCACATCGATTACTTGTTTGGTAGCTAAATGAAGACACGTTTTAAAATTGCTACACATAGAGAAGAATACGAAAATAACATAATCAAGTGTCTATTCGAGAGTCTCCATGATTTGACTCAGACAGATTTTTGGCAAATCTCTGTATTCCCTACATTATTTACCACTGTTAACGTGGTGGTGATATAGTGTTTCTTAAGTATTCAAATTATATTGACTGTCTGTTAAAATTACTGATTTTTTTTTTCAGTAGATCATTTCAGGAAAGACACTAGGAACGTCAAATGTGTTACAATCAGCCTATATACTCGCTTCTTTTCATAACAAATGTGTGGTCATATACTAGTATATACTTAACTCCTTCTCTGCCAAACTCCATGCTTCCCTATTATGTCTATTGGAATTGTATGTATTATTAATGCGAACACGCCTTGAACGGCGCATAAAGATGTGAATTACTATACCGTACGAATCACACATCGCGAGATATTCAAATTTATACTTATTTGGACTTATTATCTCGTGCATGAAAAGCGTTCGACCAAATAGAAAATCATGTTTTTTGGCAATACATGTAAGATCTGTCAGTATACTAGAAATAATGTAGTCCTCCTCTATATAAGAGACAATTGTTAAAAAATGACTCAACAAGACAAAAAAGTAAGCATATATATCTCTTAGAATTGCGCTTTAAGGACTGGAAAAGCTTGTTGTAGTACATTATTAGTACTGTAGTATGTTTGTGATTGTTTAGAATTTTTATTTTAGCAAACGGTGGATCACTTATGTATGTTTCATAACGTTTTCTTTTTTTCCCTTCCTGCTTTGTGTTATCAATATCAACATCTTTATTCCAGAGTCAAGCCCGAAAATGCCATTTATGTTTGAATGAATATTTTTTTCGTATGAATAGTTCCGGTGTTTTAATAGATATATACAGCACAATGAAGAGAATGTTCAAACTTATTTTCAAGTTGAAAAGGCGTATTTTATTTGTATACACACTGATGCATCTTTATCTGATGTTAACAAAATTCATATCTTGTGTTTATGACTGAGAGAAAGATAAAATATGAGAACATCATAATCTATATGGTAGTACACACACAAAAAACACATACATGTATATATATTTATATATCATGGTCATTTCATATATACTGTCATTACATATATATATTCTATCGCAATAGAAAATTGTCTCTTTAGGCCTTGGATCGTATTTCATATACACATACATACCCACATGTAAAAGACTCATTATGTCGTGTATGTAGAAACTGAGAAAGATAAACGTAGATATGGCAGTAGAGGAATATACATCATCTTGCCTTCTCTGACAATATGTACACGATGAGAGGACAATGGAAGGGTGACGTAAATTCTGTATAAAAAAATATCATCTTTCTCTTTGCGAAAAAAGTCAGGCGATAGTCGCAAGTTATATATATACCTAGAGAGCAAATATTGTCGCATTCCATACACTTCAGCGTTATTGAGATATTGTGATTCCGTTCCTGCTGATTCGGTTTCGATTCGATAGATAAATATATGATGCAATAACACGTGATGTAACGATACATAGTCTCCCAGCAAAGCACGCGAAGCTCAGGAGGAATATCATTAGTTTGCAATGCAAACACGACTATCGTCATCATGGTCATTACATTTAAGTATATCGCTTTCGTTCCACCTGTCGACAGGTACAGAGTGAAATAAAAAAAAAGTTGAGTAACAGGGAAAACATTTAACTAGACGGAGGAGTTATTCAATGATGAAATTGCTTGTTGTTCACTAATATTATCAATATTTTAAAGAAAATCTTTTTTTATAATTGTTGGATAAAGTTGGTCAACTATTTACATCGTTACGTTTGTCGTCTAAATCTAATGCCACCATTTGTTGTAGGTATGTTTGAAGCGTTCTTTGTAGTTCTAACCCTATGCTTTCGGAACCAAGTATCACAAATAGGTGGTTTGATGCTATAACTATTGATATCAAGTATCACAAATGATAAAAAATGCATCACATGAGAGGACATGAAATTCCTCAGAAGATGAATCCATTTATGTAATTTAATGATAAATATAAGGATTTTTAAAGCAAAATAAACGTGAAAGGATAAGTAAATTATCAAATTGGCAATGTTCTGAAAATGCTGAAATCATGCTTTGGATTTTCAAAAGGGCAGAATCATTGTTCTAAATTCTGTGTTTTTGACATTATATTAATTTACAATGAAATGTATGTTCTGCTGTACAATAAAGATCTGCTATTAACAAAGAAGTGTTGCCAATTTGATAGCTAAACAATGATCAGTTTTGCTCTGAAAAGGCCTTGGTCCTTAGTGGGTTAAACCGGAACTCAATGAGCGAATAATGGACCCGCGATGAGCCTCATTATTCGTATTTCCGCTCATAGAACGACCTAGACCACTTTGAACTGCTTCGGAGATGGCAGTGTGGACGCAGACTGAACTTGGCTGATGCGATTCATCGATCTTAAAGGGTTACTAAATTATAAAAATAAGTTCCCACCAATCTATGTAAAATTTTCCACTTAAAACGAATTTCACATTTTTTTGCCGCAATTAAGTCTCATTTTGACGAAAATTTGAAAAAAAAAACGCACACCTCCAGTGACGTCAGAAAAGTAAAAAATGCCGTAAATGTCAAAAGTCAACAATAGACCATTTTCGTAGTGTATTCACAACTTTTCCCCTAAACGCGTAGTAATGCGTTATTGCATTTGACTGTATCTTGTCATTCAGATTCAATGGTTGGAATTCACTTTGAATCTATTAGTTGTTGCTACTCGGACAAACCTCGGACAAGCTTTGGGGTTCCCAATGGTAACGTATTGTTTTAACGACGTGAATAAAATATTTTATTCACGCCGTTGGCATTGATGGCATTTTGACTTTTCTGACGTCACTGGAGGTATGCCCTTTTTTCAAATTTTCGTCAAAATGAGACTTTATTGCGACAAACGAATGTGAAATTCGTTTTCAAAGGATAATTTTACATTGATTAGTGGGAACGTATTTTTCGAATTTATGGCTGTTTCTTCCCTCGGGGTCTCGTAAGGAGATATTCCATTCACCTGTACCTAACAATGGTATTTTAGTACTTGGACTCCACTTTGCATACATCATTTGCTGCTATGTCGGGCAAACATCGGGCAAGCTTTCCGGTTGTCAGGGGCAACCTTTGTTAAACTGGTATGCATAACATTTGAATATGGTAGTAAACATATTTGAATATGTTGGTAAAACATCGACAATTTGCAACGCGACCATAACAATTGCATGCATACCTTTTTATAGAGTACCGAAGTGGTGTCGTCATAATGAGCATGTTGTCAAGACAATAGGCTCTAAACAAACCCACTCCAGTGAGAGGTTCAGCGGTCCGATATTGTCTATCGGGCCAGTGTCCTGCATTCCCAATTACACTACCCGCTGTGATCACCGCTACTTGCTCTACCAGCATTGTTTAATACCAGTTGTCTTGCCGATAATGCCCAAATGACGTCACACTTCGGTACTCTTTAACAATGCAATGATTATTTTATTGGGATAATAGAAGGAAAGTCAAGTTGTATTATGTTTACTATCCAATACAGCAAATAAGTCCCAGCATCCATTCAGCAACACAATACAACGCTATTACATACCTAGGAGAGAAATCCTGACCTTGTGTGATCTGACCATCTGGTGAATAGGGTATTTTAACGTAAGGCCTTCCCGAAATAATGATTTTAATTTGAGAAAGAAAAAGAATGGGAGAGACAAACTACAAAGCTGAAAGTTTTTCATGCTCT
Source organism: Arbacia lixula (assembly GCA_963669155.1). Taxonomy (NCBI): domain Eukaryota; kingdom Metazoa; phylum Echinodermata; class Echinoidea; order Arbacioida; family Arbaciidae; genus Arbacia; species Arbacia lixula. The sequence continues at coordinate 24,193,002 of OZ022582.1, read as the reverse complement.
ATTTAAATCACACGTCACTGTTTAAATTTGTACATTTCGCGTCAAGGAATCGCTCCCAAAAAGCTAAGCTGCCCTGAGATTAACTATTTAATCATTCCAAATAATTATATAATTCAAGATATTAAATGTTGTTGATGTTGACTTAATTCTTAAGACTTAATTCATCCGCATTGTTGTTGTATTATTATAAATTGCATTTCGAATGGAAAAATAAAGTTGTTCTTGAGGTTCATGAAAAATTTGACAGAATGCTGTGATGTATGCAAAGGGGCTATGTTTCCTTTAAACTAGGCAGAAACAACCGCGGTACCTCGGCCTGATTTATCAAGATTGAAGTCCCACTTTATAAGTCTCTTGAGATGGCAGGTCAAATAATCTTTCTTCCGCGGAGGAAATGTGGACACAAACGAATTCATGTCATTTCTACAACTCGAACAATACATCTGTGTGAAGTTTAAAACAACGAATATCATGTTACGATGAGGGAAATATGAAAGTACGGGAAGCATTAATGGCAAAGAAGGAAAACATGAGTTCGAGGTGTGCGTGAGGATAGGTCGTCAACAAACAAAACCGAAAGTGAAAATCATTTCCATTTTTTTTTATTTCTTTACCCATTAAAACTTCTTCCTAGTGCCATGTGAGGCGAGTGATAAGTACGATAAGACTGTTGGTGGATTATAGAAAGGATAAGCTAATTTTGACGTTCACAATTTATGACCCCCAATTCATAAGAATAAGTTTCGTTCAGATACTACTGTGATATTAAACGATGATGATTGCGAGAATAAATAAGGGAATCCCTTGTGTTTTCCGTGACAGTCACTTTGAAAGACAATATATTATTTATTTCTAATATGAACAATGGTAAAGTATTGAAAATTGTGAACTATTAATAAAAAAAAAAAAGCAATTGCACGCACAGATCTTAAACAGTAATAACGGTCATGACCGCTGCGACAATGAAATACAATGACATAAGAACACCCTAATTAATTTTCAATGAAGTACCATCTTTTAAATACTCACTTCAGTCCTTTCAAAAACGATTGATAATGAAGAATCGATTATTGGTTTCACGTGCCAAGCGGCAGGTTGTAAGTATGAATATCAATATATATCAGCCAGTATCAGTTTCATACGATAAGAATATAGGTATGACTGCAATATATGTTATCTAGTGGTATCATGTAATTGTTGAAATACGAATATAATATATAATACGAATTTTTTCACAATTTGATACACGGAAATTCCATAGAGCAGCAGTTTATCTGGTTCACAATGGGTTACATTAGAAATTGTACCGAAAAAAAAAACGTGCGTTAAACTTTGAGTGTATTATTCACATAATTATATACTTTAATAATTTCAATTAAAATGTATACATGTATTTAATAAGATGTTATTGTCAGTTATGATTATGAACGGAAACAATAACTTTGAATAGTCATAAAATGAAACCGCTCACCTTTCCATAGAGTATTTTGATGTCTGTAGAAATGGAATCTTAATAACACCGAAAAATAAAGATAAATAAAAATGACGATTATAACGATTATAATAACACTCATTCGAACTAATCCATATTTACATAGTACGTTTGTTAAACATTAACAATCGTGTCAACATAGGGAGTGAGACACTATATGTATGTGTGTGCAGGGGGGGGGGGTAGCGAAAGTAATATTTTTTGGTGGGGAAGGGACAGCTGTCGACGGAAATATTTATCGCCATGACTCGAAGTCTGTAGGAAGTGCTTAATGTTTGTTGTTTAGCACACTTGGCGAGGTGAAAGAGTTAAGTTTTCTTCTCCTGCTTCTTTTGTTGTGTGTGTGATAATGGATATATTAGTTCCAGTGTGGACTCACCCCCCCCCCCTCCCCCCAATTTTGCGATTGCTCCTTCTGTTGTGTGTGTGATATATTATAGTTCCAGTGTAGATTCACCCCCCCCCCCCCCTAATTCTGCAATTCTCTTGAGATGTGTGGTCCGTTGTCTTCCTCTTGCTCTCTCTCCCTCTATTTTCCCTGTCAGAGTCAATTTTGGAAGGGTTACACAGAAAACAATATTAGCCAACTCCCTCATCATGCGAACACAGTATTGCCGGCACGTTACCATACGGTACTACAGATGGACACATTACCATTGCATACATTATGACACGTTTCTTTCAAACTCATTCAACACTTCTTTATGAACTAACTTTAATCATGCCATTTCCTTCCTTCCCTGCAGTATGTAAGAAAATTGTCTTGCATTGCAACGGGCGGGAAATATAGCAAATGCATCATCATTGGCGCGCCCGGTCAGATAACAGCATCATTAAGCGCAATTTAATTAGGTAGAACTCTCTAAATAAACACAGGCATCCAACCAGAGATTACCTATTACGTATTTCTGGTCGCAGTTTCTTGAAAGACTGCCATTTGCGTCTTTTATAGTCAAGTGCCTGCTGGCAAGTGCTACATGCACTTTCGTGAATGTCGTTCGAAAGAGGGGGCTGCAATCCGTTCTTAATTTGGCAAAGCTGCCCTGCAGTCATAGTTACCCATAAACGTGACCAACAAAATCCCCCCCCCCCCACCCTTCCCCCCCCCACCCTTCCCCCCCCCCCTCCCTCCCCTCCCCCACAACAACGCGAAAGAAATTTAAATGCGATGCTCCTCAGTGTTTTTTTTCCCGACAGTGAACAATTATATGATTTAACCCCCCCCCCCCCACCCGCTACCAAGTTCATTTGCCCCAACAAGGTGACACAATATCCCCCCCCCCCCCTCCTCCCCACACACACATACACACATGTCTTTTCTAACTATCCTAAGGCGCCCCTCAACGGGTCGCTTCGCTTTCAGGCTGTTAGGTGTTTCTAAACCAAACTTTTCAATAAAGGGGTCTGGCTACAGTAGACTAATCATTCTCAATTTCATCTCCAGATCGCCCTCTGAGAAAATCGGACAATGATTAGGCGATTAGTCTCGTGAGTACCAGACTCTATTTTTCAGTTCGGATTATAAATATCAGACGGTCTTGATTCCAGGCCAGCTCAATGAGCTACTTGTGATATTTAAGGAAGTTTCACAAACCATATCGCGAGGCATGCAAGGGGCATTGATCACGTGTGTGAGGGGGATGTGCGTCAACCTGCGCCGTTACGATAACAGCCAGTTTCCTGCTACCACAGCACGGGCCGAGCGCAGTGTGCAGTAGGTTCGCTTTTAGGCTGTCGGACATTTTCTAATCCAAACTAAAAAAATAGAGTCTAGTACTCATAAGACTAGTTGCTTCAACATTATTCTCTTTACTCACTCCATAACACAGTCTGGACGAGCCGGAAAGAAAATCAACAATGATTAGTCTACTGCAGCCAGACCTTTCCATTGAATAGTTGATTTGGAAATGCCTAACCGCCTGGAAGCAAGGCTAAGCGTGCAGACCCGGGAATCTTGTCATTAAGTCTACACCTACTTCGTCTAATTGTCATTTCGTAAACAAGTTCAATCTTATATTTTGTAGCCACATCTTATGGTCTGGGTTTGATCAGGTTTTAGGTTTAAAGTAAGGGTTATGATTTGGGTTACGCGTACTTAATCTTAAAGGGCAGTTTTAAGTTTTTGTTTGTAGATGGAAATGGAAATAGACATATGGATACCAAAATGACTTTAATTTTACTTGCTAACCAGGGCCATGTCTTATGATAATAAGACTTGTGATTCAGAGCAATAACAATCTTTTATAAGACGGGCCCAGATCCCAAATACATGTACATGTACTCCTAATGCGAAGCTGTCTATAGTCATATAATTAAACCTACCTCCTTGCCCGACTAATCACGGTCTATAAATGCATACAGTCAAACCTGCACAGAACGACTCCTCAAGGTAAAAGCGAGAAGTGGTCACTATGAGCGGTTGGTCTTTATAACTAAACATCTCGGACAAGCCTATTTTGAGAATACGTTTTTTATGTACGTAATTTTACATTTGTTTTTGTTGGACACTGGACAAGTCTATAATAGAGTCCCGTATTCAGATGCCAAAACGACCTATGGGCGGCAAGGAGTGGTGGGAGCTCTTTTTGATATTTTTTTCTTTTTCTTTTACTTTCTTCCCATAAGTGGGTCAATTACTTTAAAAGACTACAACCACATGACGTTAACGAAAGTTTTGCTATTGTCAAAATAGTATTTATCAGTACATTCTCACCATGCGAACATGCAAAGAACATTTAATTTGATATTGTAGACCAGCAGCCAATCTGGTTATGGATACATTATTGTATTACTAAGTAAAGTCGTGCCAAGATCAGTTCATTTGAGACGCAGAATACACTACGTTCATAATGGTTGTAGACAGAGCATTGGGCAACGAACCTCGTGTATCGGCGTGTTGACAGTGTTGTCATTCTGCAATATCCAGGTATTCTGCAGTCGTGTGCCAGACCTGCGACCATATTCATGAAACCTTACTGAGCCTTGTTAGTTACAGAATTGCATCCAGCTTCATCCATTTTAGTAACCAAGTAGGCTAGTGTAAGGTTTCATGAACATGGCCCCTAGCTCGCTCCTATGCATATATCTCGGTCAGTGTTTCGGTATATAGATATGAGAAAGAATTTACAATGCAGCTTGACAACATGAAAAACAGACATTAAACCACAAAAAGAGGAAGCCTACAAACATGACAAAGGAAGAAGAAAAGGTCAGAGGTCATGTACCGTCATATGAAAACCGAGTAGAAGCAGAGGTCAAGAATGATAACAGTAATGCTGATTATGCTGATGGTTTGGCGCTCTCAAATTACCATATGCTAACCCTGTCTTTAATTTCGGTGTGTATGGTGGCAATCTAATCATACACATAATCTTCTGTCGAGTGATTGCGGTGCATTGTTTGAGCCTCTACAAAGATAGGCGTAAGTTAAAGAATGCCAAAGGGAATGAAGCGATACAGGGAATGAAACGTACAAATATTGGTGTAATATAGGAAGGCTACGGAAATGCTCATGGCGATTTTAATCATGAGTGATAATCGCACTGGCAAATCAAAAACTACCCATTCATCGCACCTCGGGGTGGGATGTTTCTTCGACGGCTAAGCTTAAGGGCATTGTGTTTTAAAGAGTGAGTCTTAATTTTTTTCAAAAACATCAGATCAGTGAGATCATCACCAGCAATATGGACAAAATGTTCTTCGTCAAACATACAGTATTTCAAAGACGCCAGTTGTGGCATGAGTACGGTCTTATCAAACAAGGATTTTTCCCATCATAGAACAGCTAGAGAGAGAAAAATGTTTTTTTTTTTTATAAAAAAATGACAAATACATTTCGCACAGCAACGACTTTACAGCCTCCTTCCAGGTTTTCCATTGTGCAAAATATATAAAAAAATCTAACATTTGTTATTACTTGCCCAATTCTTCTAATGAACGCGGCAATCTGTTTCTCCCTATCATTTCTGCTTTGATTCACCATAACTTTTCATTGCGTCGGCATTCCCTTTAACGAGGAGAAGGGGGGAAGAATAATGGAAATGGGGGGTCGGGAAGTTGATTGCCTGGAAGAGGGGGCATGAGGGGGGAGGTTGAGGTTGGAAGGCGGTAGACCAGGGGGACAAGGAGGAAGGAGGGTGATGAGAGAAGAGAAAGATGACCACTAGATAAGAAACGCCAATGAAACTGACCGAACTTCACCTAATCCGTCTGAGGATTCGACACTCACGCGAAGTAGCAAACTAGGTGTACAATCAATGACAACATCAATGAATGTGTAGACATGATAGAGAATCATAATGATTTGATGTTTAATCATTGATTCATTTTCCACCGAGAAGATGGATTTCTGTAGTCATCTGAAGGCTATTTTAATAGGGGTCCGAACCATAGATAAAAACGTGATTCAATATTTGTTTACAATAATGATTGTAAGTAAAATAATGACATGGTAATGAGTTCCATTTTATACGGAGTGTGCGTCAGAGAGCACTGGAACTATACCGAATATTGAAAGGAGATGAAATAGCAAAAGGAATGAAAGAAGACGGGGAAAATAAAGCAAAATGAAATAAATAGAAAGGAAGACGGGAAAGGACAAAGGAATACGGCAGAGTGGAACACAATCGACAAGAGTACAAACAATACATCAGACCATCATGATTTTTGCAGAATTCAGAATATAGAGCTGTGCAAATGCTATAGTATATAAAAAAAAAAAAAGCATACAGTTTAAGAACTCCCCTTAGATATAGGAGCTAAAATTATCTTATACTAATGAACTGACATTTCTGTGATACGATATCAGGGAGATATCATTAATAATTCCATACGCTATTCACGTGGGAAATCGAAGCTAAGCCTGAAAGGCAAAACTATACTGTAATGCGTATTTCAGACACTATTTGAATTCTACTTGACTATAAAATGTTATATTTCACAAATTGGACCTAAATGCAATTTGCTGCGATTGTGGTTCATTCAACCTTTCACAGAATTGTTTGATTTCGTCTGCGAAAGGGATACACTACCGCATGATTTAATGACCAGAAACACGTGCCAGTGCAGATTATGCCAGTGGAAAAGTCTTGGTCCCGAGAACAAAGGGAAAATACAACTTCACGTTCTTCTTGTCGCCCGACGTGAAAGGAAGCGATAGTCCAGACGTGCGTGTGCTCAAGTCAAGAGCGACCCGCTGCTGAAAGCGTGACAATGAACCTTTATGTTGGAGAAGTCAGGGGAGAATGTATCGTTCCCACTGCGCGTTATAATACGGGTCAGCCTGTCGCTCGCAGTGGCTCTATTTCATTACGCCAATGCCATGGGGACAGGCTCTTTCGTTAGGAATACGTGAACAAAGGATGTTTCTTGGTTGTTGTTGTTGTTATTGTTGTTGTTTTTTGCCAAGTTTATTCGTGAAAACATGATTTCACATAAGCAAATGCAATATGTATTTGTTACATGAATAATATTTCCAAATGAAAAACATGAATAACTTCCTGTTGAGGGACAACCGCTTTACATGGGTATAAGATAGTGACGGAGTATTGCCTTAGATGTAGTAGATGCGTGGGCTGGACAGCGAACCTAAAATAGCTCGTCCTAACATCATGAACGAAATTACAAAGGGACCCTTTGAAATTTTGTCCGCATAACAAAAGACCACGTTCATCAGTTCATAGTTTGAATGGACCTTATTCTAATCAGTGATACAATGTTTTTTTTTTTTAATCTGGGGGTTATTCTGTGTAGACATAATATGCTTCAGTGAACATGCAAGTTATCTGCGTGGCCATAAAAGCCTTAATCTCCAAGTTCACGCAAACAATTCAACCTTTCGTTTAAGGAACTTCAATAAAGACCCTTTTTGTAAATGCTCAAATAGATTGGAGTACTTTCTTTTTGGATTCTGTAAATGTTGGCCAGAAGTGGGGAAAGTTAAAATCAGATTTTGTTTAAGCTAGGCGGTGAATATGTTCAGTACATTACGGTTCGATGGCACCAAAATAGGTTCCCCATGAACAACCAATTAACAAATTAATATATTTGGCAAGGGATCGTGATTTTAAGAAGAGTTAATTCTCACTCGTAGCATGTGCTTTGTATAACAGTCTACGAGTTAGTGTACAAAAGTGCCATATCTACAATTTTAATCGACAAAATACACTACATAATCTTGTTCACTTGGATGTTTGTGTCGTATGTGAGTGTGTATTAATTTGTCAGATGTTTTTAAATAATGTAGAATCACATTACGTATGGTTACTCATGTATTCATTAAAAATATTATTAGTATTGTTTCAAACTAAGTATGCTCATTCATGTTTCTTAATGTTATCAAAGCTTGTTAAAATTGCGATTTTGTACTATTCATTGGAAAATTGCAACTCAAAAGAAATAAATTGAAGTAAATTAAATTAACAAACTTAACTGTGCCTGCACAAGTAAGTCACACACACAATTATGTTTATTTTTATTCCTCCCAGCATGCCAAGTTACTATATATTGGCTACAGTTCCCCTTTAAGATGTATGCAAGCGCGTTAGAGACTCTCTGTTTCCAAACTTGGAAGCTTTGCCTCCTTCGTAACCTTGCTCTCAGGCCGTTGTACATTTTTAAAACCTACGTATGAAATAAAGGGATTTGGCAGCAGTAGACTAATTATTCTCTTTAGATTAGAATTATCCAACAGTCCGAAAGCTAGGGTACTACCTTCGAATAGAAAGCCATTGTACTATAACAGTTACGATTTCATAATCATTTCTTGCAATTTCTAGTTCAACCATCACACGGCTTACATCTCTTCTCAAACAATCTGTGTTTAAAAACATGTCACCTATCGTTGAATAGTCTGCTCACAGTTTATATTTTTTTCATCATTTTCTACCCCTGGTCTTTCTCTCTCTCCTTCCCTTATTCCCATGCCATCTTGTCGCATGAATGAGTGTGTGTGTGAGTGTGTGTGTGTGTGTGTGTGTGTGTGTGTGTGTGTGTGACTATGCAGGTTAACTTTATAACATTGATTTCCTTTAAATGTTTGTTGTTATTGTTCATTGTTTGTATTTTTTGTATTTGTTGTATTTTGTTATGTAAAGGGCCACGCCCATAAGCAGATTTGCTTTTTAACGGTCCATACCATTATTTTATGTTTGTAAATATTTTTTTGTTGTTTCGTTTTTATAATGGTTAGATAAATGAAATCAAATAAAAAAAAAAAACACGATTTTTTTTCCCAACACAGTACTCCACAAGGACCTCACGTTTATTACACTAGCTTCCCTCGCTAATTCAAGGATGTTCCTTTTGGATATACGTCTTGTGAACATATTCTTACGATTTGAAGTATGACGTCATACCTAAATGAGATAATATGACGTTTAATCGAAAAGACTCTTGGAATCGAGGGATGCTAGGTCATTCCAATTCGAGACCACGGAACCCGCCGAAGGAAATCACTGCAAGTGCTATGGGAGAAATAAGTGTCTCAGACATTAACACTTTAGGTATCATTATGTGCACTTTGTTCAAGTAAAGACACACACATTTAGAACACTACTTTGTCTGGGATGTAAAGGATTGAAACAAATATGATAGCACATTAAACACTTATGGGAAAATCGTCTTAAATTATTTTTATAAGGCACGATCGATGTCCTCAACATAAACGCCATCCACTTGATACACTCGATAGAAAAACTCACATAAAACTACGGATGAAGTCATTGCTCTACTCCTACTCACCAATGGGCCTGTAAACCAAACGGCCATGTAAATGCAAACTTGATTTAACTAATTAAGTAATAGAGAATGATTAAATAAGCAGATCACCGGGGTTTGGATTTACATTTGTGCATAATATGACATGTAGATGAATAGTTAGCAACTTCAGTAACATGGGTTGTGTTTGTATATTTATGCAGAAGGAAATTGATCGACTTCCATGTTTCTTGACAGATACATGTTCCGTACTAGCCTGGTTTCCAACCTACTGTGGATTTATGCTATTATAAATAATAAAAATATAATTATAATAAAAGGATTGATTGTGCAAGCATAATCGCTCTCTGGTTTGCATTTTTCCTATATTCAATGATGTACACATAGTTTCTTGTCAACAAAGAACAGATATTGAAACGAATGATTCGAGCATTTATACAAAAGGTGTTATTGGGCCCCAAAAATAGATTTTGTCTGATGACATATAATACTAATAAACCAACAACAGACTTGTCCGGTTGGGTTACTGACTTGTCCGGCTGGGTTAAAGTTCGATATTCCGAAGGTTCGTAATTCCGAACACGTAAATGATACCTCGATGCTCGTTAGTCCGAAAACGAAAAAGGGTTCGTTAATCTGAGCATTTGTCGCGTAACGTTCGGAATAACGAATCTACGGAATAACGAGTGCTTCCCTCCGGCTGACCTAAAATATGAGGCAGACCAGGAGAAGTGTACAATTGAACTTAAAGTTTGGACTAGTGACATCTTAAACCGTCTGTAAGTCAGGCGTCCTGTATACGTGTATTCCATCCACAGGCCCTATAACAGTATGACATCCTTCATGTACCCTTCGCAGAAATTACTTCTTAGAGTCAGACCCTCGGTGTGTTATCCTGGATGGACGTGCCCGACCTAAAGGGATTTGGACAGAAAGGAAAGAGGGGTGCGGGATGCATTTTAAATGTTTCCTTATTATTGCTATGTAAAATGATCATTTTCTTCTCACGATTTGATAACTTTTTATCATCTTTACAAATTATTTGGTATCCTTTTTCTGTCCACTATATTTTTATTAAAGCTCGTATATGTCAATTGTAGGTTGACAAAAAAGTGTGCAAATCCACTGCAAATGCTAGGTGTTTAAAAACCCTTTGGCCTTTTGAAAAATAATAAAAGATACAGAACAACTCGGATCAACTTGACATTGACATATCATAACATTGCATTGACAAGTCAAGCAAGTTTCGTGATAGTCCATTGATCATCATTCTTGTAACAAGATTTTGAATATTTAGTGAGATTTTCACTTTGGGACATATTTGAACCTAAACAATTGTGTGTATCAGATAATGAATTCAGAACACAACATTGACCATTGTGTATCACACCTGTCAATCCACTAGCAACTGCCATCACAGTGTCATTAATAATCATGATGCTTCCGGCAGAAAGGAGGTTGTGGGTTGACATGTGTGATGAACAATGGTCATTGTTGTCTTCTGTATAAATTATCTGATACACACTAACTTAAAGATCTAAATTTGTTCAAAAGTGAAAATCTCATGAAATATTCACATGGTTGTTACCAGCAAAATAATTGATGAAATATCACGAAATCTGCGTCTAACATGTCTAACAAATTGACATCCCTTGACTCTATGATGTGTAAATTTCAATTTGATTCGAGTTGTAATTTATTTTATAAATCATTTTTAAAAAGTGACAAAAGTTTTTTTAACATCTAGTATGTGTACCAAGAAATAGTATTTAAGACCTTGCTTCAGAATATTAGAAATAAAATCTAAACTTTTGAATTAGTAGATTTGTTTTTAATACCGTTACATTTCAAAATGAATTTTTGTCAAATCATCTTAAAGTAGACGTTTACAGAAAATGTTGTAACGTCTGAACAAGGTGAGTGATACACTTCGTTCACTGTAATTGTGTTGACCCTTAGGATCTAATTTTAACTCTTTTCAACAATAGCACGAGGTTGACTTTACATCACATGTAGATGAGATGTGTTTGTACAAATCTTTCTGAAAGGGTCTTGTGACTTCTCTTGACGTCACAAAACGATACAAAGGTCGGGGGATTGCTTGAAATATTTGAAATTCGAACTTGAGTTCTTGAAGAGCGAACGCGGGACAAACTTTGGTTCCTCGGTACCACAATGGAATAGTGTAATGTATTTAAACAATCATCTATTGTGTCATGCGTTCTGCGTCATTCTATTAATTGGAAAGTGTATTCCGATACAATCTCTAAACACCTGTTGTGACGATACTTTTTGAACAATGCTTCCAGTTGTAATTTCTATGACAAGTGTCAATTGTGCATTGTGACATTGATTGTCATGTTTATATAGGTGTGCAAACGCAGACACAGAAAACCCACCCCAGTTGACAATACTCGTATTATTTACTTTAATACATATATACACAGCTTTAATTATTCTCACGAAACTTGTCTTCCCGTCAATACAAATATGTGACGCATGGCCTCATGTGATCCTTTAATCAGCACACCAAAAGTAGTTCTTGTTTGTTTATGTTAGATAGGAAAGATTAAATTTGGCAATGTTTGGAGTGTAGGTACTTGTTTTATACACTATGTAAACAACAACCTGAAACTGAAACTAAACGTCAATTATATCATGTATGCAGTATTGCGTATTTCGCAGACACTCTATTTCTCCTAAATGATCGAATGTCTTGCTAGCTAAGCGCCCATATCCCCCACAATGTCCGGTCGAGACAGTATTATACCTCGTTGTGTCATATATCTAACATTAAACAGAGCCGCAGATTACTTCCCGTTTAGTCGCTTCCTCGAGCTTCTCTATAGGTCACTAATCATTCGGATTGACTTCCGAATTAGCACCATCTTAAAGGTTAGGCGTAGTACTGGTGGAGATTACTTGACACGTACTCATGTAGGGTCACCGTCTTATACAGGGTTGAGGTTGATCCCAACTTGACATGCAAATGATCGCAACTTGATTACTGCGATTGATATCGATGGTAAATCTGCACATTAGACAAATGGGACTGGATTTGCGATCGATTTAGATCGATTTCAAACCGTTCTTCACAACGGTTGTACAACGATGACGGGTACCATACCATTATGCCACTTCTACCTCTTACCGGGGGCACATCCAGAAATGGTACCTGATCATAGATTTGTGCATACATTTCCCTAAATTCAACTTAAGGAATATGTTTAACATATACATTATAATCCTCAGTGCTTGAAATTTGACACCATAAGGAAAACATTTTAAAAATGCATTAATTAGCTCTAGCCAGAACACTGATCATTAAATTCACATGCAAATGTTTGAGCTCATAGATGTCCCAATACTTGAAAATATGAATGATTCTTTTTTTTTACATTTTTATTTTCTTTCATATTTTCATGATGTTTTAATGTTTTATTTAAAAAATTATGCCTAATTATATATGCATGCACTAATTACTCACAAAAATCACACTTTGAACACAATCCAGATCACCCATTTCACAGCTCTAGTATTCAAAAATCTTTCCTGCAACTTTCACTCCAATTGAACATACCATTCTTATCATTAATTAATGGTTATCATAATTATGAAAATCATTCTTTTGTAAAAACAAAGGGAACTATATAAGAAAATGTAAAATTCACGGTAATTCATCCAAGGTCAATAAAAACAATAGAAAAGTTAACTTTTATCTAAATCTTATTATATTTCCAGGAAGAATGTCATTCTGAAACTTTTATTTTACACATTTACACATTCATTTTGGGGTATACTAAAGGTATTCCTGTAAACAAATTACAAATGAAAAAAATACCATTTTTATGCACTGATTAGCGGCAATTCAACATGAACAGCCAAGCTTCCTCCTGGTGGTACCTGTAGCTAACACTGTTCATGAAGACCGATTCATGTACAAATTTTAAAGATGTCTCCTTCGTCATGTTTGTCCTAATGGGATTTATGTTTGTGTGGATTTATGTAAAGTCTCATGACTTTTGATTCTTTTTCCCATCGCACATTATCGCGCTGAGCCATACAACAGACATTTCAGAAGCAGGTCTACATGTATTTTGACATGTTGGAGTAGAACAAAATGTTTCTAAACTTGTCAACCGGAAATTGATAACGAATATGTTGCCTAGAAACAAACGCATCGTCTCTGAATGCGAACGAGCTTTAAAGGGATAGTTCACCCTAAAATTATTTTGATTTCAATAAAAGGAGACACATGAAAAAAAAAATTAGTGAAGGCGTGATGAAAACCCGTCAAATGATAAAAAAATTATGATCTTTTGAAATGTTGTGACCTCACATGCAAGGGACTCACCCATATGTTGTGTACGGTTTAATTACATAAATTGCTCTTTTTGTTTTTGACAACGGAATTATGTTTTTTCATACGGGTATGAAAAAACGTATTTATAATGATGTATCAAATACACACGTAATAGGATGCATATCTTTTTGGAGAAAATGTCCATTTTCGAGAAAAAAAATGGATGTACATAGTGGGAGAGCACCTCTCATGTGACGTCACAAAATCAAAACTTTAAAAGATCATAACTTTCTTATCCTTTCGCGGATTTTCATCAAAACTTCACTAAGTATGTTTCTTCCGTATGTCTTCTTTTACTGAAACAAACTTAATATCAGGGTAAACTATCCCTTTAAGAAATGAAATGGCCTAGCCCAAATTTCCAAGCCGCGACCTGCTGAACGATGAGAGCCCGATCACTTGAGTCTGAGCCAAGGAAAGAACGAGATGGCCGGAACAAATAATTATTATCGGCGTTAATAACCCTGGTTCCCCCACGATTAAGCACATAATTAATAGATGAAATGGCGCAAACTGTATACATGTAACTTCCTCGGAAACAGAGATCAAATTTAGAAATGAAATATATATGCAGAATTTGGGAGACGGCGTCGGAATTATGCCAGATAATTTTTAGTTCGGGGCTTTATGTTCACAATAACGCACACAACACTCACTTGTTTGTCTTGCAAACATATTCTGTCCTTCCATAATCTATGATTTCCTTCGCTGTTAATTGATCCATTGATGCTTAATTGTTGATGTACCAGGGCCCTTTTGCAATCAACGATGTGATTTGTCATTTCCCAAATACCTTTGTATAAGTCCACGCTCTGGTTGTAAGACTTACGTGACTTACGTTGAATTACTTTTTAAATGTCCCTACAGTAACAGGTGGTCATAATGTTGATTCCTAATAGTTGCATGACTAATTTACCTAGTAATGTATTGGTCCATATGTTATTGCTAGTGGCTCTCACCATGTCCGCAGTAAGGAAATATCATGAAGGAAGTTGTTATTATATTTTTGGAACCAACATGTAACGTGCTGCGATGTGGAAAGACCTGCGATGGCATGAGGCTGCATTAAAGGTAAAATATTCAAAATGTTATATGACACAATATGAAACAAAGACATTTTATCTTGTTCTAAACGCGCGTGGATAAAATACATAATATTATAATATTATTTGTTTTGAACGAACCGTCTCACAATATTGTTCACGTGGTAAAAATCAGAGTCATGGGTTTTCATGCAGATATGATGTGTGTGTATGTATGTGTGTGTGTCTAGGAGTGAGGGAGTGTACGGAGAGAGCATATCTGTCCCCTTGGGGCGTAAATAAAGTACTTGTCTATGAGAAGAAGAGGGAGAGGGAGAGGGAGAGAGAGAGAGAGAGAGAGAGAGAGAGAGAGAGAGAGAGAGAGAGAGAGAGAGAGAGAATGAACAAAATAGAAAGAATGGGAGCAGGGAAAAGTGGCGGGGCGGGGCGTTGTGGTGAGAAGAAGTCTGGTATATCCATTTTGTAGGCCTAAACTTAAGTTGTGAAAATACAACAGTACATAAAGACAACACGGTCTCCTCTTTTTCACTTTCCTTTTCCTTTCTTCACCCCATAACTGGGTTAACCATCCGAAAGAATACAACCACATGGTGTTACCGAAAGTTTTGCTATTTTCTAGATAGTACTTATTAGTACACTCTCACCATGGAAACATTCAAAGCACTGTTTAACAATCCCCTCAGAATACAGCAGATGACAAAAGTCTTCACTACCTGCAGAGCCTTGGATTGGCAAAAGCATGTTGATCAACAAAATCTTACCTACTCAATGAGATCAACAATGTTGATGTTCTGTCAGCTTTGTGATAATAGCATATTTTTTTTATTATTTGTAGAAAAATGGTTCATCATATCAATATTTATCTTCACATTTCATCTGCAAAAAAAAACATACAAAGAAGTATACTTTATTCCTCATCTTGACTAGTTCTTCCCTGCCTAATTAGATATTTCACAAACTAGTCCCTTTTATTTGTAATTCATGTAATGTCTTAACGCAGTTTGATATGTCCGGTAAAAGGGGTGCTACCTTAATAGCAAAGAGGTGTTTCATACAAACTGGCGGACACGAAATGTCTGTCATCCACAGAATCGTCTACTGGTCATCCTGCTAGTAAGGCGGTTTGGTGTGCAAACCTCACACGCAGACAAAGGTTGGACAAACTGACAGCTTCGTTTAGCGCACAGGTGGATGAAGAAAGCAAGAAGAAGAATTAAAAGAAGGAGAGGAAAAGAAGCCGTAAGTATATAGATGACATTATGTTTGTTGTGAATTCACGACTTTATATATCCCATTAAAAACGTCGTCTGTAAAGAAATATACTATTTTCCTTATGTAAGCAAATGTTATTCACGTCGTTCAAACAATATATTTCTACTGGGAACCCCAAAATTTGTCCGAGGTTTGTTTGAGTAACAACAAGTAATAGATTCAAAGTGCATCCTATCCGTTGAATCTAAATGACTACCTACCGGTGAATGTAAAAACGCCTTACAACGCATTTAAGGGGGAAGATGTGAATACATTACGAAAACGGTATACCCATTAAATAAATAAGACCGAAGAGGGCGTAAGCACACTTTGGCGTAAGTCTGTATTGGGTTCGTTTCAGTTCTGACTTACGTGCCTCACGTTCCCGGGGTTTCCGGGCCGTTGTGAGTGTGTATGTGTGTGTGTGTGGGGGGGGGGGGGGGGGGGGGCTCTTCGGTGGGTGAGAGGATGGGGTAGAAAGATATACCTCGTTGTGTTAAAAAGTTAAGATTATATCAAGGGTGTTGGAGTATATGAATACCTGATTACTTCCCGTTAGGCAGCTTCCTCGAGCTCTCAATAGACGCGTTAATGTTCAAACTCATTCGGATTGACTTCCGAATTACTACTACCTTCAGAGGTGAGGGATAGTCATCAACAGGGATAGTTAAGTTAACGGAGCCTACGTGATCATATGGCAGCACCATGATGCCAAAGGTATATCTTATCCTGTCCATTGGAACAATGTTATGCTCTCTCGATTTTATCTCACACATTTTCTGCCGTGTGCGTTGTTTGCAGACGTAGCTGTTGACAAATTTTAAACCGATGTTAATAAACTTTATTCACACCACAACCTATAAACTGAACTATCCGATATGAGCTGCATCGATCACATGTTTTCGACATGATGGAATTAAGTTTGTGCAGACAAGCGCTTTGAATATGATGTGGGTGGTACCCAAATCAATAAAATGGCCAGGGTTTTCCATACATGTGTATATATCATTATTTTCTACCACGATAGATCTTACAAAACACAAACATTTGCCCCCGCATAGGAGTTATGCCCTATTAATTCATATCATAGCTGACAATATTCTCCACGTGTATTGAAAATTAAGATATGGCACTCGGTAACTATGATATGAATATATTATACAATTGTCTTCAGATCCTCCCTCCACCCCCAACCCAGCCACCCATCCTCATCTTAAGAATGATAACATTGCACATGTTCATGAACATGTATGTTATAACGAAAACTTTGTAAGTAATGTAAAGTACACAATTTATTTAATGTTAGATTCTGCTATGGAAATACTCTTCTACTTGCCATGCTTGCAATGCATTATAACGCATCATTTCAATATGTGCTACTAACCACTGTTTTATCGTACAATAAATAACTAAATTCTGAGAACAATGAAAGTCAATCTATTAATCCATTGAAGCTATAATGAATCAATCATGTTGCCCGAAGTGATTGGTGCTTTTATTGATTACTCATTATTGGCATCCTTCAATTCAATCATTTTGAAGTCGAAAATACAAATTGATGTAAATTATGCGTGTGTCAGACAGAGAGAGAGAGAGAGAGAGAGAGAGAGAGAGAGAGATGGATAATCGGATTAAAAGAATACCAGAGAGAGAGAGAGAGAGAGAGGGGGGGGGGGGGGGAGGAGAGAAAAATAAAAATCATGTTCATTGCATACATAATGAGAGAAAATTAAATTATGAGTGTGTCAGAGAGAGAGAGAGAGAGATGGACATGGATAATCGGATAAAAAGAATACCAGAGAGAGAGAGAGAGAGAGAGAGAGAGAGAGAGAGAGAGAGGGAGAGGGAGAGGGAGATGGATAATTGGATAAAAAGAATACCAGAGAGAGAGAGATGGATAATCGGATAAAAAGTATACCAGAGAGAGACAGAGAGGGAGAGGGGGGGGGGGGGGGGAGAGAAAAATAATAAACATGTACATTGTATACATATTGAGAGAAAATTAAAAGCGCAACAAAATGATTAACCTGGCTTCCAGGGTGTTGGACATATTTTAATCAATACTCGCAAGAATCGGGTCTGGCTGTAGTAGACTAATCATTCCCTACTTCCTCTCCGGCTCGTAAGGGAAAACGGAAAAAGGATTAGTCTTTGAGCACCAGACCCTTTTTTACAGTTTGGATAATGCATATCCGACATCCTAGACGCCAAGCTAGCATTTCCATTTTAGAAGGTCGTAGCAAGTTCGTAGCAAGGTCGTAGCAAGTTCAGGGTCATGATACATGATCATGATGACAACAACAGTCGCGCTGCAGGGAATTCCTTCTTATATATCCGGTTAGCATGGTTTGCTTCCTTTGTTCCTAAAACATGGATCTCTTGGTAATTTAAAAAATTCTAGCTACTAAAATCATAATCAATGTCTACATATGCCATGACATATAAAGTACTGTAGCCGTCGTCATCACCATTTTACCACGCCTGAACACTGCTCCGCAGGCATCTATCGCTAGGTGGACTTCTCTTCACGCGCGTTAGTTGTTGTCATGGTAACTGAATCATCGCCCTGATTGCTTAGCCATATTCTTTAAATTATACAAGATTATCGTAATATCAACTCTTCATACCGAATATTCAATTAAGGGGAAAACCGTCCCATCATGCACCGCGCAGCCACTTTCGGATTTCGTTTCACGTCATGTCCACTTCCGGTTTAGTGTATGAAACCGGAAGTGGGACGACTTTCCTCTATATGCGATATGGAGAATTGTATATAATCACGACTTTGTGTGAATGATTTCATTTCAATCTCCTGTCAGAGCAAGTTAGGTCAAGCGCCCTCATGATTTAAAAAATATATATGTTTGCACTTCGATATTCATGACATTCCCCGTGGAAATAATGTTGGTAAGGTGATGGGCAAGGGTAATTCTTTGGGTGCAAGAAATCTTCAAGGAAAACAGTGGCATGAGAACATACATTTCAAAATAGCTTCTCAATACTGTAAATTCGCATGTCCCAGGGTCCTGAAACTGAATTGAGCTAAAACATTCAGCTATTTTTATATCCAGCTATTTATAATTAAAAGCAGGTAATGTAAAATGCACTTAACAATTAATGTTCATTTATGTATTTTTTTTTTATTCTAAGATGCTCATGATGTACCCACAAACAAAATTAAATTGATGTTAATTTATCATTTATTTCTGCTGTACAAACAATTAAAATGTCTGACAGAAAATACTCATATTCAGATCAAAGAAGATACGTTACTTTATTTGTCAGACTATGGGTCAGACTACTTGCAGACGAAGAGTAAAGTGTGAATTCCGTGTTTGTGTGCTCGTGATTGCACACAGCTGCGATATTTTTGTCCTCCCCTTCTTCCTATCCAGCGACCCCCTTCCGACGTCGAGCATCCTAAAGCAAGAGAGAGAAACAAGACTCATTCCCAAGGGACTCCTAACTTCGTTCGGTCGCCATAGCAACAACTTTATATATACGCGTAAGTGTTGTTTGCGTAGTCCGGTTGAAATTTAGATCCTCTGAGCTGAGCATTGGAGTATTCCATCCGTTGCACCATTCATATGTTGTTTTTAATCTCTATGGCCGATCAAACTTTCTCCCCCCCCCCCCCCCGTCTCCCTCCTCCTCCCTCCCTCATCAAGCCTCCAAAGCATTATTTCAGAGCACCCCTTGCTCTGCTCTATATTGATATTTTGATATCTCCCTCGAGGAAAACAAGTAGGGTGCATGGCCTGTGCAAGGTGGCCGTCAAAGTAATTTACAAAACAGCTCTGGGCCCTGTTGCATAAAACTTACTATTGATGGTAACTTTGCTTCCAGTGTCAACTTCTATGGAAACATCGAATTTGATTGGCTGTTGAGCGATGTTACCATGGTAGTTACCATTGATGACAGTGTTACCATTAATAGTTATGCAACAGGACCCTGGACTCACTCAATGTCTAATTGATTGTTTAAAGGGAAGGGATAGTACTAGTTCAGACGGGACCTGTAATGATTGGGGTGTCGTTCTGCGTTGACCACTGGTCCTATTCGTGTTTGGTTTTAGGGTATCGGTATGACATTATCTAAAAGGTATAGTTCACCTTGAAATTAAGTTGGTTTCAATTAAAGCAGAAACATGAAAGAATTATTATTAGTGAAGATTTGACGGAGATCAATGCTAAAGATATAAAAAACAATAATCAAAATAAAGACATGAAATAGCAGGATACTTCGTATTTTTTTCTATCAGACTTGAATAGTATTTAAAGATTGTCCGTCCCTTTTGCAAGCTTAAAATTTGAAATCGTCTATCACGATCGTAAATTGAAGAAAGTGTGATTCAAGACCATTTCTAAGAATGTAGCATGTTGAAGCTTTCTGTATATGTAAAAAATTCAGCCGTTAAATTTCAAACCGACTTTTTTCGTACTACGAAAAAAGTATTAGTCTTCGTTACAGTATCTATGTGGTTATTATGCAAGTGTGAAATCCTAATTTTATGAGTAATAATTTATGATTTTATGAGTAATTACCAAATTAACTATAGAGATGATTCCTTCTATAGAACATTTTTTTTATAATGCGTTTTATAATTTGATAAACAGATTAATCAATAAAGCAGATATTTCAACACAAACTGCTAAGAGCCTGAGGCAAAGACTATTATTTACTATTTTTTACTATTTACTATTGTTTACGTGCATTATTTGAATTTTACACTACGTATCAGTTTCAAATTATGAATATACAGCTTTCGAACACTTCTCTATATGTTTTGCCAATGTTTCGATGGTTTTGTGGTGATCTGCAAAAGGGACTGGCTGTCTTTAACATGCTAAATGATATTTAACTCATGCGCGATTGAGGCATTTTTGCACTGGTACCACACACCATTCCATAGGCCAGGATGGAATCTGACAGAGAGGGAGCCAAAACTGTCAGTGATATCCTCAATTTGCCCTGATAATCATATGCTATAAAATATAAATATTGGCGTACACCATCTCAGTGAGGAAATGATATCACGATGCTCGAAATAACATCGTCCAAGTTTGGGTCTGCAGTTACTAAGTTACATTTTCAGACGACCCGTCAAAAATAAGTTTTAATTCCATATAAATCTATTAAAGGCACTTTAGCCTCAGCAGTACAAGGTTGTGAAAACATCTCTGACATGTTTTTTTTTATACACATCTTTAGGACAGTGGTCGTGATGAGTTGCTACATTCCGAGTTAGGTATTGCACGACGTCATAATTCAGACCTGCAAACATTATATATATCTTGTGCAGACCTAGCCTAAGATCTGAAATACCATGGGGAAAACATAACATGTCAAGTTTGTGAATCACTACTGTAAACATCATCGAGAATACGTTTAAGGTGCTGGATTTATTATGTTAGTTGTGATTGTAATCATGGTAATTGTGACTTCTGTCACTATTTGTCGCTTTTGTCAACAAGAACATTTTGGATTAAGAGGAGCCTAGTTGGTAGGCCGCAGGGTGCATGGACACAACCGAGTCTGTAAACACATATATCTGTAAAAATAGACTACGCCCTAATCCCTGACCTGGACCCTCTTCCTCGCCTCTCGAGAGGTTAGGACGAGGAGAGTCCGGGCCTAGTCTGTTTTACCAGACATAGTTGTTAAGAGACTCGCTTGTGTCCATGCACTCCGCCGCCTAGTAACTAGGCTAGTGTGATGCCCAAATTATGGAGAACAAACCTGGTCACCTTTTCCCCGTCCCTCCTTCCCCCTCCCTATCCCCTCGTCCTTCTATGTCTCTCTCTCTGTCTGTCTGTCTGTCTGTCTCTCCCTCCCTCTCCCTCCTCGTCCTTCTATCTCTCTGGCCATTCACTGATACTGCCATGTCTTCTTCACCCCCCCCCCCCTCTCTCTCTCTCTCTCTCTCTCTCTCTCTCTCTCTCCGTCCTTCTATCTCTCTGGCCATGTACTGTGAAGGTATAATATCCTGCCAAGTCAGCGATGTGCAGGAGGTCACGGAAGGTGAAGCGACCTGTTAGTATATTATAAAGACCCTATCATTAACATATTTCTCTCACTGCTTCATGTTTAAACCCCATTTCTTCTTGACTGTATAAGTAAGTAAATACATAATAAATTATAATTCCATGATTAACAGGGAAATTGTTTAGACATCAATTCTTTTGTGATCGTGTGTTTCAAATTCTGGGAAATAAGGTAAATAAGGATAACGTGTCTGTAATCGCAAACTACGAACTTCAATTGAACGTTCGCATCCCGGTGTTACCGAGAGTTGCGTCCTAACGTAGTAAGCATACATTCCCCGTTCTGTCACGAGTGGAGCTATACACTGACAACGAAAGTACATGTAGTTTGAGAGTGTTTAGTAATGAAGATTTTTCCTGAATTTTGAGCACGTGGAAGTTGTAAAGAAGGTGTGGATATCATTAAGGGGAAACAGGAGAAATGGCTACTGAACAGGGTGAGCCTTTCATCAAGTTCTCAGACATCTCCGACAGCCGAGACAATGGAGATCTGCACGGTCATATATCAACAGACTCACAGTGCCACAACGGTGTAGCAACGGCCGCAGCAGTGAAGACGGGGAGAAACTTTTCTGACAGCGTGTTAGATTTGCTGCAGCCGCGTCAAAGAACTTTCTCCAGCATTAGCAGTGCCAGCAGGAAAGGGGCAGAAATAGCCGCAGGACTCTGGCGGTCTATCCAGCGCTGCTGTAGGAGAGTCACGATGGAGACAGGGGATCATGATCACTCAACGTACTGTCTGCTCCTTAGGAGTGGCGCGAGAATTTTCCGTAGTTCAAGATCGAGGAGGAGCGCCTTCCTCGGTGTGCTGTGTTTGCTGAGTTTGCTGTGTGTGATTATGATGACGTCATTCACCGAGAAGACTGGCGAAGGGTATACGGGACATCCCCTCGGTGGATGGAGTAGGAGGGGGCGGGCACCGGGGCCCGAGGACGATGATGTACCTGTCATGAGTCAACACGAGCGGAGGATGAGGCAGATCAACGTAGAGGTGAGTAGAGTTTAGCTCCTTACCCCAGTCTCAGGTACAGGTGCGCGTACGTGCAGGATCTCACAGCCACGCGTACGCGCGCGTCAATCATGTCTCGCCCCTCGATCTTGATAGAATTGGGATTTTGAAGTTCAAAGTTCTATTGCCAATCATTTTTTATATTTGTTGTCCTCGCATAATATTTCAAACGATAATGCGCCAATTCAATATGTACCTTTTACACGTCACACATTTGAAAGTCAAACAGAAAAGGACATGGGTATCCATAGTAATTAGGTTAATCTGATGGACTAAACTATATAATGAAGTAGGTTTTATTATTGTGCAATGTATTTGATGTATCAGGGAGGTGGGAGTTGTGTAGCCTAGGGTGTAAGATCAGTCATTCTTGCCTACATTTACAATCACAACTCATCATGGACACTCATATCACGGTCAGATGTAGGCCGAAAGAGCAGTCTCTGTTGTGCCTAGCTGTTGTTCCCTGCCTGAGGCACTAGACGAGAATAACCGTCTCATTCGGGGCATTCTTTAATCGAAATTACATTTTTTTGACAACCCCCCCCCCCCCCCCAAAGTATGGCATTCAGAGGATCCAGATGCAATCGCAGCGGATCTAACAACCTACATAGCCTGAAATTTCGGTCCAGATACATTCTCAACTTCACAGCCAAGACCTTGTTACAGCCACATTTACCCTAATGTGTGACATGTGTGTGCTTTGTTAGCTAATCTACACATCCAGGGTTCTACTTCCTCTCCTTATTTCACACAGGTAGTACACTAGTAATCAGATATCCTCTATGTATAAGACCATGATAAACAATCAAAATGGACTTAACTCATTCGTTTCCCCCTCCATATTCAACCTTCACAGCGCAGTAAATGCACTTCCCGTATTCAGTATTAGTCATTAAGCTATTTCACATCTCCACGATCAGGAACATACCCGTAGTTGAAAAGATCAGATTCAGGCTCTGAAAAACCCCGATAATTGTATGATTTCACACTTCCCCGCTGTGGCTAGGTTTCCGTAGATGTGTGCGCGATTGTTCGATCATGGATGTGACAGAAGTTATGGCAATTTGCTTTCACACTGCTGGACAAATATCTCCGCCACATAAGAAAAATACCCGTAACTTTTGAGACAGTACCTACTGCTAAATAACGGTGTTTCTGTTGTTGTTTGGATCGGGGATAGTGTGAAAGCGATTACTCACACGTAAACCAAAGGGACATGTTCTCGTGTATGTTTGAAGTGTTCTAGGAACCCCGGGCCAGTACTGGCACACATCACAACCCACAGGCAACCTCAATATATCATTATTCGCTACTTCGTCTCGTTCTTATGCTGACTAGTTGGTTGATGACTAAGCTGTGTACATGCTGCCTGAAGTTCATGCTCGCACTCCCTGGGATGGGACGTGATGTGACAACACATTGCAACTTCTATAGCCAAGAGACAACCCACATGTCCTTTAGTCTCATTTCCATACTGTTAAATCTTTGGGTAGTCCGATTTATTATTATGGTTTTTTTTTTACAAAAAGTGCAATAGACTAATATTATAGATCACTTTGTTCGTTGTACTTCTTCCCAAGTACTGAAAAAAACCGGTCTGGGGTGTTTCGCCAAGCTGTTCGTAAGCTACGAATGACTTTGCGAACGACCATGACGACTGTTGATCCCTTCTTGTGCTAAATCACATTCTCAATGATATTGATTCCCATCAGCTCAAGTTGGAATCTGATGTTTATAAATGAAAATTCTTGTTGTTAACAAGTGTCAGAATACAAAGCTTTTGATTTGTCAAATTTTATTTGGATTGTTGGAAATTAACTCCCAATATGTTAAAACAGGAACAAAGTGTGGTATCGCATTTAGCACAAGAACGGATCACCAGTCGTTTGTAAAGTCGTTCGTAGCTTACGAACAGCTTTGTGAAACACCCCCTGGCTGTCAGAGTACTCCTAATATCAGTTCTATAGGCAATTATAGACTTGAAATAGTTTGGATTTAAACATGTTCAACAGCATGATAGAAAGGCTAAGTTACACAATAACCAGAATCACAACCAAATTAGTTCATGACACACATTACGTTCTCCTAACAAAACTTGGCAAGTATTAGTTTGTCTACAAAGGCGCGCTTATTCGTCATGCATTTTCTCGTGCCTGTACACCTCCCTGTATATAAGGTATGGTTATGAAATAAACTGTTCTCACTTGCGCTTGTTATGAACTCGGAAAGCTCGAACACACCCAAACAAAGAATCCCTCAAACTCATAGAAATGAAAGTGCCCACAAAGAGATTTCAGAGGATATGTGCATTAGTGAATCACACTGTAGGGCAAGATCAATAATGGCTGGACAAAACTGGTCAGATATTTATAAAAACTTAGCCTGTTTTTCAGGCTATTCGACATTTCTACTCAAAAATACAAACACGTGTCTGGGTGCAGTTGGCTCATAATACATTTTCTTCTCCCCGGCATGTTCGCCATATTGTGGGAACGGAGTTTCAAGTCTGATCAGTTCCAGACCTTGATAAATACTTGTGATAGTTTGGATTATAAAAGTTAGACAGTGTGAATAGCGCAAAGCAGGCTAACTGAGCCATTGAATGATTGTAAGAAACAACAGCCTGTACACACTTCCAAGATTCAAAATTCAAGATAAAATGTATTTCCAATATTAAAAAATTCGCACTACATTGTACAATATGGGTAATAAAGGTAACATATGAGATAATTAATACATTTGAAGCTTAGTGATCAGTGAACATTAGTGAACAATATTTCATAGTTTAATAGATTGGAAAATGGACTGAAATTAAAAGCTCAATGGTTTGACAAAATTATTCAGCCCCGATATGGTATATGGCATTAAATGGTTGGTTGGTTGGCTTTGTATACCACTATTATTACAGAATCACACTTGATTGCCTGAATACTATCATGTCCGAGTGAGAGGTCAAATCTTCAAGGGATGTTTATCATATTAGCTTCGCTTCCAGACCGTTCGACATTTATAATCCGAACTGAAAAATAGAGTCTCGTAGCGAGTCACATGATCAGTCCCAACTTTTCTCAGGAGAAGACGTGGAAATGATTACTGCAGCCCGACCCCTCTTTTTCAATAGTCTGGTATAGAAACGCCCGACAGCCTGGAGTCCATGTGATTATGATTACAGTATTCACACAGAGCTGCATTTCAGCACCAGGACTGATGAAGGGATACTGACATTTATTGAAACATGTTCATCCTTAAAAGTCAGGGTGTGTGTGTACGCTTTCCTTCAATAAAGTTTCCGAAGTTCATACCTGTAGTTGTCATGTTGAAATAAGTAAGTCGTTTCGGATTGTGCATTGAGTAATTGGTAAATCTCATGATGAACGCAATATCCTGTGTAACCACACTTATTCTTTTGTCTAACAATAAGAGTTCATAATGAACATGGTATATCTCATTTAATTTAAAGCTTTGCTAATTGTTGTATTTGTATGTACAGTATGTATGTGTAATTGTGTACATAAGGGAATTGATTATATGGAAACAAGGTGTTATTGTTTTACAAAAACATGAAGTATGAAATCAGGAATTACAGCATGAAAAATACAAGTAGATGGAAATATCATATTCTTACAGGAAAGAAAAGGTCAAAGTAAAGTAATTAAATTCATTTAGAGCGTTTTATATTACATGATAAATACACTAAAGGACTGTCAATTTACAATGAGTTTAACAAGGAAATGTAGTGTAAAAACAAGAATTTCGTTGAATTGTAGCATGCAAAATACAAGAATGACATTTGAATGACCCAACAAAAAACACTTTTGTATTACCAGAATCTGACTTTATACGACGTCATAATGACTTATTAAATAACTTTAAAAATCCTACTTTTTGCATGATCGAATTAGAACTATATTACTCAACGAACAAAGTTTACGTTCATAATCGTATTGTCCCTCTCAGCGCGCGATGATGTTGTTCCAGTTCTATTATCGGGAGAGAACTCCCCCCCCCCCCCCCCCAAAAAAAAAAAAAAAAAAAAAAATGACCTGCCATTAACGGGAACCTGTAGATATGCTTTTAATTGTGAAATAACTACGTGAAGATATAACAATAGATACGCGAGGATGTGAAAAACGGGCCTTCCTCAAGGTTTTTGGAATCCCGAATGCCAGGAAATTCCCCGTAAAAAAAGACACAAATATTACAGTGTATATATGATATGTACCTGCCCAATCATCACGTCGTTTCATTCGGGACTGACATTTAAACGACTGTATAAAGGAAAATGCTGCACACTAGTCTGTGAACTAAGCTAATAAGAAACGCTGAGTCTATATTATGATTGAGTTTTAAATTCAGTAGTCAATGTACTACACAGGTTTCTTTTTAATGTGAACATGAATACAGGAAAAAGAAGAAATGTTGATTATTGTCATTCTTGAACGTATGATTCATTTTTTAAAAATTATTTTACAATTTGATAGTGGTCAAAACAGTCCGCTTTAACTGACCTAGAAGTAAATCAACAACTTCGTCCGTACCGAAGTGTCCTATTAAAGTCTCCGTGACCGAAATGTCGAGGTAGGCGCGATCAGGCAAGATGGTGCCATTGTCTGTGCAGAAATGGCCTTGTTCAATCCCGGGGCACACGTGTAGGCCTTGATTTAATTTTATGTGAATATGAAATACCTTACACACGTTTTTATCGTCAAAATTTAGAGGGAGAACAAATGTTGGAACGTATACTTCGAAGCTTTTTGCAAAAAGTGATGATTACTGAGCGTCACCTAACCGCCCCATGCACACACTCTCATTGCGAGATCCAATGTGGAATAGCATTTAGTGCGGCTAGGCTCTAGCTAACCTCAATATCTTGAACATTTAAAGGTATAGTGATAGTAGGGAACTGTAAACATGGCAATATCGTTCTGCTTTGCTCACGGGAGTCCCGATTTCGTTTAATTTCAACGATGTTATGAGGGGATTCCTTCTACTTCTGGTGTCCTGAAATCAAACAAGAACGTATGGCAGAAAGGCACTTAATTTACCATGGCTCCTCGTAGTTTTATTCATTGATTGTAACGTTCATATTGTCGTATTTTGGACAGTCCACGAGATAACAATAGCATACGTCTTCCCGTTTCCACTTCCGGACGGTGGAGGTCTCGATTCTGCAAGCTCGCATCCCACACGCCACTCTGATGCAGATCCTCTTGTTCTTTACCGCCACGTCCACGTCTTTCCCTTAAATTGTTAAACACCCCTAACATTTTCGTATTCGTACAATCAACGAGATAACACACGACTTCTCGTTTCCACTTCCGGTGTCTAGAGGTCTAACTTTGCAAACCCGCATTCCAGCCTATGCCGCTCTGCATTAATTTGTACGTGTCCTCGTAATCTTGACCACTCCTTTTCTTTAAACATATTTGTATTCGTACAATCAACGAGAAAACAAACTTCGGGTCTGTGAAGGTCTAAGTTTGCAAACCCACATACAATAGTGTGCGATCGATGTCTGATATCGGAAACACATGGTTTAAAGTCGTTTCAAAACAGCTTTGCGTTTATCTCGCTTCTCTTAACGCGTTTCTGGCTCAAACGCGTTTAGGATCGCACAAATTTGCGTGTTTCAAAACAGCTTTCCGAACCCCATAATCAAAACACCTTTGCGTTTATCAACTCCCTGAAACGCGTTAAAAAAATTTAACGCGTTTGGAAACCTTAATTCTACCACAAAAGAAAGAGTTTCTGTTACTCTGCCGTTATAGTCTGTGCAGGTGAACTACATCCTGGATGTGGTCAGAGTTTGTTTCAGACTGGTGCGCTCATTCCTCATCATCTGCCTACCTTATGTCGCTTCAAATGTTGCTATGCTACTGCTAATTGTTGGTAGAAAGAAACTATTCGTGAGAAATTCACAAACTTTTGAGCTGAGTAGAACGTCAATAATGGGATGGTGCACATGTTGATATTTATTTAATAAATGAGTGGAAGTGAGAAATTCACATGTTCAGAAATCTTGATGAGAAATAAACAAACTTTTGAACTGAATAGCACTTAAAAAAACCACGCTCGGAAAGTTATGATCTGATGTAAACATTGATCACAAAATTTAGTAAAAGTATACGAGGGGGCAGACAGAAAAGGAAACTGTTGATACTCGTATCAAAACAAAATGGGTATTGAACATGGAGAATGAATTAAGTTTGCTTCCGTGCTTCGTAGCCTTGAACCTTGATATGTTTTTTTGTGTGTATGTTAGATCATATGTCTTGCGTAACTTGAGGAAATACAGCCCATGGCGATTAGAAGCTCATTTCCTTTCTCTGAAAATGAGGTACGAGGTGAATCAAATATATCGAACGATTCGTGCGGATACGTTTACAAAATGGAACACGACTTGACGCAACATACAACGTTTGTATGTGCATGAAAAGCATTAATGTTATCGATAAAATCTAGTATTAAGGTATCATCATTGATGAATTCGAAAGGTACATTAACCTGCTTTTTGTCTCGCTTGAACGAAGTTCGGTAGAGACCTAGTAATCACTTTTCCTGTTAGTCTGTTAGTCTGTTGGTCTGTTATAAAAATGTATACAGTTTTTGTTTGACTTAATCTCATTTCTTTATTTCTGCATCAATTGTGATCACACTTGGTACAAATGATCCTTGAGTAATACCACATGTGTTTTCATGAGAATGATGGGGTCAAAGGTCATCTAGGGGTCAAAAGGTCAAATTATATGAGGTCATGTGCCTCATTTTTCTCAAAGTTTCCGTAGGACTTACATAATTTCTTTATTTCTGTCTCAATTGTGATCACACTTGGTACAAATTATCTTGGGTAATACCACATGTGTCCTGATGAGGCTGATGGGGTCAAAAGGTCAAATGATATGAGGCCATGTGCATCATTTTTCTCAAAGTTTTCGTATGACTTGTTTTCATTTTTTTTTCTGCATCAATTGTGATCACACTTGGTACAAATGATTATTGGGTAAATACCACATGTGTCTCTTCATGAGGCCATGGGGTCAAAAGTCATCTAGGGGTCAAAAGGTTTGAAAAAAATAGTTGAAAAAAACAACCTCAGCATTGTTTTTCGATTGCGAAATCAGGCGAGACTCGTGGTTCGCGAACCACCCTGTATTGTTTTGGAATGATTCAGATGATAGATAAAGATATGTTATGAGGTACAGAACGTACCTAATATTTCGAAGTGTGTTTTGTTTTGTTTGCACAATGCCCTGGTCATTTGTACTTTTCTAGCCCTTGTTCAACATGAATGTCTACAGTTAACTTGATCTGACCATGGACCTATGTCACCTACTACATATGGACCATACTACGTAGTATGGTCCACGGTTTAACCATTGACCATACTACACATGGACCATACTATGTAGAACTTAAAAGGGTCCACGATCTGACCATAGACCATACTACACATGGACCATACTACGTAGAACTTAAAAAGGTCCACGATCTGACCATAGACCATACTACACATGGACCACACTACGTAGAACTTAAAAAGGTCCACGATCTGACCATAGACCATACTACACATGGACCATACTACCTAGAACTTCAAAGGGTCCACGATCTGACCATAGACGATACTACACATGGACCACACTACGTAGAACTTAAAAAGGTCCACGATCTGACCATAGACCATACTACACATGGACCACACTACGTAGAACTTAAAATGGTCCACGATCTGACCATAGACCATACTACACATGGACCACACTACGTAGAACTTAAAATGGTCCACGATCTGACCATAGACCATACTACACATGGACCATACTACGTAGAACTTAAAAGGGTCCACGATCTGACCATTGACCATACTACACATGGACCAGACTACATACTATGGTCCACGGTCTGACTGACTGACAGTTAATGACGCCGCTGATTAGTTCAGACACAGGAAGGAGAGGGTAGTCTGCCATCCGCTCTGTTGGCTATTTCTAGTCTAAACTCTGCACACACAAAGTTTGGCTGAGATAGGATAATACTGAAAGTTTTCTAGCTGTACCTCGGGTTCAAACGGATTAACATGGACTCATCAGTTACTACACAGAAGAGAAAAGGATGATAAGTCTTGTCAACGCTATACCTGAATATATTATTTTACACGCTTGGATTACAATTATCCAAGTCTGAAAGCAAGGTTACATTCATAGAGCCTGTGTCATTAACCACCGTACCATGTCTTCTATCCATTCTTCCATTATAATCACACCACACGCATACACTGAAAATCAGAGGGAATTTAAGGAAATCATAGTTATGTTGTTATGGCGCTAGGACTGACAGCTAAGTACACTCGCTATGTATAGGGATGTGTGTAATAAGCAAGGATACCATAGCACGCCCGTGATCCAAGTATAGGCCACTCTGCAGGGAGTCGTCGGGTCTCTGGCATGCGTCATGCACTGCGCGCAGGAACCCACCGCCTTCTCCATTCATAAAGTACGTAGCGGAAGGAGTCCTGCGGCAAGCCAAAGATGCGTGCCCACTTCACAATCGACGATCTAACTACAACCGTATTCTCACAACACTACCGTAGTTAGGCACTCGTTTCTTTGAATGGATGTATTGTAGGCCTTTCCTGTACATTTCCGTTGAAATAATTTTACAGCCATGTATATTTACGTAGTGACGATATATACAGCGAATGAACCCGATTTGTACAAACATACGTCAAGGAATTATACTTGGGACAAACCGTAAACGTTTGCCCACCTCACACCCAACGATCTGGCTACAGGAAAGATTTAGATCCTGTCGATGAAAATTTTACGGTCGGGTCGTGATCGAGCGGGCGATGTGTGTGTGTGTGTATTTGCTAAGATTCAGTCGAGGACATTGGGCGGGAATCATTCGAGATGAAAACAATCTTCCTTCCTGTCGTCTGCTGTCTTCGAAAGAAAATATTTGAGGTATTATTGGAAGTGGAATTGTACATAATGCAGACCTCCACGATTTTTGTGTTTGATTGAAAAACTAGCTAGAAGCATATAAATCTAATTTATTAATTTTTTACAGTATTGATTTGCATTTTCCGTAATCTTTACACAATATTTAAACCTGCAAATATCTTGGATTCGTTGTAGGGTCCATGACTTAATTCGTGTTACTTTTTCCTGGTAAGATGGAAGGAAGCTCACGTAACCAGTGAATTATTCCATACGTTCACCTTTTTTGGCCAGATTCGGGCTAATGCAAACCGACCTTTTCCAAGTCACGTTTCCCCATTCGAATCAACACCTTACTAACGACCGCCAGCCGTAGGGTGAAACGAGGAAGCAACTATTTATTAGCCAATATTACTGTTTGATTAATGGAGCGTGAACACTCGTTCACATACGTAGGCGAAACGTTCACACACACGTACGCGAAACGTTCACACACACGTACGCGAAGCGTTCACACACGTAAGCGAGCGAACGGGTCGTTCAACCAGGGGTGGCATTCTGAAAGAAACTAAGTCAATACTGTCAATCACAGCTACGAATCAAAAGTTCCCTTTCAGAATGCCACACCTGGGCCCCGTTGCACAAAACTTACCATTAATGGTAACCATTCAAATTCAAGGTTTCCATAGAAGTTGCCACTGATAGCAAATTTATCATTAATGGTAAGTTTTAGGCAACAGGGCCCAGATAGGACAACGCATGTTGTCTTGAGTCTGAGAAAGCGATTGGCAAAACGTTTAGGGCGATTGATACCCTAAAAGTTATCTTAGCCTATTGAGTGAGACCGAGAGCATACCCTGACCTAGCATCTTTTCTGGATTATCTGCGTGAGAGCTGGTGTCTGGTACCAATCTCCTTCAGCTCATTTTCTTCTACGCATTAATTGAATGCTCATATTGATTTCATATTATGTTATGGTACTATCTAAGTATCATATCACGCGTCCGTGCATTGTCTGTGTAATGTTGTTGTTTGATGTCACCAGGGTCTCGAGAAGACTCACTGACGGGACTACCCTGGAGAAAGAAGGCTCCATAAATGAATGAAAATATAGGTAAAAAAAGAAAAAAATACAAAGTTCAGTTATGCGCTAAGATCATGAAGACACAAGTTATCATAATCAAATAAAAGGTTGTATTTCCTTAAATGGAATGACGTCGACCGTTTTCAAAGTACACTGTTATCGAGTTTTTTCAAACAATTAGCAGTCATTGTACATGTTGTAAGAAATTGCACTAGCTTCCTGTATGCGGAAAGTGCCACACATTGACTTGATACTCGGTTTTGCTTAATCACTTAAACTTCAGTGTAGGCGAAGACCATTTCGATAGGTATTTGGTTAACCCAATCCCATTCTGTCAAATCAACAGAAATATACGAAAAAAATGATCCGATTAGTCTTCGGCGTGAAACAACAAACTTGCTGTATATGATGACTCCGAACCACCCCTTACACAGATATTGCTTTGTTTTTAAACTTGGTCTTCATCATCATTACATTCTTTATTCTGCTTCATTACGTAATAATATATTTCTCCCTCTTTTCATATCTCTTTCTCTCGCCTTTCTTCTTTTTCTTCACTTCAATTAAATTTCAAACATTGATTTCCTTCTTTTATTTTTTGATAATGGAACTTTGATTAACATTTGATGACATTTAATTCAAAGGAATTTAACAAGTGAGCATTACAATTGGAATGAACACGCAACAAAGGCGTACGAAGGAGGCGAGAGTCTTAGAAGCCAACGTTTGTGTCGGATATTCCTTGAACATAAACATAAAACACAACAGGAAATCAGTGCAATACAAATGGAAGAAATAAAGAAAATGATAGACGTAAAGTGGGAAGTCGCGAAAAATTAAAAATATGCCAAGGAGGAAAACCGATAACAAAGGAAATGCGATAAATAATATCAGGATATGGATTCTAGAATATGGACTATGGAGTGAAAGCAATATTAAAGGGATAGTTCACCCTGAAGACAAGTTAGTTTCAATAAAAGCATAAACATGAAAGAAACATATCAGTGAAGGTTTGACGAAAATCCGTAAAAGGATAAGAAAGTTATGATCTTTTGAAATGTCAATTTTGTGACGTCATGTTCGAGGTGCTCTCCCATATGTTGTGTTCAAAATAAAATCTCAAAAATTGCTCATTTTCTGTTTTTGACAACGGAATTATTGTTTCACAAAAGTAAGTGAGTAAAAACGTATTTCTAATGATGTATCAAATGCACAGGTCAAAAAATACTCACCTTTTTGAGGCAATGCCTATTTTCGAGAAAAAAAAGGAATGTACTAAACATCGGGGAGAGCACCTCGCACGTAATGTCACAAAATCAAAACTTTAAAGGATTAATAAATTAAATAAGTTCCACTAATCTATGTAAAATTAGCCACTAAAAGCGAATTTCACATTTGTTTGCAGCAATAAAGTCTCATTTTGACGAAAATTTGAAAAAAAAAAACCGCACGCCTCCAGTGACGTCAGAGAAGTCAAAATGCCGTAGACATGATAGATTGTACGGAAGTCAACAATAGACCATTTTCGTAATGTATTCACAATTTTCCCGCTAACTGCGTAGTAACGCGTTATTGCATTCACCTGTATTTTGTCATTCAGATTCAATGGATCTATTAGTTGTTGCTACTCGGACAATCCTCGGACAAGCTTTGTGGTTCCCATTGGTAACATATTGTTTGAACGGCGTGAATAAAATATTTTGTTCACGCCGTTGACATTTATGGCATTTTGACTTCTCTGACGTCACTGAAGGCGTGCGTTTTTTCAAATTTTCGTCAAAATGAGACTTCATTGCGGCAAACGAATGTGAAATTCGTTTTTAGTAGATAATTTTGCATGGATTAGTGGGAACCTTTTTGTCTAATTTAGTAACCCTTTAAAAGATCATAACTTTTCTATCCTTTGACGAATTTTCATAAAACCTTCACTTATATGTTTCTTCCATGTGTCTCATTGTATTGGAACTTACTTTCATGGTGAACTATCCCTTTAGCGTTTATTGGGTTTTGTTTCACCGTTTATCGGTGTAGTGTACTGAAGTCAATCGCTGATTATAGATATATATGTGTTTAAGCATGAATTATGTTATATGCATTTGCGACGGGGTAAGGTGCCATAGTAAGGCAGGGCATTCCAGTTTGTAGGCCCAGTGCTTCGAATGTCATCTTTGAATGTAATTTTAGTATGTTTGTCTGTATGTTTATTTTATTTTATTTGAAATGGTTTATTGAATATTTAAGGGCAACAAAAGCCGTATTACAAGCATATACACATATCATATAAACATAAATTCAATACTCGATTTATCTTTATCTTATTCTGTTGTACCTCATTTCGGGATAGAAATTGTCGATATAACAAAAAATAGTCAGATCATATAAACATCTGTCTGACTGACTGTCTACTTTTCCCTCTCTCCTGTTGTGACATTCGGGAAGAAAAAATGACGAATGGCGATAACAATAACAATAAGTGACGGTTTAAAATAGTTCTGTCACGATCGTATGACATCCCACTTGAGGTTTTCTGCAAACAAGTTAAACGTGAATATGGAGGTGAACGGAAAAGGCAAATTATTGCCAGCGTTTCCTGACGCTTACAGACTGTCCGTCACGACAAGGTGATGCGCTGAATGCATGTCGCCTGGGACTTTACAGATATACCGAGATACTAAACAGCCATAATTATGACTTCTGCATAGCCTAGTGCATGGCACGTACATAAGCCTACAGCGTAGCAATATTTATTGTTTAAAGCATATTTTGTTCGATCACCAATTTCTTGTCCGAAATGAGGTAGAGCAGAATAAGATAAGGATAAATCAAGTATTGTATTTACGGTATGTTTAATCTTTCACCGCGATATACCCACTATATTCACATAAATTCTCAAATGTAAACTATTATTTTGTGTGTAGAGAGGTATTCGCTTAAGCATTTGTTGCTATCTCCAAGACTGATAGATGTTTCAAATATAAACTCTACAACAAACGAGACTGCTTGATATCGACTTAATATTACTCTGAAAGCAACGGGGAAGAAGAGAGTGTCAGTACACATGCACATGTGTTTGTGTGAACTAGAAATATCCAACAGTCTTGAAGCCAGACTAATTTTGACATACTGTTGTCCGAAGGTCCGTCTCCGAAACGTAAATCAAGGAACTAAGCTAATATCGACATCATGTATCATGTATCATAGATCTGAATGTATACGCTATCTTTCCTCAGCTGGAGCTTCGGAAAGATAGCTACATCCAGATCGCCTCGGAAGTGATAGTTCGTCCCATTACCTTCACCGACGTTGATTATTTGCTTACTATCAAATCAGGGAGCCACTATATCTGTTTTGACATGTACAAACCTATCGCATAATCAGTGGGCTCTATTGAGGTGATGTGTTGTGAAAAAAAAACAGAGAATGTTGAAAGGATAGCACAAGTCATAGATAACGTTAAGATGTACACAAATGCCTTTCTACAGTCTAACTTTCGACTAAAAGGTGTCTGCTATTCCGTGGCTGTCAGGTTTGGACTTTGAATGACCGACTATTGTGCTGCCGGGTGAAGTGGCACTCAATCGTTGAAAATTTGATTGTTTAGATGAGCGCCCTCTAGACGGTTTGGTTCTTCTCGTCATGATTCAGAGATCGCTCGTGATCGGCAGATACGAGATGGGATGCGCATATTTTTTTTTTACACCACAGTTCTGCCATAATCGCGATGAACTTCAAGAAACCCGGTGGTGAATGAGTCTAACTCGTCAGCGCACACGTACGCAGCCTAAGCCTAGGCCTGCTATACGGTGCTAATGCACTTTGGTATCCCACTAATTTTATGAATTTGAACCCTAAACCTAACACTGACCCTAAACCTAGTTCTAAACTCATGCATATAGCTAGCAGTCAGAGCGCATAGAAGGCTCATCTAGCTCAGCAATTTGCCGCGGTGGCGCGAGTTAGACTCATACATTACCGGTTTTCTCCATAAAACCTGACGCTGACATGCCATTAGAGGAGTACAAAATACATATTTTGTATAATTACAAGTAATGTTTACTTCTCTACCCAAATTAACTCCGATCCGCTGCCATGTGGAACACGCGTTAGGACGCGCATTAGGACGCGCATTAGGACGCGCGTTAGGACGCGTTATAGAGATACTCTTAGTCAATTGATAGTCCGAGTGTAACGCACTTTTATTTCGCGCGGACTTAAAATATTGATCACGCGTTAGGACTGTGAGGAGTGAAGAGATCAGCGAAACCAAAAAAGTACTATCACCTAGAGTGTAACGAACTTATCTTCCAAGGTGATCGGATGGGCAAAAATACGCTTTATCACGTGATCAACTCTTGACCAATCATATAGCAACATTCTTAGTATGTGGAATTTAATAGGCGATAATCACATATCACCAAGGATGTAGGAAGTGTGCGCATCCTTGATAAAACATTGTTATCACGAATAAACATCCTCTCCTTCTTGCCCTTTGACGGGGGGCCGGAGAAGAAGTAAAATGAGCTTGAGTGTCCAAACGAAGTAACGGCTACAGAAATACATCATCCTACCAGGCTTTTGGGCACGTTTTCTACTTCAAACTGAAAACAAAATAGTCTATTACTCACAAGACCAGTCACTCTTTCATTTTTTTCCCTGCTTAGGCGGGCCGGAAAAGGAATCGCGAAAAACTAGTCTATTGCCGCCAGACCGGTTTACTGAATATTGTAGTTCCCAACATTCCCAACAGACTGGTTGTAGTGTTTTTTTTTTTTTAATGCTTTTCAGCCTTTATTCAGAAAATAATAATACATTTTCTCATACATAGTAAATAAAATATTTATACATACTTGAATACACATCCATAATCAATATATTAAATTAATGTAAATAATGTACATCCTGACTTCATTTTTCGTACAAAAAATTATGACATAATAAAGTGCTTATACCTAATGAGGTAAACATCATTATAACAAATGAATGAAAATAATGTACATTGTTACATAACTATTCGTACACAAATAATCAAAAACTGTAAATACATGACATTTCTTTTTTGCCTTAGCAAAATAAAAGATACATCTGAATAAAGATTTCATACATGTATATAAAACACAACAAACACACATAACACATAAACGCAAACAGATAGAAACACAATATACATATAAACACATACAGAACAAAACAAAGAAAAAAAATGTGAGAGGTGAAAAAGCTAACCCAGAACCCATCCCTTTTCTTTTTCAGCAAAAAGAACATGATTATTTTTAAAAATCTTTCATATACAAATGTAATTATTTTATCACTGTTATTCTTTTTGATAATTTTATCTAAAAGGAGCTTTGTAGTAAGATGACTATATGTATATCTTTTTATCATTTAATTGAAATTGATAAATGAGGATCAGTGAGAGAAACTGGTAGACAAAGGGCAGATTTAAAAAAAAAAAAATCCCATTATTGTATGGTATAGTGTTAATCCCAGTGGGAGAAAGAGTTTGAAGAAAGAAGAAAAATAAATAAACACTAAGTGTAATTGATCTACATGTAAACTTACCACTGGGAAAATTTTTCCCATTTTGTAAGGTGTAGTGTCAATTTATCTTTTCTCCTCGCCTTATCGTGTTCAATCTGTTTTGATTTTTTAATGGCACTGCATATTTCGTTACATGTAGGGACTTTTCCCAGTTTACGGTTATTGTAAATCATATGTTTGACCAAAATTATTACATGATTTAATAAAGCATTCTGTTTTACATTGTCTCTAACACCGAGTAATACTTCAAGCCACTGTAAATCAAGAAGTTCCAAAAAATGTAATTTATTTCCTATTTCAGTCCAGATCTTAGAGACTTCAGCACATTTGTAAAATATGTGATAGTATGTTTCTGTCTCTTTTCTACAGAAAGAGCAAGTATTGGAATCTATTAAACCAAACTGGAAAAGTTTGTCATTACAAAATATAATGCTATGTAAAAGTTTATATTGAAATTCTCTTAGCTTCCAGTCTAAAGTGGAGAATCGAGGGATAGAAAAGCAAGTTGCAACTGCCGACTTATTCATGTTTAAAGCTGATACATCTGAATGTTTAAAGGCGAATGAATCTTGTATTGTATTAATAAATATATTATATACCATTTTAGACGACACCGAGGTAAAGGATAACACATTCTTATTAATATCGAAATGGATGTTAGAAAAATCTAAATTATTGTGAACTGTGTCTCCTCTACCAGAGGATGTTCTCCTCTTCTTCCATTCCATTGGTATCCTGTTATACAAGTCCTTAAGAGAAAATAAATCATTTACATTTAATCCTTTTCTTAAGAGAAAATCTCCTGTTCTCATTTTACCATCTGTATCAACAATGTGTTTTACTTGAAAAAGGTTAACCTTAAATAATTTTTCATTAAAGTGAAAGGTCCTACCTTTTATAAAAGTATTATTAAAAAATATTTGGTTTTCCCAATGCACTTCTCTTATAATAAATTCTCTTTCTCTTAAGTAATTCCAAATGTCCAAAGATTCTAAGTACAGTTTAGGTGCACTGAGGTTGAAAGCTCTGGGATTGTAGTTACAAAGAAATATTAAAGTTCCTCCTAAAGATCTGAATACATGTTGGAAAAAGTATTTCCATTTCATTTCCTTATTTCCACCGAGAAGTCTTTTTATCCACATAACGCGCTGAGCACAAACCATGTATTTAAAATTTAACATTTTCAAACCTCCTACATCATAATTTGTGTAAAGAATGTTTCTTTTTATCTTATCGTGACCATTCCAGAGGAAATTAAAGCAGATCTTCTCTATTTCCTTGAACACCCATTGTGGTACAGACATTATTGAAGATACATATAACATTTTTGATATTCCAAAGGCTTTAATTAACTGAATTTTCCCAAATAGGGTTAAATCCCGTTGCTTCCACCAACCTAACAATCTTTTTATTTTACTCAGTATTTCTTTATAATTCATTTCTTCTTTAATATTTATATCAAGAGAAAAGTATATCCCAAGCACCTTTACAGTGGTGACCAATTTACCTAACGAAAGCTCAGACAAGCTCTCACTATTTTGACTACAAGAACCTAGTTTCATGATATAAGTCTTGTCCCTATTAATTTTCAATCCAGAAATATGGTAGAATGAATGTAATATTTTGTCTAATGTATCTATATCACTTGTATCTTTTAAAAAAATTGAACAATCGTCTGCATACATTACTATCTTTATCTCCATATCACCTATTGAAATACCTTTTAACGTTTGCTCATTTCGGACAGCCACAGCTAAAGTTTCGATGACTAATAAAAAAATATATGGAGAAAGGGGATCTCCCTGTCTTACTCCCCTACTTATATCAAAAAGACCTGTAGAAAAACCTCCATTCATAACACAACTGACTGCATTATTGTAAATTACTTCTATCCATCTACAAAAATATGGACCAAAACCATATCTTTTCATTAGGTATTTCATATATGAATGTGAGACAGTGTCAAAAGCTTTCTCAAAATCAATTGCAACAAAATAACCTTGTATACCATACTCTTTTGTATAATATAAAATATCATCGATAATTCTCACTGCTTCTCCAATATTCCTATCAGGGAGATACCCAACTTGATCCACATGTATCACTTCTCCTAATACAAGTTTTATTCTCTCAGCCAAGACTTTAGATAAAAGTTTATAATCAACATTAAGAAGGGTGATTGGTCTGTAATTTTGAATATATAAAGCATCTTTATCATCTTTCTTAATCAACGTTATTACTCCTTGAGTCTGTGTGGATGACAGTTGACCCTTCTCAAAAGAGGCATTGAAAGAGTCTAAAAGCAGGTGCCAAATATCAGGCCAAAATATACGATAAAATTCTACTGTCAAACCATCATTCCCTGGTGATTTATTTAAAGGCATATTATTCAATATTGTAAGACACTCCCCAGATGTAATAGTCACATCACAGGATTTCTTACTATCCTCACTTATATTTAGGTGAGACATGTTACGAAAAAGATCTTCTGTCTGAGCTATTTCTTCTTGTTGTGTGTATAAATTTTGATAAATTTTTTTTATTTCTATCAAGATTTGCCTTGGATCAGTAATTTCTTCATTCTTACCTTTTATTTTCAATTTGTCTATACATGTTTTTTTCTGGTTGGATGCTAATAGTTGTTTAAAATAATTTTCATTGATTTCACTTTCTTCAAACCATTTAGCACGTGATCTCACCTTTAAGCCAACAACCTTTTGATTATACAGTGATTTAAGCTCGTTTCTTTTAAGTTCCAAATTTTGCATAATGTCATTATCTGGAGAAATGATCAAAAGTTGTTCAAGTCTTTCAATATCTTTTTGTGTTTCTCTTAATTTTTCCTTCATTTTTTTGGCTTTACCTTTTGAGTATTTCTTTGTTATTTCACGAATTTTCATTTTAACAAAGTCCCAAAGAACTCTAACATCTGAAAACTCTCCCTTTCCCCAATCTATAACAGATTTAATTTCTGTCCTCAAATGTTGTATATAATCTTTATCAAAACATAAACTATTGTTAAACTTCCAATAGGATGGGCCTATATTCCTCTGACAGTTATCCTTCAAAAACAAACCTAAATAAATGGCCGAGTGGTCCGGGGCAATGGATGGAACAATCTTACATTCTGAAATTTGATTCTCTAATTGGTTAGATATTATCCAATAGTCTAACCTACTTTGAATTAAAGGATTAGTCTGTCTGTAAGTAAATTGGATCTTATCTGGGTTTCTTTTTCTCCAAATATCACACATATCAAAGCTTCCAAGAAAATGTTC
Source organism: Arbacia lixula (assembly GCA_963669155.1). Classification (NCBI taxonomy): domain Eukaryota; kingdom Metazoa; phylum Echinodermata; class Echinoidea; order Arbacioida; family Arbaciidae; genus Arbacia; species Arbacia lixula. The sequence goes on along the minus strand of OZ022582.1, from coordinate 24,151,242 downwards.
AAATTCTAAATTAAATGAATACCCTCTATTACTTCCTTTACTCGAGATATCAATATCAAAATTTTGGATCATATTAAAATCCCCGCCAATAATCATATGGTAGTTGTTGGGGTTAAAATTATTAAGGTTGTCAGTTAAATTATTCAAAAAATCTATTTGTTCCTGCTGTTTTTCCCGAACAGGAAAATAAACATTGCAAAGGATATATTTTGTTTTGTGTGCATCAATCTCCAATATTACATACCTCCCTTCTGGGTCCCTTTGATGTCTTGTTACCTTCAAATTCAGTTTATTTGAGATTAGAATACAAACTCCCCGACTATGGTTACTACCATGACTAAAAAAACTTAGCCCACTCCATTCCCTCTCCCACCGATCCTCCACATCAACTTTACTAAAAGTTTCCTGAAAGAAAATAATATCCCCTCTTTGAATACTCCAATTGATTATAGCATTTCTTTTAGTTTCATCTCTAAGACCCTTAACATTTAAAGAAATGAGGTTTAATTTATTCTTTGGGCTATCTGTCATAAATTTTATTGTATATCATCTTTTGTACCGATAATACATCTATAAGTATCTCAACATTATTGGAGTATTTACTTTCTGGAAATTTTGTTGATATTGAAAAGAGCACAATACATGGCGGTTTAGCTTTCTCACCCTTAACAGAAAAATTCAAAGACACAACATGAAAGTAACTTAGACTACATAACACAAAACAAAAAGAAAAAAGACTTGACAGCATAAATGAAGGAAGACACACGGGCACTGAAAAAGAAAGACAGCCTATAGCAACAAAAATAAAGACAACCCTCCCTCCCCCTACCCCCGGACCGGAATTCCATCCCTTTCACCTGTTACGCAACCTATATCGAATACACCTGCTGTTACCCTGGATATCTAAGTCATACTCTATCACATGAATTGAAGTGTGCTTTGAAAGACAAGTCTATATGACCCGCTTTCTAAAGATTCCCATGAAACACCTTACAATTCGTCGTATAAACTTGTAAATAAACTACCTAGACTAGTGGATCCTTTTTAAAGTATTCCTGTACTGCTGTGCATGGTATTATTGAATTTACATTCCTGCGTGTACTAGCAAAACAATATTGAAACTTAAATTTGAATTTAAAAAAGAAAGAAAAAAAAAATCAACAACAAACTAACATTGTGGATTTTTTTAACTGTTACTCTTTCGTCCACCTGTTAAGAGTTCTTTGCATCTTTAACTCTAACATACATGTACACTAAATGCCATGCTTCGATACATTTCTAAAGATCACATTCTCGTCACAACAAACTTGCAAAGTGAATGATTTTACTAGAAACACATTTACATTGCCCATACAAGCCTACATGCATATACAGGACAAAAAAAAAAAAACACTAAGGAGATGAAATTATCTCAATTTTTCCTTGAAGTGTATCCTGACACACCCACCTATTTTTCATTTGAAACCTTTCATTCAGTGAATTGTAAAGGAAAAAACACAACAGAATTAGCCACATGTGCATGCATGCCTTGTATTTACAAAAACGGCAATGTCTACAATTACAATAAACAATGTCCCAGGGCCTTATTGTTCTCTGGAGTATCCTAAAAACAAAAACTTTCAATCCTTGTTCTCTTTTACAACTAGAACTTTGCAATGCCAATCTTCAGTAGTCATACGGAAACCACTTTGATAAACACAACCCATACATATATTGCACATACATGTAGATGTAATGTACATGTATTAACGACTATTGTTGTGCAATAACTTTGTAGATGAAATAATTGTATCAGGCAATATTCAGTTTATAGCGCCATCTAGAGTTGTGCGACAAACAGTGTAATCCCAATCATGAACCGAGAATAAACAACGAAGACCAATCTGGTAAATTCATTGTGTATAATTCATTATGTTCGAACATCCTAATTACTAGAATCTATATAATCAATCTACAAACAAGGCAACCAACATTACACTGGAAACCCGGCTATAGATTACATTTTTGCAGGATGTTCATAACATACGCGAGATCATTACTCTAGAATCCACAAATCCACATGACTCAACTTTGCACGTACTGCTGAAGCAGTACTGCACACGATCTACGTGCATTCATATGTAGCCTAGGTACTAGGCTGTGAGGTGCATGGACACAACCCAATCTGTTATCAAGTATGTCTGGTAACACAGATTATGCTCAATCCCATCCTCACTCCTAGCCAGAGGATCTATGACGTCATTAGGGCGAAGTCTGTGTTACCAGACATAGTTATTAACAGACTGGGTTGTGTCCATGCACTCACAGCCTAGTACCTACGCTAATCCATATGCCGTTGTTGTCTCGCGTACAAAGGGTAAACCTACCTTCAAGGCGTGAATTGCATACTTTTGATGTTATTGAAGCTTCGTCGAGTGGGATTACCGTGTGAGTTTCCTGGCTTCCAGGCTGTTACGCATTTTCATTTCAAACTACAATATTCAATAAACGGTTCTGGCTGAAATACTAGACTAACCAGTCTTAATTCCTTTTCTAGTTCGCAAAAGGAGAATAAAAGAGCATGGAAAGAGAGACTAGTTTGTTAGTACCAGTTTTTATTTTTTTTAAGTTTGAATTAGCAATGTCCAAAAGCCTGAAAGCCAAGCTAACATTACCATTACTCGCTGCGTCGGTTCAAATCACATTTCATCTGTATTATGTCTACATGTACACCTGTTCATATTTTTGTTATGTAGTGGAAAAAGAGATAGATTTGTAGCCTAGGTTCCAGCCTGTAGATATATTTCTTTATGTTACCTTGCCGTAATCACAACCGAGTTTGGACACCTATAGGCGAAATTTCCCTGGAGTGAGCGAAAATGAAAGAGTGCTTACTGCATATCCTTTTCGTCCAGACTGCGTAAGTCATGTATGCATGCAGTGTCTACATCAGTCTTCAGTCTTGATTGAATATTTTGGTTTAGAAATGTCCTGTAGGCCAAGCTAAGATGAGTATGGATTTTTCTGAACATTCATCACAACTTCATACATTTCCTCGTCGATTGACCGATTGCCCTTAAAATGTCAGAAGTCTGTTTCTCCGAACTGTACACCCCACACTTTCCATCTTCGAATCAACTGAAATTTGGGTTCACATGACATTATTTATGATTTGTGATTTGTTATAGCAACTGCGAGTATCCATATGACGTATGGTTCCTATAATGGCGGTACATGCGTATGTGAATGCATGTTGAAGAGCAGAGGCGGGGCAGGGACATGATAGAGACTCTGTCCCTGGGTAGGGTGAACCCCGTGAGTGTCACAAGTATTTTTTTCACAAATAATTATCAAAGAGCAAGAGTTTACCTGGCACGCAAAGGGTTAAGAACGATCAGAGAACAAAGAAAGGGGGTAGAGACAGAGGGAGGGGGGGGGGGGAGGGATAGGGAGAGAGAGAGAGTGTGTGAGAGAAAGGGGGAGAGAGGGGGGTAGAGAAAGAGGGAGAGAGAGGGTGGGATAGGAAAGAGAGAGTGTGAGAGATATGGGGATAGAGAGAGAGAGAGAGAGAGAGGGAGAGAGAGAGAGAGAGAGAGAGAGAGGGGGGGGGGAAAGAGAGTGTGTGTGAGTGAGAGAGATAGGGCGAGGGAGAGAGAAGGAGAGAGAGGGAGAGAGAGAAAGAGGGATAGGGAGAGAGAGTGAGAGATTGGGGGAGAGGGGGAGGGAAAGAGAGAGGGGGAGTGAGAGAGAGAGAGAGAGAGAGAGTGGGGAGAGAAGGGGGAAGAGGGAGAGAGAGAGAGAGAGAGAGAGAGAGGGAGGGGGGGGGGACAGAAGAGAGACAGAGAGACAGAGAGAGAGAGAGAGAGAGAGAGGGGGGGGTGAAAGAGAGAGAGAGAGGTAAAAGTGATGAGGAGGGGTAGGTGGTGGGGGTTGTTGTTGGCGAAAGACAAAGGCTCTTTTCAACTTCCAGTGTGAGTGACATTGTGTCCTCGTTCAAGGGTTCACCCAAGATGCCACGTGTAAACATGATGGATACCACGTTTAAACATGATGCATACCAATGTTGCCGGGATCTCCCGCGGAAATACCATAATTGCGAGATCTAGCCTACACTCTCAGCCCGCTTGCAAAAAACCCCACGTCTGCCACTGGTGGCTGGCACGGTTGACTTAGTTACCATTATGTTTATTTGTTATTATTGTGTATTCATAGGTGTTCGTCAGTGAGATTTTTTTTACTCTCTAACTATTTAGTGAAAGGGATTTGTGGCGGTAATTTCAATTTTGAAACGGAATCGAAGGATTAAATCTTACTGCGCTTTCCCGTCAACCATAAAGAGCCAGGTGGTTAAGTCGCTACCCAGTAAGAAGAAGAACCAGGTTCGAATCCATATGGTTTATGGTTCCACGTTTTTTTCTTCATAATTACTTATAAATTACAGGATGGAGCACGCTATCCTCACGACTGGGTGTATGTCTACACACATATTGTCAACATCGTCTCTTGTTCTATAGATCATTATATAGTTTAGTCATGATATCACAACTTCACAAGTATTCATTGGGATATTTAGAAACGACGTCCTTATGATATTTACTCAGCTATTATTCGAGCATTTTCCTCTTTACCAGTCCGCCCATTCAAATGAGAACTTGGGAGAGATTTGTCTACTGGAAAGGGACATGTTTTTTAATAACTCGCTGTAGAAATGAGTCAAGAGTCTCCTCTTATTATGATACCGTATACAATACTGCATACAATAGATTAACGAACTGTCGGGGAAAGGGGATAGTTACACGATAGATTAGAAAAATCCATTTTGGCGGTCAATGACATTAGAAAACCACGGGAAATGGAAGAATAAATTGTATCAGAACTTTCCTCTCAGTGATAGATCTGGAAACTGACTATGAGCGAAATTAAAGTAATTGATGGATTTTGAGAAGGTTTTGGGCGGGTCGTCCGAAACCTATAGCCTAGAGACTGGAGACCGCTGTACCTTATGCCCCCCCCCCCCCTCCGATTAATGATGAATACGATACAGATGAGTTGCCTTATATGGTTATGAAGGCATAATGTACAGCATCGTTGTTATCTCCAAATTTGATTTGCATTTTAACAAAAATTATGATTATGAAAGCACATGTGTACCATTCTTGTATATGCTAATCCTTTGATTCATGCACAGTTGTTCGGATTGGTAATGTGTGCAAATTTCACTTCCGAGTTCCGATAACTCTAGACTCACCTACAACCCACGAGCGACATCTTCTCCGAACATGCTCAAAGATGACGTTCTTTTTCTCCCACAGTCATGATCAGTGTAGTTCGAGTATCGGATTAATGCTTTCAAAATTGCTTCCCCAGACCTTATTTTCCCCCTAGCTATTCCAACAATCGAGATGCTAGACCCGTGGTATGCGTATCACTTTTCCTCATAAACAAGCAAGCATTTCATATCAAAATAGCGTCCTAGCGGGTGCCGATTCTGCAATTGTGATCCATTTAGCGACATGTTTTTCTTGCGCTTTGTGTCCGTTGACTTCTGTCGCAGAAAGGCAAATAAAGAGGTACAGAGGTGACCAGGCTCACGGGAAGGGAGAAAGAGAACTTGATAACTTTGGCAGGAGTCTGGAAGTCAAGTGCAGGCAATTGTTGACCCTTTTGTCCCCGTGTTCTTAACGAGGCCAACATATGTTTATTCTAGAAAAGCACACCGCTACTGAGAGTGTTTAAAGGAGCGGTATACTGACGTGGAAGCGGTGATTTGCCATTGGTCCAATCCTAGTTGGTCCACTCACCATTTCGTCTACTATCACATGCTGAAATGTATGGGTAAGGGTTAGGGTAGGGGGTCTGGATTAGGGTTAACAGTTGAGGTTGTGGTGTAGATTAGAGTTGTTGATTAGTTAACCCAGTATGTTAATCTAAAACGGTATTTTAAAGGGTTCCTTGTAGACGAAATGGTGAGTGGACCAACTGGGATTGGACCAAATGGTAATAAACCCAGCTGGCATGGGGCCGGCGCCCGACCCAGCTGCCTCAACCCTTCCAGTACCAAACATCGCATCCCCATACTGACTCACTACACATTACCATGCCGTTGGTAATGAGAGGGTTCATCATTACAATTAGTAGACGTGTCTTCGCTGATTTAATCTATCACCGGGGTACTGGGGCGATATCCGTGATACATGTACCTTACTAAGAAAGTTACTAAAGTGCATCGAAATGCATGCATTGTAGTAACCAACTAGGCTAGTAAGCTTTCACGAATAATATGGCTCCTGGTGTCTGAATTTATATTCATGGTCTTGTATTTATTCACGACTTCAACAAAATATGAATATTTACAAAGAGATTTTAGGCATGCACCCAGTAGTAAGGATAGCGTGCTCCGTCCTGTAAATAAATGAAAAACAAGTCAGAAAAAAAAAATCTTGGAACCAGACGGGATTTGAACCTGCAATCTACTGAAATAGAAATAGAAATAGAAATATGTTCGAATGTATAAGGGATGTAATTTTGATTGCAGTCATTGTGTCTATGAATTACAAAAATGCGATGAAGAATTTGGCCTTGGAATGTAGAATGTGCCTGATTCATTATAACCAAGGAAGGTGGGGAACAGCTGATGATACTGAGAGTATGTATCTAGGGTACGCTGAATTGGTGAGGAAAGGTTCTGCATTATACCTCCTTGGAAAGAACACTGTCAACGGTGTGATATATGACATGCGAAAGTCTCAGTTTCAATATCTGCGTTATCTATCATTTTTATCATTACCGTGTGCCACAAGAAATATAGGTCCAATTCCCCCTACGAGGCCTTTAAAAGCCACTTCTGGAATTTTCCCGTACTTGGCCTTGAGCTGTCCGGCGGCTGGCTACATTCATCGAAATCGACTTTGACCGTCGTTGGTGTCGCATTTCATTTTTGTTGTTGCCGAATGGGCATTGTCATCAAGCCCCGCCCACTTTGGCCTGACGTTCGTGGAGCGAAGGGTGTCTTGTTTGGAGGGGTGCAGGTGTGAAGAAGAGCAGAGATGTCAAAACAGAGAGAGGTGGGGGGTAGAACGAAAGAGAGTGACTTAAAGAGAGAGAGAGAGAGGGGGCGGAGAGAGATATACGGTCATAGAGAGGAAGAGAGAGAGAGAGAGAGAGAGAGAGAGAGAGAGAGAGAAAAGAAAGAGAGAGACGGCCAGAGAGAGAGAGAGAGAGAGAGAAAGAGAGAGAGAGAGAGAGAGAGAAAGAGAGAGAGAGAGAGAGAGACAGAGAGACAGACAGACAGACAGAGAGAGAGAGAGAGAGAGAGAGAGAGAGAGAGAAGGCGCGTGGAGTGATGAGGGGTGAAAAGTATGAAGGGTGCACTCAAATATAGTTGTGAGGCCAATTTTAATAATACAACTTCATGCATATTTTCTTCTATTGAAGGCATTGATTGATCAGCATGATTTCCTATAACAAAAACAAAAAACCCACCGAGACCTATTCAAAGTTTGGATATGAAAACCTATTAAAAGTTGTTTTTGTTCAAAGGTCATTCACTCGACATGCTCGAAAGAAATTGGAAGAGATCGCTGTAAAAAATAGCATCTTACCAAAAGTTTATTCGGTGGCATATCGTATGGCGGGCAGTGTTAATTGTTTATGTTGACCTTCGTTTTTATTCAGTCATCCATCACCCAGTCGTGCGGTTGGACATGCTTGTTTTTCCGTCCCGTTCATCATGTTCGAGTTCGTATATCGTCTCTTGTAACAGTCACCCAAAATCACTTTCATTTAAAGGAATGTAATTGTGCTGTCGGTATGGTTTACTAGTATGAGTAACTTTGTGACTGGGACGGAGACTAGCCGCCGAATGAACTTTCGGTGGTGTTGGATGTTGTCTGGAAGCGGCTGGTGAGAGTCTGACGGACAGGCCATCGCCACCAGGAGCAAGCCAGAGCCACCACCGCAAACCAGCGGGAGAAGACGCAGTGCATCCATCTGGCCGATTCACACTCGCGGGTAGAAAGTTGCCCCTCTCTCAGCTAGCGAATCGCAGCACGTCTCAGTTGGTGGCGTGTACAGACGGTGTGTACCACTTCCCGTGAATCTGGAAAACTTCCCCTGTCCGACAGCATCTCAGACCAGCATCAGATCAGGTAGTTTGACCCTGGTCAAAAGGGCTGGAAACATCACCTGTTAATTCACCATCGTTCATGAAGACCCTACATACCAGTCAAGCAGTGATCTATTTATATTCTGGCGGAAATATTGGCCATTGTACATAGAGCAAGTGGAAACATGATCCTATATTCCTGGACGTAGTAAACTACAGTCGGATGTATTGCGAGATGTCTGGATCTACCGCACGCACCGTCACTATGTTTCTTCATGTTAAATGTGGCAATGAGCTAACGTCATCGTAGACATAGTACATGTAGTAGACTCTGGGTAAGAGGAAGGATATGCGTATGCCGCCGTGGAAGAAGGAAAGCACTTCATGAGCTTGTTCGCGCCTTATACAAGCTTATCCCGGACGTCTGTGTTTATGCGATCTAGATTGATTAAGACTAGCGAGATAGGCCAGTTATCATGCAATACCACCGCCAGTGCAACAGGCCCACAGCACTGTGATATACCATCCCCGTGTCGATGTGACATCGAAACCCGACATCGTGACCCATCCTAGCAACATCTAAGTGCCGTGATGCGTTTCAAATAACATCTGTCCATCGACTTCGAATAAACCAAGTTCATCGCACAGTCGTTCTGCCGTATGGATTTACATCACAAACTACGAATGATGACCAATGTGAGTTAAGCCTTTTCCTGGTTGATACAATGGACAGTGTGTACATAGGTCGTGTGAATGCACTGCGCCTTCAAGTTATCTGATATTTGCAGTATGAGTCATAACGCGCGCTGGCCTAAATCTTCCGTCTGAACCAGCTATTCGAGACAAGAGAGAAGTCATCAGTTGGGAACAATATTTCTTCAGTCTATATCCAGGCAGCCAGTCGGCACTCGACAGGAATTTTAATACCCGGCAGTTTTTTAGTAAACACCTTTCCGTGGGGCATATCGGACGATGAACATTTGTAGCGAAATGTTGTAGTCGTGGTTAATAGCTCCATAAGATTATGTTATCGTCTGAGACGGTCGATGTATTTATGTTGGAAACATCTTTGAACTCGCTTTTAGTTTTATCGACGGGGAAGTGCACGTGTGCAAATATTATGTTGCATACTAGTAATCATCTTGTTTTGATGCTTTGGAATTTTCTTCGTCCTGGCTGTTGGGATTCCTACATGCGTGTAATACAGCTCTGACTTGGAGCGTGCAGTGTGCAGCAGCCTCGTGTATATATGATCTATGATATCTTGTTGAATACGCCTCCAGCTGTCTCGTGACGATATGATTGATATGATGATGAAACACGATTCTTGCTCCGAATGAAGCCTTGTATGTGATGACAGGGTTAGGTATAATATCTTCTTGCTCTCAACAAGTGAACTTTGTATCCAAGTACTTTAATATGGTGTCGTATTTAGGCTACGTGTAATATGCTACATTATAAGTTAGTGGATGTATAACAAAAAGCGTCGTGCAGCGGGAACCGAGTAAGCTCCGCATGGGCTCCGGCTGGCCCAGCATCTCGCTCGGGGAAGCGTAATTACAGGGACCTTCTCTTACCTCTGCCCGCTATTCGCCATACCCTTTCCATGCCGGTTTCTTGCATTCTCCTCCCTCCTCCTTTTTGCTCTTCGCCACTTTTCTGGAACACTAAACTTTTTGTCACAGCTGGCGTGATGACGTGTTGACACTGATTTACATTCGCAGTGCAAGGTTCCTTCGCCCCCCCCCCCCCCCCCCACTTCTGTGTTTCTACCCCATCTGCTCCACCAAACACATATGTATATCATCCATCATTGTCGGGTCTACAGCTCGCAGACACGATTTCGGTGACGGGTTCACGGACAGATTCGCGACTTGTTCCTCCCTTGACATCCTCAACTTTCGACATGTCATCGGCCCACTTTATGTAAACGCCCCGGCCGAAAATAGAGAGCTCCAAGATGCACCAAAGAAGGTGACATCACCCACCATCGTAATACATTGTATTGTTGGTGTGCCTCGGGAAGTTTGGTCACGTGGTGTGATACTCACAAAAGCAATGCAATTAATATGAAGTGTGATTGCTGTACGTGCCTACTTAATTGTAAAACGCGAACGTGATGCGATTTCACCGTGACTGCTGTATCACCTAATTAATTCACAAACGCGAACCTGTGTGATTTCACCGTTTTTGAGAGGGAAACTCTGTAAATCATCGTATTGTGTCAGAAAGCATTGCAATAAACCTATGGCAGTTTATTCGCTCTGAACAAGAACGACTGCGGTGTCAACTAGAAGAAGGATGCGACCGCCTGATGCCATTAGGTCAAGGAATTGTACATGATTTATAGCGGTGTATATTTGGCGTCAGGATTTATTACATTCATGAAAACGGAGCGTGGGAAATCACGTATTAGTGTTACAATTTGTTTGGCCACATCAATCAGTTTTAATTGACGCGGTATTTAAAAACAAATTAAACTTGTTTAATGTCAAAGCTCACTGGAAAAACCCATTGCTTCTTTGTCTTTTAAAATAAAGGAATTTTCAGAGCTGGAGCTATCACGTGCTTTGGAATCAGGACATCCGGAAATACTTGAAAGACATGAGAGAAGGTGCATCGTTAACAAGATGGTTCTGACAGGACGTCTACCAAACATAAGAGCTTCAACTATATGCCAGTAGAACCGCCAGCTTTGACACAGGCATTGCACCCCAATGATACACTAGGGTGATATTATTCGCGTGGCATATGGTACTCGCCCCATCCCCGCGTGCACATGACCTTCAAGCAATTTTTATCGGATTACAAGTGATAAATTCTAATTGACATATGGAAAGTGACAACAGCTACTTAGCTCCATTACTTAATTGGGATTTGCATTAAATACAACTAAGATTCGCACCGGAGCAAATGGTTAGACATTAATGATTATTCGCTTCAAAGAATCTGAGCGTTTCCGCCCTTTCATACTCTACCCTTATCCTCGTTGCCATAGGATACCATCATGCCTCGCATCGGCCGTTTCGTGTATTTTCTCGTCCTCGTCATCTCAACAGCGACTGTCGTCTTCGTGTCGATATTCGCAGCAGGACTCCCGGGACAAAATGTAATCCAACTTCGAAGAAGATTGTTAAGTCGTAAACACGTGCTAAACGGAGAGGTGGGTGATGGAGAGGGGGTGGGGCGGACGGTAGGACGAATCTTTGAGGGAGATTCAACGTTGGTCGCCACTCCTGAACATACACATGGAGAAACTGTGGATGTGATGGAACCATCGGTAGGTCTCCGTGAAGACAAGACGCCACTCCTGGTTCAGGACAAAACCAATCCGCAAGGAACCCCGAGCAACACGGCCAGGACCAAGACGTTCACGGTTAACATGACGCAGATACAGGTATAGTACTGTTCCACAAAAATAATCATTTAGAAGGATAAGCTCACTCTCATACCTCGTTGGAGAGACAAATTGTTTATTTAATCATGTTAACTTTTAGATCTATCGGCCGCATTTGACACCGTAGACCACACTTTACTCATCAATACTCTGACTAGTTTAGGGGTTCAAGGCAAGGCTTTAGAATGGCTGAACTCATATCTTTCCTCACATTCACAGTCAGTCCTTCTGAATGGTGTTACCTCCTCATCTCGATCAATGGTCTGCGGTGCCACCCTAGGTTCTGTTGGAGGGCCCATTTTGTTCTCTGTTTATTTAACAGAGCTCAAAGATATTTTCCAACGTCACTCCGTTCATTATCATTTATATGCGGATGATATTCAGATTTTTGTTTCTTTTTCACGCAATCAAACTATTGCCACCCAAACTATTTGTAATCTGGAAAGGTGTATAATGGGCATTGATACTTGGTTGAAGTCACACTCATTTCTTTTGAACCAAAGTAAATGTGAGTTTTTACTTTTTGGCTCAAAATCTCAACTCAACAAATTAGACATTTATTCCATTTCCATCTCAGGTAGCAACATTCCCTTGTCAAAATCATGTCACAACCTTGGTGTTGTGTTTGACTCCCATATGTCTATGTCCAATCAGATTCCAAGTATTTGCAGATCAGTTTGCTATCAATTGTGCAACATTGGATTTATAAGAAAGTATCTCACTCGCTCTGCAACAGAGAAGCTATTACATTCACTCATTTCGTCGCGGCTTGATTTGGTAAAGGCCTCCTTTACAACTTACCAAACTCTCAAATTGGGAAACTGAAGAAGTTACAAAATGCAGCTGCACGCATTGTAACTTTAACCGACAAGCGCAGCCATGTCACCAGTGTCTTGAAAAGTCTTCATAGGTTGCCCTTGAGGGAACGTCTTGTCTTTAAAATACTTATTTTAGTCTTTCATATTGTCAACGGACCTTCCCCAGTCACAATAAATCTTTAATTCACAACTATTAACCATCACGAACCTTAATATTCTCCACATGCGGTCTTTTGCAAATTCCGGTTTCAAAGAGATCGCGGGGAGAACGGGCCTTTGCTCATGCAGGGCCAACCCTGTGGAATTCTCATCCACAGAGTTTGAAAACCCTGACGTCAGTGACTACCTTCAAGGGCAACCTAAAGACATACCTGTATAATGGTGCTTTTTGACATACAAGTTCATATCTGTATTTTATTTTTTCTCTCTCTTTAATTTGTTCCGAAGCGCCTTGAGCATCTAATTAAGAGGGAAAGTGCGCTATATAAATTGTATGTATGTATGTATTATTATTATTATTATTATTATTATTATTATTATTATTATTATTATCATTATTATTATTATTATTATTCAACTTGTCAGTAGTAATGATGTAATGATGTACACATAGTTAATTACTAGTAGCACTACCACAGTTCATTGAAACCTTCCTTAGCGACTATATATCTGTATAGAAAGACGATATGTCTGTATAAGCAAAACAAAAAGGTCAGTCGTCCTCCCCCCCCCCCCCCCCCCCCCTCTCTTCCAATGAAAATCGCATGAATTTTTATCGACATCGCTTTAAGCGGAATAACTTGGCAGGATTGTTCCTATACATTTTTACATTTTTTTATGCCTCCGCCACGAAGTGGCCGGAGGCATTATGTTTTCGGGTTGTCCGTCCGTCCGTCCGTCCGTCCGTCCGTCCCGAATCCGTTTAGGCAATATCTTGAGAACCGTTCAGCAGATTTGCTTCAAACTTGGTACATTTATGTATTGCATAAAACTAATGAAGTGTGTAAAATTGGGGTCAAATCTGATTGAGGTCAAAGGTCAAAGGTCAATGAACTTTGTAAAAATTGCCCCAAAATGACCTTTTCCACAATAAATCCAAATCCAAGGATGCTTTTCTCATTAAACATGGTACAAAGATGGATCACTACTTGGGGATAGACTGGTGACACTTTTAGTAAAATTCCTGAAAGGTCAGAGGTCAAAGGTCAATGAAATTTGTGAAAATTTGCCAAAAATTGACCTTTTTCTCAATAAATCCAAATCGAAGAATGCAATTCTCATTAAACATGGTACAAAGATGGATCACTACTTGGGGATAGACTGGTGACACTTTTGGTAAAATTCCTGAAAGGTCAGAGGTCAAAGGTCAATGAAATTTGTGAAAATTTGCCAAAAATTGACCTTTTTCACAATAAATCCAAATCTAAGAATGCAATTCTCATTAAACATGGTGCAAAGATAGATCACTACTTGGGGATAGACTGGTGACATTTTTGTTAAAATTCCTGAAAGTTCAGAGGTCAAAATTCAATGAACTTTGCCAAAATTGGCTAGAAATTGCCCCAAACCCTTAATTTTTCACAATAAATCCAAATCCAATGGTGCAATTCCAACCAAACATAGTGAAACGATGGGTAGACTGGTGACCTTGTTGGTGAAATTGCTGGAGAGTTCAAAGGTCAAAGGTCAATGAACTTTGCCAAAAATTAGCTAAAAATTGCCTCAAAGTGATAATTTTCAAAAAATTATGAAAATCTGATGGAGCAATACCAACCAAACATGGTGCAAAGATGGATCACTACTAGACTGATGACATTTTTGGTGAAATTTCTCAAAGGTCAGGGATCAAAGGTCAATGAACTTTGCCAAAATTGGCTAAAAATTGCCCCCAAATAGATATTTTTCACATTGAATCCAATACTAAAGATTCATTTCAAACCAATACATAGTACAGAGATGTATCACTTCATGGAGGTAGACTGGTGAAGTTTGGGTAAAATTCCTGAAAGGTCAAAGGTCAATGAACTTCACCCAAAATTGGCTAATTTTAAACAAACTTGATACAAGGATGGATTTAGACAGACTGGTTAGATTGGAAGTCAAAGAAGTAAGAGGTGAAAAGTCAATGAACATTGCCAAACTTGGCTAAACTTGAAAAAACAGAATGTGATATTTTCATTTCACATAGGAGCAATGGTACATTGCCCACCAAACATACACATTTTCTGAGAATAGCAAAGAGGCGGAGGCATATTTATCGACTGCGTGGCAGTCGAATTGCTCTAGTTTTAAAGGAAAAGTGTTATTTGGCAAAAGTCACAGAAGTAACATTTGGAGTTTCATGTGAAACAAGATTTTGGTGAATTATGCTTCTAGTGTTTGGTAAAGTGCTATTATCGTTTGATCATCCATCGTTTGACCCCCTCACACCTATATGATATTGTGTTTGACTGCTTCTGACATACGAAATAGTTTTAATACGTGTGATAACTCATAACATGATATGTTCTGCGTTACTAGGCAGTCTGCTCTTGACAGATACGCACAGTACATGAGGATATCTGTGAGCTGCTTTATGGTTATGCACGCACGGTTGGCTGTTTTGAATGATCATCACTATGTTTGTTTGCATATTTCTCTGGATACTGCGTGATGCCTGTCAAGGTCCTATTCGTAATGCATGATTATGTTTGCGAAACTCGGTACAATAGCAATGTCACGTTTCCCAGTTATTTACGAGATCTAATTGATAATACTTTATTCGTCGCGAGTCAGCAAGGAAATCATACTGCATAAGAACGATTGTTGTGTTGCATTTGTAATGGAATACTCCTACGATTACAAAGGTCCTATTCGAAATGCATGATTATGTTTGCGAAACTCGGTACAATAGCAATGTCACGTTTCCCAGTTATTTACGAGATCTAATTGATAATACTTTATTCGTCGCGAGTCAGCAAGGAAATCATACTGCATAAGAACGATTGTTGTGTTGCATTTGTAATGGAATACTCCTACGATTACAAACATTATTGGAAGTTTTTAAAGTATTTGAATTTTGAAATTGTCATCCATTTCTCAAGCTGCAATGGAACACCGACAGTGGTGTCATCATATCCATAGATATGCAGGTTTTTGGTTCTTAAAGGGCATATACTGTACTGGGAAGGCAAAAAAGCCTTCAAAATGTAATTGTTTGCAATCTTCTTGCAAATGGTCTTAAATTCATGTATTGTCTATTTAAGAAGCTTGCTGGAAGTTATTTGCCCTTTAATGATCTATATTTGGAGTAATGAGTGATTACATCACAAATCCTCAAAATGTTCGGGCCGAACATTTTGAGGATTTAATCATTAATCATTAATTACTTCATTTGGGGATCATTTGAGGGCAAATAACTTTCAGCAAGCTTCTAAAATGGACAATACAAGAATTTAAGACTATTGGCAAGAAGATTGCTAACAATTAAATTTTGAAGGCCTTTTTGCCTTCCCAGTACAGTATATACCCTTTAACAAGATTATTCAAGTGAGTCCCACATTGTTTACCGTTCTAGCGTCTGTCCCTGTTATGATCACCTCTATTTGCTCTACCCACACAGTTTAGAACCAGTTCTCTTCGATGCTCTGAAAGGCTTTGGGATGCTGCTAATGCTATTCATCAAATTCAATGAAATAATAATGAATTTCCTGCAAATATAAGTTGGAATACACTCTACACTACGCACAAGAATGCACCACATGACGCTACAAAGCACAATGCTGCGGGAAGAAAGGTACCCCCCTCCCACCCAGTTATTTCTGCTACTACTACTACTACTACTACTACTACTACTACTACTACTACCAGTCTACCACTCCTACCACAACTTCCCGTGATTGTTTTTCCTCTACTGCTTCTTCTACTGTTGCTGTTCTTATTATTGTATTTATTTATTTATTTATTTATTTATTTATGCAACTCTTCTTTAAATATACAGGGTAGACAACCTCAGTTTAAAAAAAAACTGCTTTACAGGTGCGCCCTGTATATACATACAAAACAATTACAATTACCATCACCATTACTACTACTACTACTACTGTTACTTCTACTGCGACCACTACTTCTATGGTACTAATTTTACTGTTACTTCTGCTACGATCACCACAACTACTGTTTTTATGTCATCGCCAAAAAGAACTAAAAAGTGGATATCGTTGAACAGAGGCACGAATAAATATCGTCAGAGTATCTTGTTGCATACGTCGCTTCATATTCAGCTTATTTAGGTTATTCCTTGGTTGTTTGACCTGGGAGATGTCAAAACTCTCCATGGTTATGCCCTGTCCCTCTTGCTTATGATTAGGGCCCTTACTCACAAGTTTCTCTTGAAGGGAGTATACTGTACTGGGAAGACAAAAATCCCTTCAAAAGGTAATCATCAGCAATCTTCTTGACAGTGGTCTTATATTCATGTATTGTCCATTTTAGAAACTTGCAGAAAGTTATTTGCCCTAAAATTATTCACATTTGGAGTAATCAGTGATTAACTCACAATTCCTCAAATTGTTCGGGGGGAACATTTAGATGATTTGTGATTTAATCACTAATTATTCCATATCTGTATCATATGAGGGCAAATAACTTTCTGCAAGTTTCTAAAAATTAATGGACAATACATGAATTTAAGACCATTTGCAAGAAGATTACTCACGATTACCTTTTGAAGGCTTTTTTGTCTTCCCAGTACAGTATACTCCCTTTAAGTCATACTGCAGACCTAATAATTAAAAATGCAACCACTTTATGAATTGGGCAAGAGAGACCCATATGTTGGATGTACATGTATCACTGTTTCGGGCACATTTTGACGATCTATATGCACGGTGACATAAACGACCCTGATTAGAACATTTCTCCCTGGTGTTTCAGTTACTAAGTCATATTGCAGTCAGTGCAGTGTATCTAATAATTAAAAATGCAACCACTTAATGAATTGGGCAAGAGAGACTCATATGTTGGATGTACATGTATCACTGTCTCGGGCACATTTTGACGCTCTATATGCATGATGACATAAACGACCCTGATTAGAACATTTCTCCCTGGTGTTTCAGTTACTAAGTCATACTGCAGTCAGTGCAGTGTATCTAATAATTAAAAATGCAACCACTTTATGAATTGGGCAAGAGAGACCCATATGTTGGATGTACATGTATCACTGTTTCGGGCACATTTTGACAATTTATATGCACGGTGACATAAACGACCCTGATTAGAACATTTCTCCCTGGTATTTCAGTTTTTAATTGGTCGTTGTGCCATACCACGGTCCCATGCGTGTGGCTAATGATGCGCCGTGTGTGAAATGAACGTGGGATTCATTGAGGAGGAAAGACAGCAAACTAGGGGTACGGTGTAGCCTAGGTACTAGGCTGTGAGGTGCATGGTCACAACCC
Source organism: Arbacia lixula (assembly GCA_963669155.1). Taxonomy (NCBI): domain Eukaryota; kingdom Metazoa; phylum Echinodermata; class Echinoidea; order Arbacioida; family Arbaciidae; genus Arbacia; species Arbacia lixula. The sequence goes on along the minus strand of OZ022582.1, from coordinate 24,133,503 downwards.
AGCCTGTCAACAACTGTGTCTGGTAACACAGACTACGCCTTAATGACGTCATAGCTCCTCTAGCTTCTTCCCCTCTGGGCGTAGTCTGTGTTACCAGACATAGTTGTTGACAGACAGTGTTGTGTCCATTCACCACACAGCCTAATACCTAGACTAGGTACGGTGCAGCTCGTCAGGGTGCGGGTGTGTGTCTGTGTGGGTGTGTGTAAATAAAAGTAAATCAATAAAAATAATTTAATCCAAAAAAAAAAGAAAATTCTAACGAAATTAAGAGGTGATCTGTCAATCATGACAGACCACCTAATAACATGGATAGTTGCCCACACTATTGCAATTGTCACGACTGTCATGGTACTGCGCCACGTCAAAAACGTCATAAACGGCAGTAGATTATGCAAGTAGCATTTGTACGAAGGAGGTGTGCGTAGATTGGGGTACATAACGATGCTGGAGACAAAAAAGACACATTATCGCACATGATTAATGGACCGTCACCTGCGTCACTAGGCAATTTAATAAGTGTGTATGAAATATATAAATATAAGTATAAACTAGAGATATAGGAGTTAATAGGTTTTCATGAAATTGCTCGTAGATGACGTCACGGTCATGCAATGATCTTGAAAAATATTACAATAACAAGTTCACATATATACATATACATGGTAAAGATTTGATAAAACATGACACATACATTATTGAGATATAGATGCCACAGAAAAAAGGGGGGGGGGTATGAATAACAATAAATAAATGAAAATAATTAAAAAAAAAAAGAAAGTTCTAGCGAAATTAAGAGGTAATCTGTCAATACATACTTGGGTATTGTGTTGTCATAATACTTATACCCAAAAGCCTTCCTCGCATCCGTCACTTGGCCGATTCCAAACTACAGAGACGGGATAATCCCACGCCAAGAACCAAAAGGGGAAGCGCCCTTTTCACAAAAGAACTATTACACAATCGTTTTGACGATTTTTTTTTTTTTGGACATGGTACTGCGCCACGTCAAAAACGTCATGAACGGCGGTAGAGTATGCAAGTAGCATTTGTACGAAGGAGGTATGCCTAGATAAGGGTACATAACGATGCTGGAGACAAAAAGCGATGAGGGGAGAGGAGGTAGAAAATGTAATCCATTCAATCTATTTGATTGTGATCGAATTTATTTAATGGCCATTTAAAATGTCGAAAGCCTGTCATTAGTACATGTATTGTTTAATACATTGGTACATTTTTAATGGGATAATTTCATCCTCTCGGGTGTAGTTTCGTATTCACGATATTCACATATAAATTAGACCCTGGTTGGTCAGACAAAATGCTGCCCTAAGGGAGTTTGTGTGTAATCAACAAATATCACCATAACATGACTGATCTGGATCAAAGCAAGACTATACGTGCTCATGCAATGCACAACATGCACAAGCTAGATATTTTGAAAGTTTAGTTGAACTGCACTATGAGATTCGTGCGACATCGCCGTCGTAATGTTTAACATGACGCAAATAACGGTTGAGTTGTTCTGTTCTTGATGAGCATCGTCACATTTACATATACTTGGGTACTGTGTTGTCAGAATACTTACACCAGCGGAGCCTTCCTCGCATCCGTCACATGGCCGATTCCGAACAACAGAGACGGGATAATCCCACGCCAAGAACCAATAGGGGCAGCGCCCTTCTCACAAAAGAACTATTATACAATCGTGACAAAAGGGCCTCCGTAAACATACCAATGAACACTACTCATTGCAATGGTGCTTACCTGCAGTACACGCACACAAGACTTTCAGTTTCAGCTTGGATTATCATGAGGTGTGTCTTGTCGAATGACTTGCACGTCGGACTTAGTCGGACACCATGGGATCTTAGTAAGCAGCTCTCATTTTCACTGCTGTAAGTTTATAAAAGTAAACATTATTTAAGACCTTGTATATATTGAAAGAAAAGCTGTGCTCCTCAGGGTCGAGGTGTGCAACATTATACGACTAAAACCACATGTCTATGTCGTCCTCTGTACTGATGAAGCCTTGCTCAGGAACCACGATGACACGATACTACACGATCAGAGTGAGTCGAACTGTAGCCCATGTTACCTGTCTGTGCTTCATCATTGGATTTTGCTTCCTTCTCATCGCTTTGCCCTCCCTCGACAAGTCCCGCCAAACCGGCTCGATCACCGACGATTTCCGAGCCGGTGCTCGCCACCAGGAGGAGGATGACGAGCCCATGGTCGTCGTCGAGTACGACCCTGCAGAAGCGGCACGGAAGCGAGAGGACGACAGGCTGCGATTGAAGGCGCAAGAGGCGGCCAAGTCGAAGCGGAACTCGGTGAAGAGCGAGGAACGAGATCGCAGCTACGATTCGCGGGATAGGAGCAGGGAAGTGGAGAAGGAGAGACTCCGGGAGAGTGAGAGAGAACGACTACGCGACAGAGACCGAGAGCTGCTGAGGGAACGGGAGAGGGCGAGGGAAGCCCTCGGACGTGAAGACTCACGACGTCCAGAACTCCCACCACGCGTCGAGGAGGAGAGGGCTCCGGCCCGAGTAGTGGAGGCCCCTGACCGGGAGGCCTCTGAACCAGTGAGGATCAAGCTTCCCAACGGAATGAAGGGCTGCACCCGACCCTCCGTGTACGGCCGAGGGTACTTCGTCGATCTAGACCAATATGGCCAGCTCAATAGTGCTTGTAAAATGGATCGAGATCAGGTAAACACGTTCCTACTTCAACTCGTCGTTACTATTTATTCACAATCAAATCGAAAACTCCCCAAACACTACAATGGGGGCGGGGAAAGGGGGGGGGGGGGGGGGGTACCGCAAGGTTTTCTTCACGGACCACGCTTTGTTTATCATTTTCTTCCTTCTCACCTAAATACTCTGGAACACCCGTTTGCCATGTCACAGTTGAAAACTATCGCACTTTTATATATATATTTATTATATGAAATGATTCAGAACCTCATTTAATGTTTTATCATTTATCCTCTTTGCAGATGATTCTGATTAATGTTTTCAATTCGGACCAACAGGTTCTTTTAAAACACAATGAATGTCCAACTCCAATCCGTATATGACTGGATTCAAGTAAATGAATTGTAGAACATGTCGAAGCATGATAAGTAAAGTAAAACAAATGAAATGCCGTTTAGCAACACAGTCACACAATTGCCAGGCGATACTTGCTTTAATGACACAAAACTAGCTTGTGGGGAATGTACAACATTTCTTGGGATTCATATAGACCACAAATTAACTTAGCTAAATCACATCGATACCATGTGCAAACTCTTATCTAGAAGTATAGGCGTGACCAAATAGATTAACGCTTGCACCCCCCCCCCCCGCCCTCGGTTTTTTTTGTTTTTATCTCTCTTTAATAATAGGCTAGAACACTTAGCTGACCCTCCTATTGAACAGATGAAATATTAGTTCATTACTGTGCCCCTGTCGTCATCTATGGTAAATAATACGTGCCCTCTCGAGATGTAAAACCGTCCCTCTGAAATATTATTTAACCCCTCGTGAATAGCCTGCCATCCATGCTTTTGCTCATTTCAATTACTAAACACTTCGGACGTTTGAAATCCGGGAAGGTTTGAGGTTCCAACCAGGGTCGTCTTTTGGACAGGGATGTAAAAGGTTGATCTCTGACGCTGGCCATCTTGTGTTTATCTTTTGTCTATCAAAACGCCGCAAAGATAGTTGTACACTTAAAATGAAACAAGATATTAAAGGGAAAGTCCACCCTTAAGTTCAGTCGTTTTCAATGAGAGCAACAACATGGAAGAAACCTAGTAGTGAAGGTTTGACGAAAATACATATCAAAGGGAAAGAAAGTTTTTTTTTAAGTGTTTATTCTGTGACATCATGTGCGAGATGTCCTCCAATATGCTGTACTTCTCTCCCCCCCCCTTAAATTCCCATTTTTTCTGTTGTTTGATGGAGGAATAGATATTGTTTCATGGAGATGTATGTGTAAATATATTATGTCTAATGATATATCAAATGGTATCAAATGGTATAAATGCTTTCAAGAAAATTTACGTTTTCTTAAAAGAAATGGACTCGACATAATATGGGAGAGTATCTAGACCGTGACTTCACAAAACCAAAACTTTAACTAATCATAACTTTCTTGTCCTTTGAAGGATTTTCGTCAAACCTTCAGTTATATGTTTCTTTCACCTTTTTTGTTGTCATCAAAACCAACTTAACTCCAGGGTGGACTTTCCCTTTAAGTAACTACCCGCCCCTCCCCCCCCCCCCCCACCCCTCCTCCCCTCAAGTCGACCTGATCTCTCTTTAAAGATGTCTACCGTTGTGTAGTGTTAGAACATTCTCGATCAATTTAACATGGATTTACATTCTCCTGAGTGCAGACGCTTATTGCAGTGCTGGTTTATTTAGCTGTGTCATGTTTGTAAAGAAAAGCGACATTATTTAATGTACCGGCCCTCTTTCCTCCCTCGGAAACTTCGCCTCGGAGCCTCGCACTTTCTTTCCACCGGGGCGAGTGTCTTACTTCTCTGTTTAGCCCTAGCCGCATCACGGACAATGATGTCGTCCTTGCCCCAAACCAAATTTGCTCATCCCTTCTGCAAAGAAAACATGTCTTTTGAGGGAACTGGTGCCTTCAGAGATAGTTTGTGGAGATTTACTGAGCACAATTCCCCTTCCTCGAGGGTGCTTGTAACTCGCCAAAACGCAGGATTGACAGGATTCCCAAGATTGGTCAAAGACCGCGGTAAAATACTCAAAGAGAACTTTTGACTCCTGAGAACAATCATTTATCTGGCTTTGTCTTGTGAATTGGTCGGCTAAGCCCTGTTTGGGCCTTTCTGTTGCACCCCAATCACTGCCAATGGAATAAGCTCCCCCTACTGCAGTATGTATGTACAAGTATTTTTCGAGATTTGAGGTAGCATATTCCTTTCAGATTATTTCTAGGAGATTAACCTGAGTCTGATCAACTCGTTTCACGGTTAGGCCAGGAAACGGTCACAAACAAATCTAAACCTTACTTACATGTAATAGGGTAAACATGTTTATTGACAATTTGATGCTTCTCTTTAACGGTGTTTCAGCAAATACTGCATATTCTGCTACTTTTCCCTTGCCAGCTTCCCAGCTATTCGGTGGCCCATACGCAAGGACAATGATTGAAGGAGGAGCGCGCATGCACGCACTTCGCTGGCAGTTGCACAAATCCTGCAATTTCTCTGAATTGCATGGTTTAATGTTTGAAAAATTTGCTTTAAAAAACACTGAATGTGCTAACTTGAGACTGCATGAAGGGTGTGACTAGGGTAGACAGACTTGTAATATGTAAATTGTTTACACATATCGTGTTTCGGATTTCTTTTTCACAAATTACATGGCGATAGCCTTTGTACAGTCCCCCACACTTCTCTCAACGACACTATGAAATGGGTCATTTTATAATGTAATAATTTCCTCCTATTCATAGCATTAGCAATGCCTACCATGATCATGCAAAAGTGGAGGATAGTGTAACTCTCTCAGGACGATTGTTTCTTCAGTTAAAAAGTCATGTCACATCAGTTATTGAGTCTCTGCGCGGCAGAGTTAGGCGGCAATAACAGTGGAAAGGCAGTGGGCTGCGTGTCATGTTGTTGAAAGTCGCATTTATCACTGTACACGGTGACGCCAGGTATCGTATATTACCTAGACATAATAAATGTGCGATTGTGTGTCTGTCATATTTTATCTCCTTTGAAACTTCTTTTGATGGTGAATACGCCTACTTAATAGATTTGTTATTCCTCACTGGTATTCCCCTGCCAGTTGATACATGATTTCTAAATGAGCAGGGTGCAGCTCGAATACCCCCCCCCCCCCCTTTCAATTAATTGTCCTCTCCTATTATTTTCTGTGAGCATTGGTAAGCATGTTTATCTTGTACATTTACAGAATGTACTCAGATATCGAACAGAAGGCATCGCGTGTCATTTTTATTGTTCAACTAACAAGTTTGTTATTTCAAGCAGTGATTACTCGTGTAGCATGGATGTGGCTTTCTCGGCGATGGCAACTCCTATTCGCTGCCCCTAAACTCAGCTTGATCTTTCACCGGGTTAAATGGCTCCAGTTAGCAGCGAATTATCCCCGAAGGTCAGAATCAAAACAAGCCTCTTAGCGAAAATCAAGTACAGAGAATGGCGTTTGGACGATAAATTGAACTTGAAAGATTCCAGATGAGATTCATCCCCCGTTAACCCTCTCAGAAACGATCCACGGAAACCCCATCGGTGTGTTACACATGATGTGTGCCCATGGGACTGAGAAGGGTAACAAGCTTGCAAACCTTGAATAAGGACTTTTGTGGGACGTATGGATAGACGGTTGGGATTGGAGCCCGTCATTGGTTTGGGATTGTATGATGCAAAGTGCAATAGCGTGTCCACACACACACAGTTTATACCGAAACTTTGTGAGGAAACGTCGTTTGAAGAATTAGTGGAAGCTTCAAAGGAGATATCTTAGTGGTAACTATGGTAACGACTACATGAAGCGGTAACCATAACAACATCGTTTTTCCGCCACCACGAGTCCCGATCTCGTTTAATTCTTAATGATGAGATTCTCTTATCATACTGGCCTGAATTATGAACCGAGGTTTAACACAGAGAACTAAACATGGATTAACTTTATGGGACGCCAAATACAACAACATGAAAAATATGATTGATTTTTTTGTCAGAATCACTATGGTATATTAAGTTTGTCCACATAATTACTACAGCAAATGATTGAAATCGCCCACTTTTATGATTCTCTGATGACAGTCAATGATTTCATGACAGCATAAGATGATTGATTGTGCGCCCAGTATAATTATAGTCTATATTTTGTACGCGGTCTAAGTTCAACCACCGTTGTGAGTTAGTCTTTATTTTGTACCGGTCTAAGTTAAGCCCCCGTTGTGAGTTAGTCTATATTTTGTACGCGGTCTAAGTTAAACCACCGGTGTGAGTTAGTCTATATTTTGTACCGGGTGTAAGTTAAACCACCGTTGTGAGTGCGGGTCTTTTAGAATAACTCAAGGTGATCCAACATAAATAGGACCCTTGTCTGCACAGAAACGTTCTTCTATGATTACTAGGCTAGAATCAACTGTCTTTAACCGGGGAGGTACATTCTGGTTTCAACACAGAAAAATGTGTTTCCAGACAGCTACCCCATAAACATGATAACATCCGTACGACATGTTGCGGTAATGTCGAACATATATGGACTCCTACATGTTAACCTTTACATTACCAGGCCTTGAATTGGTTCACCAGCCACCTTCATGTCAATGGTAATAAGAGAGTCTTTATGGATTATGGATCGACGTGTCGAGGTTAAAGCCAATTGCTTTATTGATCGATTGTCACACACCATACTGACCATAGTATAACGTACAATTGAGATGGACTATAATTTGATATTGTTTTCGGGTTTGTAATTATGATCGTCAAGACAACACTGGTTGGTTTGGAGTCAGGAAGCGTAATGTGCTCCAGCCTGAAAATTCACGTCTGTGTAACCTATATCTGGCCATTTCGTTAAGCTTTCACTTTCATGCACAACGGGGGCTCGGAAATGAAAAAAAAATCGATACTATATTTGTGATAAATTCAACGAAACCTCATGACCGAACCGATTATATAGGCCCTGTTGCACCACAAATTGTCGTCCCTGCACAAATTGTCGTCGGCGACAATTTGTGCAAAATTTGACAAAACCTGACACCACAAATTGTCGTCCCCTGCACAAATTGTCGTCGGCGTCAATTTGTGCTGCAGGTGATGTTCCCATTTTTCACCCTCACGGACGACAATTTGTGCAGGCAAACTGATAGCTCGTTGCACAAATTGTCACCCCTTGCACAAATTGTCACCCCTTGCACAAATTGTCACCAGTCCCTGTCTTCAAAATATTGCCATGTGTGGTTGTGCCTGTGATGTGTATGTAAGGTGTGTGTGTGTGTGTGTGTGTGTGTGTGTATGTGTGTGTAATTGTGTGTGTGCGTGTGTGTATGTGTGTGTGGGTGGGTGGGTGTGTGTATGTGTGCATGTGTGTGTGTGTGTGTGTGCGTGTGTGTTGCGCGCGTGCTGGCGTATGGGCTAGGTTGTTTGCGTGTGCGTGTGTTAGCAATGAGTGTTGAGCTGGTATGTATGTGTACGTGATGGGGATGTTGAGGTGGGTGTGTGCAATATATGTGTGCGTAACTGTGTAAGTACGGAATATTACGTGTGGGTGCATGGTGATGGTGGTGGTTGTGTGATTGTGTGTGTGTGGGGGGGGGGGCGCGCGCGCGTGTATGTGTACATTGTGTAGATGTGAAGTCGTGTATTTGTGTTGAGGAATTAGCCAATGGGTTTTGCATCGCCCTCTGTTTCATTGTTCTATAAATATAATAAAAATTACACAGTGACGATGGTCATCGGGGTTACTATATTGGTGTGATTACAAAAAAGAAATGTCATGATAGTGAATGGAATTATAAACAAATATCAAAATATGATCACCCTTATGATCGTGCCAATAAGACAAAATGAAAATAATTGACAATGCTCTAGAGTAAAGACAGCGAGTCACTTAAAGTCAAATTTCATTATCTCCTTCTAGGAATAATACGAAAGCAGGGGAAACAGTTTATGAATTGTTTGTTCTGGTATTGCCCCACTTTTATGTGTTAGAACTCAAAACTTGACTGTGTTAACTGTCTTTATTCTCTTAGAGCAGTATTTGTGTTAACTGCACGTACACCCCCCCCCCCACACACACACATACACAAAAACACACACGCACACCACCATACAGACAGACATCCACACCCATACACTTACCAACCCACACTAGTGGAGTGGATAAGGTGAATAATTGTGCACTTTTGTGTACAAGCACCAAATTTGACACACATGTTCAAAATCATATTTCGGACAATATTAGATATAGAGGTATCTCAAAATGTTTTCAGGGACACCTGGGTGCAGCCCCCAAATTGCCCCAGGGGCACTTATATGTTATTAACTTCTTTTCGAAAACGCACGGCGGGACTTGAAAAAAAACCTTGATAGGAATCATCCTTAGGCAATAGGTACCTTACCTTTTTTCAAATGTGTGGTCGTAAATGGCAAGAAGGCCGGGGGATAGCCCCCAAACTCCCCTGGGGGCATTTTTATCTTATTTTGGGACATTTTCTCAAGAATAAATAACTGGATTTTAACCAAACTAGATAGGTATCATCCTGTGGTAATAGGGAACATTAGATGTTAGATTTGGGGTACACAAGTGGCAAGGGGCTGGGGAAGGGGAGGGGGGGGGGTATCCCCCAAAACCCCCAGGGGGAAGTTTCCTTTTATTTTTCTAATACTTTTTCTCAAGGATAAATAACTGGAACCACCCTTAGGTATTAGGGACCTTAAGTTGTTAGAATGGGGGGACACAAATTGCAAGGAACTGGGATGGGGTAGCCCCCCCCCCCCCCCCAAAAAAAAAAAAAAAAAAAAAATGCCTCCAGTTCCTCTTATTCTTTACTTTTTCAGAAGAATACAAAATGAATAAATAATAATAGGTACCTAAGTTATTAAGATAATGTTATGCAAGTGGCGAGGGGGGGGGGGAGCCCCCAAATGCCCCCAGGGGGCAAAGTCCACTGGTTTTGTTACCTTTTCGCAACGGTACATGACTGTCTTTTAACCAAGTTGAAAGAAGTCACCTCGGAAATGAGGACCTAATTAGGTTGTAAAAATGGGATACATATCTAAAAATGAATGTTAGATTTCATCAAAACTCGAGAGATTATTCTGAAGCAATGGGAAAATTTGTTACAAAAGGGGATCCCATCTGTCATGAACTAGCCACCCTCCCCCTTCTCCCTCGCCCACCACCTCAGAAATGCGCCTTGCGGTCCAAAATGTTAAGAAAAAAAGAGTGTTTTCTCAAATTTATCCAAACTGTGCAGTTACTAAGGATAATCTAACATACACATGTAGTCGCGTACTCATCTGATGAGGGGACAAGGAGGACCCCCCCCCCCACCCTCGAAATTAATATAGCACCTTACATGTCAATTACTAAGCTTGTTTTCATGGGGGGACTTCGTTCCCTCCCTCAGTGCATGTCTTAACATTTTTCTTTCGTCCTGCTAACTTTTTTCGACAAGCACCAAATTTTGAACATATGTTTAAAATACTATCTGGAATGATATGAGATATCGTTTTGAGGCATTTTTTTAAAAATTTTATCAATTTCGCCATCCTTCAGTATCATGACATAATAATACTTATAAATGTTTTAAGACTCTTTTTATAACCATATATAAGATAGTTAGCAGTGAACATGGTGAAAGAATAATCGGTAATGCTCAGTATATGAAAGAACAGTGATGCAATTACTATTTCCATAGAAAATAACTATAATGGAAAATATAAACAAATAAAATGTAGTCAATCAGTTTTCAAGATGGCCACCAAAATTTGAATAAACAAAATACAAATTGTCACATCACTCAATGGTGCATGATAGTTGATTGTGAAAAGGCTAGATAGAATAGAAATCCGTAAAAAAAATCAGTGTCAACGGGAAGATAAAATTGATGCGCTAATTACTTAACTAAGAAACATAATGTTTGCTACATTAAGTGATGTAAATAAATACTCTTTATTTATCGATTTTTTTAGATAGATTCATGGTGACATTCTTTTCACACAATGCAATGTCATGTTTCTCTTCAGGAGCTGCTCATTCCATCATCTGTATAAACTCTTGGTCCATCGCCTTTCCATGGACCGGTCCACGTGATAGGGTCCATGGTATGGCGGTTGACCAAGAGTTCTGACAGAAATTTCCAGCCATTATGGATATAGCCACCAGTTCTGAGGCCTCAAAAACTACAAAGCTATAAACATTGTTTTGGTAGCTAAGTTAGACGCCTACATGAAAAATGGCGTCTCAAGGACATATGTTTAAGCGCCTCTATATCTAATTGTGTTTAGTTCATAATCATGAACCTATGTACCAAATTTGATGCTTGTAGGTAAAAGTGGAACAGAATAAAGCTAAATACATGGCTTTGGCAGTCATTTTGGACTCAATCTTTGATCCTCCTTGTCTCCTCCTCAGATGTGTACGTTAGATTATCCTTTTTTACTGTGCAGTTTGGATACATTCGAGAAAACATTCCGTTTTTCTTGAAATAATGGACCGCAAGGCGCATTTCTGATGTGGTGGGGGAGGGGCTGTGCTGTCAGATGGGGTACAATTGTCTGAGAATAATCTGTGGAGCTTTGATGAGATCCAACATTCATTTTTTAGATATGTATCCCATTTTTACAACCCTAAGTCCACTTTTTAGAGGTGACTTCTTTCAAGTTTGATTAAAATCCAGTCATTTACCTTTGAGTAAAAAGGAAAACATAAGCTAGCCCCCCCCCCCCCCCGTCCCTTGCCACTTGCATACCACCATTTTAAGAACTTAAGGTCCCTTATACCTAAGGATGGTTCCTATCAAGTTTGGTTAAAAAGTTATTAATTCTTCTGAAAAAGTAGAAAAAATAAGAAGAAGTTGCCCGTTTTTTTTCTCTCTCTCTCCTTTTTTTTTTTTTTTGGGAGGGGGGGGGGCTACCCCCTCCCGGCACCTTGCGATTTGTGCCACCCCCCCCCCCCCCATTCTAACAACTTAAGGTCCCTAATCCCTAAGGATGATTCTAGTTATTTATTCTTGAGAGAAAGTATTTAAAAATTTTAAAGAAAGTTTCCCCCGCCGCGTTTTGGGGGCTACCCCCCCTTCCCCAGCCACTTGCTTCTTGTTGTATCCCAAGTTTAACAATTAAAGTTTGCTATTACCTAAGGATGATTCCTATCAAGTTTGGTTAAAATCAAGTTATTTTTTCTTGAGGAAATGTCCTAAAACAAAAAAAAAATGCCCCCGGGGGCGTTTGGGGGCTATCCACCGGCCCCCTTGCCCCTTATGACCACACATTTTAACAAGGTAAGGTCCCTATTATCCAAGGATGATTCATATCAAGTTCTTTTTTTTTTCAAGTCAGGGCGTGCGTTTTCAAAAAGTAAAAATAACAAATGAGGGCCCCTAGGGCACTTTGGTGGCTGCTCCCAGGCGCCCCTAAAAATGCCTCTATATTGTTCCAAATATGATTTTGAACATGTGTGCCAAATTTGGTGCTGGTAGACAAAAGTGCACAATTCACCTCATATTTGTTGCTTAACCGCCCCACTGATTCACACAATTCTAGTCTACTAAATGGGGACTATTTCGGGCACAATACACACAAACCTTGATTCAATCCGTTGACCTGGTACAGCTACCCCATAACCCCCCACCCCCCCCCCCCTACACACACACACACACACACACAGACACAGACACAAAAACACTCACACGCACACACACACACACACACACTCTCACACACGCACACACACAATCACACACAAATGCACGCACACACACACAGTCACAAACACGCACATACACATACACCCGCACACACACACACACTCACACACACACACGCACACACACACACATTCATACACACACGCACATACTCACACACGCACACACACGCTCACACACACACACACACAATCACACACACATGCACACACACACTCACACTCACACACACGCACACACACAATCACACACACATGCACGCACACACTCACTCACACTCACACAACGCACATACACACACACCCGCACGCACACACTCACACATGCACGCACGCACGCAAACACACACACTCACGCACACACGTACACACACACACACACACACACACAAACTTTAACGTGACCTTTTATTTTGGTTTGTGTGCACTTGAGTTATGTGTTGGTTTTCATGTATTATGTTTGTCAGGAATTATCATATTAACAAAAATGTAAGCCCCTAATGGCCTTGAAGGCTTCAACGTCATATTGAATGTGTTTCGAGGGGGGACGACAATTTGTGGTGTCAGCCCCCTGCACAAATTGTCGTCGACGTCAATTTGTGCAGGGACGACAATTTGTGGTGTCAGGGTTCTGCACAAATTGTCGTCGACGTCAATTTGTGCAGGGACGACAATTTGTGGTGCAACAGGCCCCTTGTCGAGTGTGATCTCAGCATAAAGGTAAGACGGATTTTTCGCCCGACAAACCAACTTGTCTACCACAGTGGTGGCTGAATTTTAAATGTTTAGGAGTGTTGAAACCAGGTTAGCCCAAACTAGATGTAATGTCGACCACAATTTAGCCTGAGACGTTGGCTCACCCCATTCTTATTCCACCAGACTAACATTACATAGCTTCGGCACTGATGTTGCCAACTTGCCGTACGACAGAGGAAGACGAACAATGGAATGAATGCTGAGCGTGCATACGTTTGCGGGATTTACAGAGCTCTGTGAAGAAAGCACATTTCGTGTGTTTCACTCGTATTGAAACCAACTCGCAGGTCGTCTGGGTTTACCGCAGGTATAAATAATCCCGAATTCTGTTTTGCAGATTTCCTGCTTTTCCCGGTCTTCCGAAACCAAAGCCTGAGCGTCGCGTTGGGAGTATCAGTTGGCGGAAGTTAGACGGCCTCAAGACTTATGCATTCATGTCATACACAGCGGTTTCCCAACCGATGATGGGACTCCTCGGCTAACATTCAAGTCGTTGTTGTCGCTAGATCAACATGTTTATTACTAGTACACAAATATACACAGCTGTGAGATTATCTATCTCAGAAGGTACTGGTATAGAACTATTTTTCCGAGGGGCGAAGCCTCCGAGGAAAAAAATAGTAACTTATGCCAGTATCTCCGAAGATGGATACTTTCCACTATACTTTCGAAATCAATGCTTGGTATATTTATTTTATATCCCTTTTGTAAAACAATAACAAAAAAGGAACAAGAAAGGTCGCCATGTTTGTTTACAATTTCGGTGGGAACTGAGCGGGCGTAAATTATAGTGCACAGTGCGCGGCGCGTCGTTGCAGTCATAACAAATTTTGTTACCAAGTAGAGAGCATGCGCAGGAGTGTCAAGGAAGAAATGAATAAATGGAGTATGCGCAGTGCTCCCCGGGACCCGAGACAGAGATTTTAGGTTCTAGTGAAATTATTTTGTATTCTGCGAGCATCAATTGACCAATCACGTTCCTAGAATACTCCTGAATATTCATAGAAAGGATATCATGTATGATCACCTCTCGTTGTTCCACCCTTCATTAACGTATCCAAGGCAGAAGCACATACAGAAGGAGCCTCCATTCTTCTGTTGGTGCCGTTATGTTGTCACATAGGCGACCATTCTTTAGACAATTACTTCTGTTGTGTGAGTGATGTATTAGTTCCTGAGTGGTCTTTCCATTCAATTCTGTTATTTTCTTGAAAAATGTAGTCCGTTGTCTTCCTCTTGCTCTCTCTCCCTATATTTTCCCTGTCATCAAATTCAGTGTTTCAAGTCCCTCTTTTATAAACAGTGTCCAAGGAACTTAAGATGATGAGTTATGATTGTTGTCAGCAGCTTTATGTTGTTATTTGCTCTGATTAGAGCATTTTGATGAACCGTGATCACATGAGGGGATGATTGGTGTATTTTCTGCTGAAGTGTAAAGATAAAATGCTTCTTTTGTTACTTGTTTTACGTTGACATATGTCAGGCTCTATACATCCGAGGTGGTATTCTGAGGGGAATTTCGATCCCAAACTGTCTTGGCCATTAGTTGGTATTCTGTAAGCTGAGCAAAAGTTAAAAGGATGTTCGCCAAAAGGCCAATCACAACCATGAATTAAATCAAAACCTAGGTCAAAGTCGTTTTCAGAATACTATTCCTACACGAAACGGATCAGTTCTCATTGCGGTACTAGTCTAGGTTCTAGACGTATTTTATCCGCCAGAATTTGTAAACACAGCGCACGACGAAACTCAGCGCAACGATATCGAGTGATCGCGCGATCGCCGAGTATTTTCTCCCGGCTGGCAATTCTCGGCGATCGCGTGATCACTCGATATCGTTGTGCTTAGTTTCGTCGCGCGCTGTGTTTACACATTCTGGCGGATAAAATACGTCTAGAACCTAGACTATGCAGTACTGGCACAGGGCTAGCATTTTTGTGTGCATGTATCATGTGTCGCTCTTGACCCACTTATCAATTTAGCCTGGCACCAAGGCCGTAAGATAGTTCTTTAAAAGCCAAACTATAAAATATGGTACATGATCAATAAGACTTAGTCACTTTTCCATTCTACCGTTTTCTCAGTCTGTCTTAATGCGAGCCGAAGCAGAACTGAGAGATTGATTAGTCTCCTGAAGCCAGATCTGTTATTGAAGAGTTTGGAAAAGAAAAGCGCAAGAGCCTGGAAGCAAGGCAATACTCACCTCTGTCTTAGTTAACCACATGTGTTTTTTCAGGGTTCTCTCTCTGTATCCAGAATGAGACTGCAGTGCTCTTGAATGTTGTCACGATACCCAACATAATGTGATCAAGTACATTTTACTTATACACAGAAATCAATGTTTTGCGGAGAGACAACTGCTTCTAATTCGGGGGCATGCATTGGTTTCCAGCCTATGCCATCTCGGCTTCAATGAACATAGTAGCACCTCCAGGGCCCCGTTGCATAAAACTTTCCATTAATGGTAACTCTGTCATCAATTGTAACTACCATGGTAGCATGACTTAACAGTCAATCAAGTTGAAGATTTCCACGGTAGTTACCGTCAATGGTAAGCTTTATGCAACAGGGCCCAGACCTGTCTATCGAGCATGGCTGTCCTCGGCTCACTATTAACGCTTTCAAGCCCATTGTCTTTCTTTAGTACACTAATGTAAGTGGCTCGACTTCACCCTCCTCTTGCAATATTACTGAGACAATATGACATGATATAATAGGATATTTTTTATTAGCAACAACAACGGAGGTATATTTACATCAATATGAATACGTAACCATTGAAACATTTATTATGGATATTTGAGTATAGATGTACTAATACAATCGTGTATTAAGGCACTAATATTAAAGATTGTCCGTCCCTTTTGCAAGCTTAAAATTTGAAATCGTCTATCACGATCGTAAAGTGAAGAAAGTGTGATTCAAGACCATTTCTAAGAATATAGCATGTTGAAGCTTTCTGTATATGTAATAAGATTCAGCCGTTAAATTTCAAACCGACTTTTTTCGTACCACGAAAAAAGTATTAGTCTTTGTTACAGTATCTATGTGGTTATTATGCGTGTGTGAAATCCTAATTTTATGATTAACTACCAAAATTTGGAGATGATTCCTTCCATAGAATAATGTTTTTCATAATGCGTTTCATAATTTAATAAACAGATTAATCAATAAAGCAGATATTTCAACACAAACTGCTAAGAGCCTGAGGTAAAGACTATTAATCAGACGTTGTTTACGTGCATTATTTGAATTTTACACTGCGTATCAGTTTCAAATTGTGAATATAGAGCTTGCTAACACTTCTCTATATGTTTTGCCAATGTTTCGATGGTTTTGTGGTGATCTGAAAAAGGGACTGGCTGTCTTTAAGGACAAACAATTAATACAACTGCTAGTCGATTCTAGCCCCCATAGTAAACATATTTGGCAATATATATACAATTATTAACATCTATATTGAATAGATTGTTCAACTTAAATGGAAGAAAAACTAAACATTGACTTCTCTGAATTGGCATAACAATATTAATCGACATGCATCTATTTACAGCCAATTAAAAATATGAACATGACGCAGTATCCTATGGCAAACATAGACCTATCCGAGTGGAATTTGCAGGTGCATGTAGTTCTAAATGAACTATCTATATGACGCAAGTGACTTAAATAGATTATATAATCTGTTTTTCTATTACTCTCCGTAGTAATGATATTGATTGATAAATCTAATAGAGGAATAAACAAAAAGGAAGGACACCATGCAGAGACCCGCAGCTCGTGCTTGCCGGGCAGCGATACAAACCACGAAGCTATCGCTCGGCTAATGACGCAATGGTGGATAGAGTCGCCGCCCGGTAAGCAGTAGATTCAAGTATATTCACCAAAGCTACGCGCATTGCTGGAAACCGCGATTTAGTTCTATAATACTTCTTCTAAAAGTAGCTTAACATGTTCATGGGGATCATCGACGGATTGCATGGTTGATCGAGTTTTCTAAGTTTCTTTGTTGTTTTTAAATCTGGCTTTGTGCACTTTTTAAAACACATTTAGTGTAGGGTGTGGCTTCAATGAGCACGCAGCCAATGGAAACGGTTTAAAGTGGCTTTCTATTCACTTTTATCCTCTCAGATACCCTTTGAGTTGGATTTAAATCACCCACACATTTCCACGGACTTACACAAAAAACAAAGACAGCTTATCTTCATATTCGAGTGCTAGGTATGCGAGGACGTGGCATTCGATAAACAATGTGAACGATGTGCAGGCTTCTGTTGTGAACTCCCTCATCGTCTCATATAGAAACCTTGAAATAAGGATGTATGAAGCGGTCATCCTTGCTTGAAACAACCCTTAAATAAATGCAAATTAATATGATGTATGTTATCCCAAATCTTTCGTTATAACCTCAATCGCAACACTTGACCATTAGCCTACACCCTAAATCTGACCTTTGGCCGGTAGATGAAACGATAGACAGGAGTAAAGCACGCGTCAATGAAACGCGGTCGTAATGATTAATATGTGAAGCACATGTCTTCGACAAACGCGTTGATTTGTGCGAAGCTTGGAGCGTACACGAAGGTTTGATGTGGGAGGTAGAGATGTAGATGGTGTGATTGACATTAGCATGTGGCCCACTGGGTTGAGAGGAAAAGTGTGAGCAACATATGTATGTTTAAAGGGAGTGTGTAGTAGTAGACTACTGGACTCGTGATCAGTGGAGTGCCACCTTACCGGTGTCCACCATTGGCTTACGACCCGTGATCACTACCACGACTACCCCTTCAGGTCGGCGCAAGCAACGATTCTGCAGGCGTAACCATGGTAGCGGCCTACGACTGGAAATGTGACGTGATCTACTGGCACAAATCTAATGACCGGGTCCTGCCAGTCGCATGGTCGGTTTTACGACAGACTAATCGGATCGGATTGTGTCATTTGCGGAAGCCTTTACTTCTAATCCCGTGAAATAAGATTTTATAATTCGCCCCTGTGTTTGAAGGTTTGGAGTAGTTTAGTCGTTCTGGCGTCATCATCGGTTCCAAACTTCACGAAATGTTATTATATTCTGGATGATTCTTTCCCAGTAAACAAGCAGAAATGGGGCCTATGGTTATTATATAATTGTGTTGTAGAAATAGTTGTAGTGGTGGTAATGCTGGAAGTTGCAGTAGTCTTATCACTGTCTGGACAGTAGAATCAACGTAGAACATCCTTGGTAATAGAAGTGGTAGGGGTTTCTGAAGTCAGAGTAGTGAAAGTACAAGTAGTACACAATACATGCAGGAGGATAAGTGTTGTTAGTAGTACAGATAGTACCTGGTATAAAGGAACAAATTCAATAAGACAAGATTTTAAGAAAAAAATACTAATATACCTTGAAATCTCAGACATCAATTGCCACTTTAGAAACACTTGATAAATACCACCCTAAAACAATATTGAAATAGTTCTTTGTAACACGGCCCTCACTGCCCATTAAGAACTCCACACAGGCGGGTGGAGAGTTGCATAAATCAACATTGACTGATTGCGTAACCATGCTATATACTTATGTTAGGGACATACACTTCGATCATGTAAAGAGGCCATTAGTTCTGCTTGCTCGAAAAGCAACGGAAAATCTAAAGAAGAGAGAAGAAAGTACCGGTATTATGTTGTAGTTTTTAAAAATTAAACTTCTTCCTACATAGACCTACTTGTCGAACTATGCCTTCTTTTTGTTTTAACTTGACTATGTTTTTGCTTTGAATAGTGAGCTACTTATTTCGCAGCCACGTACATATTATAACAAGAGTTCTCTCCATTTCATAGCTTGTTCTTTTTCTTAACAGACTACCAATCGCTGTAGTTCCCTTCACTATCTACGTTTAAACGACAAATACGACCTTTACTCCATGATATTATTTTGCTTAGTTAGACATCTGTGTGTTTGTAAACCTGCCAGATGCTTTAAAATCATGTTGAATGATATGAAGCCTTATATTCAGTATTCATTTCAAATTGTTATTTCAAACTATGTAGCAGAATCTATGATTATAGAGCTCTCTTGGGCTTTCTTTGGGCTTTGAATGATACTTTCCTGGGTATGCGAATGAAACTTTAAAGATTGTCCGTCCCTTTTGCAAGCTTAAAATTTGAAATCGTCTATCACGATCGCAAATTGAAGAAAGTGTGATTCAAGACCATTTCTAAGAATATAGCATGTTTAAGCTTTCTGTATATATAAAAATTTCAGCCGTTAAATTTCAAACCGACTTTTTTCGTACTACGAAAAAAGTATTAGTCTTTGTTACAGTATCTATGTGGTTATTATGCGTGTGTGAAATCCTAATTTTATGAGTAATTACCAAACTATGGAGATGATTCCTTCTATACAGCAATTTTTTTCATAATGCGTTTTATAATTTATTAAGCAGATTAATCAATAAAGCAGGTATTTCAACACAAACTGCTAAGAGCCTGAGGTAAAGACTATTAATCAGACGTTGTTTACGTGCATTATTTGAATTTTACACTACGTATCAGTTTCAAATTATGAATATACAGCTTGCTTACACTCCTCTATATGTTTTGCCAATGTTTCGATGGTTTTGTGATGATCTGAAAAAGGGATGGGCTGTCTTTAATAAATAGACAAAGGAATATAGTGTTAGCCGGTGATAACATCGATTGGCGTTTGAAAAAAAGTTTTATATTTTGCGAGAGCACGATGGGTTTTTTTGCACACGACATTCGAAGGAGAGATATGCACATTACTGACATATTTTAATTCATGAGAGTCTATGTGCCCTTCATACATTACTCACCATAGTGTTGCTTGCAATTGTGATGCTAATGGCTATCGGTGACATGAAATATGTACCACAGTCAATAATGGTGTGCCATTAAGTTAATGGCACACCATTAAGTAAATGTCACACCATTAAGTTAATGGCACACAATTTAATAGTGAAGTGGTTGTTGTAAATATTTCATACGTAACATTTTAGCAATAATAGTGAAAGACACATTAATAATGGGCCGTTACACGTGCCCATGTGAAGGTCAAGTGATATTATTTTTCCATTGCATTCGTCAGTTTTCTTTCGTATGGAGTCAAAGTCATGAAATTTAACATGGATTATATATCTTTCCTTTGTGCTTGTATATGATACATTGTTTGGGGACGTTTCAATTTCAAGATCAAGATGCCGGAAAAAAAGGTTGCACTTGTACACACTTTTCGCCAACTCGCGACCTCATGGAGGTACATGACTGACTGTCCATGTGTTTTCCTTCTTCTTGTGATAATGGTCTAGTTATGTTTCCAGTATATCATGTTCATCGGCCGATGATTTGAAAACAAGTCGTTTTCTCCAGTGATAACATGCACACACATAAGGGACGATGTCACATTAAAAAAGTGTCGGAAGCATAGACGTTATTGCGCAGACGCAAACCTGTTGACAAGTCTGAAACTATTAAGACTATATGTACCTGTCATGTAAGACGCAAGGCCTGAGGCGCTAGTGAGTACAGACAAAATTTCTGAGAACGAAGGCGTAGTCTGTTCCTGCAGATCACTAGCAAGTTATGGCGAAGGATCCAGGCCATCGACGTCCAAGGAAATTGCTTCCTATAGGGTCTTGTGATGTAGACTTCGAGATATGATGTTGCCCCTGTCAATAAACGTCGTGGTATGGCCGAGTCGGCATGGATGAAATATGATTGGGTTAATGGAATCTGTCGTGAGGTTGGAGCTGTAAACCATCTTCTTAAAGCTGCTATCCGCTCTCTCTCTCTCTCTCTCTCTCTCTCTCTCTCTTAAAGAAAATATACCACACCGACCATGAGAAATTGAACACTATTTAATTTATGAGTAGTCTGGCTTCCAGGCGTTTGGGGCATTTTCATCATTCAGTATGCAATAAACGCTTCTGGCTGCAGTATCTAATCATTTTCTTTCTCTGGCGTCACCCACGGACAAGAAAAGAGGAGAATGGGAGTGTGGCTAGTGTTGTGAATACTAGACTCTATTTTTTGGTTAATTTGAATAAAAAAATGTCCGAAAGCCTTGAAGCGAGGCTCACATGAGATTTACAAATAACATTTCTAAACTACTTCCTTCCGTAGTTAAGAGAACACTCTTGGACTCATACATAACACGATCATACTCCACTTAAGAAGATGAAATCCATCTTGAAGTCTTGAAATCCGTAAATACTAAATTATGCAAATTTCCCTGTGTATTTTCTCTTCGATTTGTTCTGGTAAAGTGTCAAGTATTGTTGGAATATGAATACAAAGCTGGATACCTCTGAAATAATTTTTACATGTACACTGTACCTTCACCATGGTATACAACACAATGAAGCGAGAACTGCTAACAATTCTCAAGGATGATTAGTATTATGATAGCACAATCCATCTCGCGTTGGTGTAGGTTGCGTAGCCATTATGTCCCATATCTGCTACTGTAACTACTAACTACATCGATTTTATGTTCAATATTTGTTTACTTCAAAAATGATGTCAAGGTTTCAAGTTGCGTTGCAAAAAGTTCCGTCCTGGTAATCGATATCCATCTGGACTGGAATTCTGCGCAGTCCACTGCTTCTGTAGATTGACTGGATAGGGCGTATAATGTGGACATGATGGGAGTCGTCGGGAAATGTGTTCAAGTTGCACGAGTAATTCCCAGCACTATTATCTCGAATTACCCCCAACGCCTCATATTTTTTAAATTTAACTGCAACTTTAGAACCGCGATCATTTTTGCATGAGTTGATTTAAAGATATGTTGCGATTTTTGCTTCAGCTTGACTTTCACATGCAACAATTTCTTTGTGGGGAGCCAAGATACAATGTATGCGACGATGATATCACACAATAACCATCACAGTACGAATCCTTGAATCACTGACTCACTAGTGCATATTGTTATGCTTGGTAACGAGAAGGTTAAAGATCTATTCGCGAAGAGTTACATCGGGTCAGATTTTGTTGCTGCTATGATTCAATGCAATTGGAGTAGCTTGTCAGAATCTGACGTTGCGTGTCAGAATGAATCCCTCTCTTTGCTGGAAGCTCTGATTGGTTGTGCCTTAAAAATAATGTGTCATTATCATTTGGTTTACCTGTAATACGCATATACTGTCGTACCCATGGAGTCTTTACATGTCTTACACACACACACACGCATGTCGTGCATGCGTACATTAGGTCGAAAGCATAGTGTATCAGTGTCTCTGGCATTCGAAGAAGGGTAAGACAAGGAGATCGAACACTGTTTGTTGAAGGAAGACTCCCCCGTAGATGACATTGACTGATTAAGAAAGCGCGCTAAAACGTTGACCTCTCAGCACGGCGATCAGTTTACAAGATGTCTACTCTCGTTAACATTCCATTGTGTGGCATCTTCTGCAGAGCAGGCTGACTGGGGGAAAGGGGATGGGGTATGGTAGGAGGGGCGGTAAGAATGAGGGAAATGTGGTGGGGAGGGGAGAGGAAGGGTGGTTAGTAGAGGTGATTAGTAGATAGAGACATGACACACAAACGAACACAATTTCAAATTCGTTTTCCTCTTTAACCTCTCACTCTCACTTTCTCACTCTCTCCCTTTCCCCCTCTCTCCACACCCCTCCATCACCCCTCTCTCTCTCTCTCTCTCTCTCGCTCTCCAATCCCCTCTCCTTGTCACACACACACACACACACACACACACACACACATATACATATATATACTCGCTTTTGTTCAACACTTTGTTCTCAGTCGAATCAATAATTTATGAAGCTACGCTATATACATCCTTGGTCGAATAAACATATTCATTAAGTAACCATGACCCATATTCTTGCCTCGGTTGTTTCATTAATCATGACCCCTTCATGACGACCGGTCAGTACTGGTGTTAATTCAGAAATATGATGATGGTATGGAGGTGGCAGGGGGGGGGGGGGGTAGAAGAGAAGATGCCTCCTCAATGGTCCTGTGGCAAGGATACCTACCTTAATGTAATGTAAGGAAATAAGATTTTTGGTCGCTATGTGATTTGACGTTTGTTTTGTACAGTCAGATCATGGTCAAATGTTACAGTATACATATTAAGCTTGGAAATAAAGTCATTCAGCAGTGCTTGCCAAGTTGCATCCGAGTTTGGGGCGTTACAGTTGTGGACGTTTTTGTAAATATATAAATTTAACACTTTGTGTGATGTATGAATAATGTTGTTGTTTTTTTCTTAACACAAGCTCTATTCTTGTCGTTTGTGCAGGTTACGAGGAATGTGCGAAACACGACCACCAAGTCGCTTTGTACGGTCGAAGAGCTCAACCACATCTCGCTCTTGAACAGTGAGCAGCGCCGGACACTGGATGCCCAAGTCCTGGTGGATGACGCCCACAAGTTCATGTTCTGTTTCGTGCCGAAAGTGGCGTGCTCCAACTGGAAGCGAGTGATCAAGTATATGAATGGCAAGGTTCCCGACTTGGAGACCCCGATGAAGATGGATCATCACAAAGACCTGGTATTCTTGAGCGACTTCACCCAGGATGAAGTTAAGTACAGGCTGAAGAACTACTTTAAATTCATGTTCGTCCGCGACCCAACAGAACGGTTGCTCTCCGCGTACCGGAATAAATTCGGCGAAAATATAGGCACGTACAATTCGAAATACGGACCTAAGATTATCGAGAAGTATCGCAAGCCCGGCTTCAGAATCGAAGGAGAGGACCAGTCGAGGATCACGTTCGAGGAGTTCTTGAGGTTCACAGTGGACAGCGACACCCGTAAGATGGACCCCCACTGGCGGCCCATGCACGAGCTCTGCCAGCCGTGCGCCATCAACTACGACTTCATTGGGTCGTTCGAGCAGCTCTCCGAGGACGCTAGTCTGGTTCTGGACCGTATACGCGGCGACAGCGACGCGTACTTCCCCAAGAGGCAGAGATGGTATAAGCCGACGACGGACGATAGGCTGTCCAAGGAACTGAAACATGTCCACACGGAGTACTTAAAACAAGTCGTCGATAAGTACGCACGGGACTACATGTTATTTGGCTATCCTCCACCGGTGTCAGAAGTTACTAGGCCGAAATGGTCATGATCCATTTCAAAGTCATAGCTATTTTTTATTCTATGATAGGTATTAGTTCATTTTCGACATAGCCGAAATATTGATAATATCTCGTATGCTTTTTGCACATTTGAAGTAAAGTGGAACACTACCAAAGAGACTGAAAACCATCGTCCCGAATGGATGTTGGCAATTAAATGTCTGATTTTGTCTTCCTTCCTCGCATTTTAACCCTTTGTGTGCCAGACAAGCTGCTGTTGTATAAGATGTGAGTGCACTGATTGTGTAAAAGACATCAATAGCGCACAAACGGTTAATCAATGATTATGCTGTGAACTGGTGAACAATAGGAATAACGAATAAACGTCGCGCGATACCGTCCCAAGATCTATTCACGTTGCGTCGAAATTGTATAATCATTTCAATTTTGCAAACAATCACTCTCAAATTCGTGTAATTTCTGTTTCTGTTTTTGCTTGAACGTTTATGGAACTTGGACTTTTCCTAAATCCCAACAATTTCGGATTTGGCCATGTTTCTTATACAAGTTCATACGTCTATGGTTTGTTGTGAATTCACTCAAGTAGATTGAACGTGTGTGTAACTTGAACCTTTTACAACATCGTTGTCTCCGAAAAAACGGATATGGCCATGTTTTTCATGAATGCAGGTGACCGTTTCATGAAAGTTCTCAGCACTGACAAGTTGTTTGCCCGACAGTTACCATAGTAACAGTCAGAGGCTAGTGCCTGTCAGCCAATTAAAACCGAGGATTTTACTGAGATTGTTGACACTGACTATTAGTTAGTGCTGACAACTTTCATGAAACGCCCCCTGATATGCAATTAGTCGTAAATGTGATGTGATTAATTCATTCATACACAATACGTATCCTTTATATCAAGGTGAAACCATTTAAAATTTGGTGACGACCCCGCGCGTCCATATTCGATCCAGGGAGGTGTGGGGCGGTCCGGACCGGGCCGACTGGGGATTCCTGTGGGTTAACCCTTACATTGCTAGGCCTGGGATACTCTATTAGTTTACTGCACATCTTTATACCAATGGTAATGTAAGTGTTGAGGAGGAACGAGGGAAGTTTGTCCCCAGCTTGGGCTATTGACGGGTGTCATGAACATTCCATTCCGTGCTGGCATTGCTATTTGATTCCTAGCACTCGGGTGTATGGTAGGGAAACTAGAATTGTTAACTAAACTCTTTCTATGTCGAAAGATATTTCATATGAAATTTGTGTGTGTGCTTTCAAAGTGCGACAGCGGTACACAATACGTCACTAAACAAACATTTTCCACATCTTGGTATGTATATAAATATCTATTTTGTGAATTAATCCATTTTAGAAACCGTTCACACTTAATTTTCACAGGGGGAGAATTATTTAATAATGTTTCACTTTGTTTTGCCAACTAAAGCTATTCAAAATCAAAGCAGACGTCATCTATGTAGAATTGGGAATTGAAACAGGGAGAAACTTAACAGCATGCAAGAGAAACGGGGTGATCATAATACATGTACACGGTACTTAGCCATTTAGTGGTACATGTAGTAGTCTTATCCGTTTCACAAAAAAAGACAGTTTAGAGCAACGCTTTGGTGAAGTTTGAAGAAAATAAATTGAATATAAAAAACTTAATGAATTTGAGCTTGACATGCTTGGTTATGGGTTATTATTTTGTCGACTGTGAGTTTATGCCACTGTGCTGCACATTGTAAATTATTGACTTCTACATGTATTGTGAAAACTAAACTATTTTGAAGTCAGAAATACGAAGATTTTTTTTTTAAGTTTCATGAATATTAATTGTGTATGTTTTATTGTTCAAATACGGTTAAGGGATGACAGTGATAGTCTGAAATGGTTGATGTGCGCTGATATCGACTATCAGTGAGATTGTTATAATGAAAAGTTGTAGTTTAATTGACTTTGATACGATTTTAAATAGGTTCAAGCTTATCCCGAACTCCGGCTCCATATCTCCATATCTTTAGAAAGAAAGCACAAGCTCAGTCACTCGTATGGACGCAAGAGGGCAACATTCTTGATTCAAGCGCATAGAGCTCTCCTCGCTTGAAATTTATATCAGCTGAAAGAAATACATTCAGAAATGTGTTCTTACTATGGACATTAAGTCGACTAGATGGTAAAAGCTGCAAAGGAGAGAAAATTCCTATATTGATTTTAGATATTGGACTTTCGTGAACGGCATACATTACAATAGTATCGGTAGATTACTTTAATTCTATACCATCTAATCATGAACGCAATTCCTTGCGGTCATCAATCTTTGTTTTTTTTTTTTTGCAGAGTTTAAGCGAAACAAAACTGGTTTCGTTGAAAGAAAGTGCAGTACTACGTCATTGCAATTTAGAAGGAAAATTCGTGTGAAAATGAAATGTACGTGTAGTGTTAAATGAGATTGTATTCTCTAAATATGTTGGAACATATTTCCGTGTATAACTTTTGATATCATGGTTTGTTACTATTAATGTAAATCCGCTATTGCTTTACTGTTACAAATAATTCAATTAATCTTTCTTTAATCATGTGGTTGATACTTTCTGTTGGTGAATATCAAATGGCATTCATTTTTGTAAAAGTGTTTTATTAGAATAGAATTTATGTAACTCTAAATACATCATTTTACAGTAAATTTCACGTCACGTGACATTTTATATCATACAGTTTCAGTTTCAATATGTTGAGTGAAAAGATGAGCTGTAGACTGTATTTTGGTTTGTTGTGTTAAATGATCTCAGACTTAATGTCGTGATATTCATTACTGAAATGACATTACTCTTTTAATTTGTGGATATATCAAACATATATACCCGAACTTTCTCGAAATTAATCGAATTAGTTGAAAGCCGTTCAATGGGAAATCTTTCAAAATATCATATGGTTTATTAGTTGAATCGTGGGTTTTTGGAATTTGACACGATTCTCTCAAGAACAAAATGTGCAAGTACTACAGATTGTAAAAGCCTCGACATGCTAGAATATATCTTAAATAATTTCATAAAGAGGGGAGAGAGCAAGCAAGAGAAGGAGAGACAGAGACAGAAGTGTGGGTGGGGTGCGGGTGAAGACGAAATACATTTGCTTTACCATGAGAATATACGGGAATTATTATTTATTTGACCATACAAATAACATAACATCTAGCAACTTTATAACAAAACAATACACGGAAAAACAAAACAAAGGACACAATACAATAGAACATA
This sequence comes from Arbacia lixula, assembly GCA_963669155.1. NCBI lineage: Eukaryota > Metazoa > Echinodermata > Echinoidea > Arbacioida > Arbaciidae > Arbacia > Arbacia lixula. The sequence continues at coordinate 24,106,008 of OZ022582.1, read as the reverse complement.
GGTGACAGGAAGATTCAGCGTGTGGGTCACGATCAACAACAGTGTGGTCATTCTCTCTCTCTCTCTCTGTCTCTCTCTCTATCTATCTCTCTCTCCTCACCTCTCTCTCTTGAAAATCACACCACTAGAACATGGGATGAGTTGTCGGCACATTATCATATACTGACACCCCTTTCGCTTTCAAATAAACAAAGAAGTAGAAGTTAAATGTATATTTGGAATGTTTATACTGTATAATCAAGTGCAACTTCAAACAAGATTATCGTTATAAGGGGAGCACTGACAATATAGTGTGTGTGTGTGTGTGCGTGTGTGTGTTTATGTGTGTGTGTGCGTGTGTGTATGTGTGTGTGCACGTGTGTGTTTATGTGTGTGTGTGTTTATGTGTGTGTGTGCGTGTGTGTGTGTGTGTGCGCACGTGTGTGTTTATGTGTGTGCGTGTGCGTGTGTGTGTGTGTGCGCGCGTGTGTGTGTGTGTGTGCGTGTGTGTGTGTGTGTGTGTGTGTGTGCGCGCAGGTGTGTGTTAGTGTTTGAACGGGACTTTAAAATAGGAGGAAGGGAGGGATACACCGAGAAAAACAAAACTTACTGAAAAATCAAGCGATCAATAACATTCCGCTCAAAGTCAGTTTCCGGCTTTATATAATTTTTTTAGGAAAGTTTTTATGCAGCTTTTTCTTTTTTTTTCCGGTTTATTTCGAAAATCGAATTTGTTGACCTGCAAAGGGCTTCCCTGTTTTTATTAATACAGTACTGTGATTTGCTGTAGTAAATGCAGATTGGGGCGGTTCTGATAGACAATGCGTTATAATTATTTTTTTCACAGTGTCTTCTCTCTTCTTTAACTTACTCTCTGTCAACGCCCTTCTCTTCTCTCTCCCTCCCCACCCCACCCATCTCTCTCTTTTTTCTTTTTCCCTCTCTCTCTCTCTCCCTCTCTCTCCGATGTTCCTTCTCTCAACTCCCTTCTCGTGGTCTTTTACAACCGGTAGGCTCCCAAACAATAGACTGCAGATCAAAACGACTCTTCATTTCGAATTCCAGAAGCCAAATGAATTGATAAAAAGGTTTGACAAGAGCCCACACTGCGTCAATAGATTTTCTTGATCGCTTTCATTTTGAATCGTCAATCAAGAATCCTACGACACTAGGCATGTGGACGGAAATTATACGTGTGTATGTTTACGTGTGACTGTCTTTGCGTGTGTGTGTCCCTTATCAAAATGTACCTTGGCAACCCATGGTATTACCCTGGTAGTTTGATTGTAAATCGATTGTACCAATGGTAACTGGGTTTTATTTTCATGGTAACGATAGAAATATCATATACTGTGGTAGAACGATGGTGCTAAAAGTGCGAAAGCCTACCATACTTTTTAGTGCATTGTACTGATGGTAAATCTACAACGATGGTACTGGGGCCATGGTAGAACCATAGTAGAATCATGATACCCAAAGTACATGTAATTGTACTTTGTAACTATGGTTCATCCATGGTACCGAAGGTACCGAGGCCACGGTGGAACCATGGAACCCAAATTAATCGTATTTTGTATGGTACAATTATGGTTCTTCCGTGGTATCGATGGTATTTCAACGATATGGATGGAAATACAAGCTACAACTGTGAACGGGACCGTTATATATATATAATACACAAGTTTAAACGGATGACTGTGGATTCGTCATGTTAATTGTGCAACTCGGATCATCAGGCAACTAAACATTAAAAAAAAACAATACCATTGAGCAATTCATTGGAAAGCGAACAATGGAACGGTTTTTCGATTTATCGAAAGTGAAAATTATGATAAAATTATGGTGAGTATCTCTGGTGTGACTGTATTTGTGTGTATAGTGATTACAGAGCATCTTTAAGATTACACAACTTATTTCTATTGCTGTGTCGTGTCGACACAACACGCCGTATACCATCAAGTGGTCCATCGCCAGCCGTGCACATGCTTTACTCAAACGAGACAAAGAGATGCGATCCGTGCATCACCGAGAAGCTACTGATAATGAACACTCGCCCTCGTCATTGAGGGGAGCCACCTCAAGACGGGCAGCAGCGTGTCCGCCATGTTTGGCAACGCCTCCTGCGGGTTTGGCGATGTACTCGCGGCCAGAACTCGTTTCAAAATGCCGCCACCAAAATAAGTTTAAGTTGTGTAATGTTAAAGATGCTCTGTAATCACCATGCAAACACATACAGTGACACCAGCGATACTCATAATTTTATCATAATCTTCATTTTCGATAAACCGAAAAAACATTGCGAAGTATCGATTATTATCGATTATTTTCGATTATTTAAAAAGAAACACTCAGCGTAAACTGCTTATGGTACCCTGCGCCCACTTTGTCCGTGACATACAGTATATAGTGTTACGCGCCTTCTAATGAATTGCTCAATGGTATTATTTTTTTTTAGTTGCCTGATGATTGTAACTCAGGTTGCGTGGAACTCCGAGTTACACAATAAACATGACGAATCCACAGTCATCCGTTTAAACTTGTGTATCATTATTATTTTAAAAGCTCTTCCTGAGAAGGACTGCGAGCACTCTACATATACAAGGATAGTATTCTTATATATATATATATATATTTATATGTAGATAGATAGATAGATAGATAGATAGATAGATAGATAGATAGATAGCTCACAGTATAGCCTAACCACGGTAGTACCATACATATTTTTTACCATACAAATTCGACCATGACCATTGTTGACATTACACTACAATGGCATTACCATGCTCTCAAACATTACATCATAGTTTATTACCATGTCTTCTTCTTTAATTCCTCCGTCGATTGGAGACGTCTCTAAATAATAATAAGTGCTAGGCATGAATCATGAAAGATTGACAAGAAATTATATCTATATTTGTAATTATAGTAATAGAAACATTTATGAAAAACCTCTTTATGCGCAGGGTATCCTTGTTAGAGCCTTTAATTGTTTTGCCCTGATTAATCTTATGTTTGAATGAATAGGTATTGTGGCTAGCATGTTTAGAGGTCTTTTTCATTTCCCGTCTTAATCTCGTTTATCTCCATGTCTTTCACACTAAGATTTATTCAATTATGTTACATGTGTTACAAAATTTTCACATTACCTCTAAAATATATTCTTCACTGAAAATAAACATCCCCACTTACCCAGGCTTTAAATTGATTATTTTGATACGATTTGGGGTTTCGAGGGCCTCCGCCTTTGTTTTTATTAAGATTAACATGTACAGTAAGTTTCGAGATGCCTTAGCAAAATCTGGTTATGATGAACATTGAACACATATTTTGCACGAATTGGGACCGGACAAACTGCCTTATAACAAAATAGTGTTGTATATGTGCTCTTTATAAAGTGATTGGACTGTACACGTTTTTTCAGGCATGCATTGAGCACAGTATTTGCTTAAAAAAAATACGTAAAGGAATACTCTAATTACCTTCCAATCACTGAGATTTTTGTTTTGTGTTGTTTATTTCAGCGATCGAGAAAGAAGAAGGGTGAGTGCGCATTATACCTCTGAATAAGTTATTGATCGATGCCTATGTTTTGAGACTATACTTTTTAGTCAATTTTGCAGGTTGGGCCCGTAATATCCGGTTGTTGTTTTTAATTTGCATAATCCAAGCTTATTGTTACTATAAATAGGGATGGAAAACAACTAATCAAAATGGACTAAACAATATTTTAAAAAGAGAAAGAAGAAAAAGAAAAAAAGAAAAGGAATGGGAACAAAGAAAAGGTTCGGGGACCAATGGTTGCTTATTATATAGAGATAGGGGAAACAACAAATTAAAATGGATTTTAAATAAAAACAAAAGATTACGCGATGGTTGCCAGGCGTTCAGGTGTCGTGACTAAGGGGCCAAATCAATGACCTTTTACCGACTACCATTAGTGCCCTTCTGATATGGCGATCTCGGCCCAAAGCATGTCTCTTTGTAAACTCCTGGAACTCTAGCCGAGGCCCTGACGATTTAGGGGAGGAAACAAGGCTGATCCCAATCACACGGTGCCAAACCGCAAAAATCCTTGAACCTGTATTAGCGTCAGACGAGATTCGAACCCGTGCGAGGCGCACGAGTGCGAGCTTACTGCCGGCGTATTAGACCTCTCGGCCATAATAGCGTCGGTGCTCAACCGGGAGAATTTAGCCGCTACATGGTGTTTTTATTTATGTTTGCATCCTCCCACGATAAATGTTTTAGCTACCCTAAGCTGTGAATGTATCTTGCCCTAAATCGTTCATACACTGCGAGCATGGTCTTTTGTTATGCGGACATTTCAAAGGGACCCTTTGAAATTTCGTCCGCATAACAAAAGATCGTGTCCGTAGTGTCAGTAATACACACAGACCCTTGGTACACACAGACGATATACGGTGGATGTTAGAATGGTGTAATCTAAGCATTTATGCTAATATGCTGGTGAACAGGTGAGCTTGTTCCAATCTTCAATCTTCAATCTTGCAGAATCGAGAAGAGCTTTAAATGGTTACTAAATTAGACAAATAAGTTCCCACTTAAACTGAGGCGGGTTTTTTTTTCACATTTTCGTCAAAATGACATTTTCTTGCGGCAAACGAATGTGAAATTCGTTTTTAGTGGATAATATTTTCATAGAATAGTGGGAACTTATTTTTTCTAATTTAGTAACCCTTTAAAATTATGAATGTCAAGCAGTCTAGAACTACACACCTGAGTTTGCTCTCGCTGTTTTTGTCTGGTAACATTAACATCAACCCAGACCCTTGTCAACAAGCCATTTTCGCAATGTATTCACAACTTTCCCCTTAACAGACCATTTTTGTTATGTATGCAAATTATATTCAGGTCGTTCAAACAATACGTTACTAATGGTAATCTCAAAGCTTGTCCGAGGTTTGTCCGAGTCGCAACAACTAATTATTCAGAGTGGGTTCCATCCATTCAAACTGAATCACGAAATACAGGTGGATGTAATAACGCATCACTAGGTAGTTAGGGGGAATACATTACGAAAATGGCTTACTGCCTGGTGACGCGTTATTACATTCTCCTGTATTCATGGTATCTCGTGATTCAGTGTCAATGGACGGAACGCACTCTGAATCTTTTAGTTGTTGCTACTCGGACAAACCTCGGACATGCTTTGGGGTTGCCAATAGTAACGCATTGTTTGAACGACGTAAATAACATTTGTATACATAACGGAAATGGTCTAATAATGAATCCTAGCGGTATTTGTAACAAAGCAATGAAGTGGAGGCAATAGACCGTAGACTGTAACACTTTGGAACCATAAACAATTAATGCTTGGAAATGAGTAATTAAGTGTTTAAAACATTGCAAAACTGTGTCTCTTTTTGTTGGATTTACTGCTCCTCTGGCTTGCCTAACTTTGGATCATCTCTTTTGGACGATATTGAACGTATGAACTTGTTAAACTCATTTGAAGCCCTGAATTTACCTCTCGCTTCTGATGTTGATGATAATGTTTGTGTACCTGTAAGTGACATATTGTGACACCCTATTTTTACAATTAGTCATGAAGCTAGTACTAGGGGTAAAGCCAAGGTAAATGGCAAAGCCAAGTCCAACCCTGGTAATAAGCAAAAATCAACAGTAAGCTGATCAAAATTATTAACATAAACTGTCAAAGTATTAATTTTCCGCGTGATCAGTATCAAACTCTGTTAGAGACTAAAATCCCTGATGTAGTCGTGGGAACTAAATCTTGGCTCAACTACTGGGGAAATCTTTCCTCCTAATGTTCAGGTATTTAGGAAAGATACAACAGGAGAGGACTATCATGTGGGAGTCCCCAAGTGCAAATGTCTCTGAATATTCCAAGGATTTTTACAAAAATAACATTTGATGAAATGTCACACAACCTTTTTATTAAAAAAAATGTCATCCTTTTACTTTGTCATATATCAATTTCAGCTTGATTCGAGTTGTGTTTTATTTTTGTATTATTGTTCAAAAGTTTTTTTAACACATAGTTTATTCACCGAGTTTGGCCAATTCGGTTTCATTAGGTAACGGTGGGTGTGTGTGTGCATGTGTGTGCATGTGTGCATGTGTGTGTGGGTGTGTGTGTGTGCGCGCGCGTGTGTGTGTGTATGTCAGTGTGTTCGTAATCACTCTAAATACATCCGTAATCCCATACCATTTTGTTTGAGTGCGTCACATTCAACAAAGCTTGCAGTTTGCAATTATATCAATCAGTTGGCAATTTTAGTCACGATTATTGTAGACAATTTTAAAGTGGAAAGTCAAAAATTCGACTCTTCTTTTTGGAAATAGAACCTTATTGACACTGAAAACAAAAAGGTGTTTTGCCATTACCATACTGCGCAAAAACATAAAGCGGGCACATGTATTTTAATCTTCCCTCTAGCAATATCTAAAAAGTCACTTTTTTAAACAAATCCTACAAATATTGATTTACATATTAACCTCATAAGCCCACACTTTCGTACAACCAGACTTTCACCAACGACTGATATTTTCACATTAAAAGTTGGCTTAAAAGATTTCCCCTATGTTCAGATTGCCTTCAAATCATGTAAATACATGTAGTTGTATACTGTGTAAATATTCAAAGTGATATCGACTCGTAAAGAACGGCAACATACAGCAAGTTGTTTGCATTAAATCAATATTTCTTCAAGACATCGTTACAAAATGGCATCGATAATTGCATAGTTGAATCAATCACATAACAACAATCATATATATAAAAACAATGGTCCACATTACATAAAATACAAATATATATATTTACCCTTTTTGTTAGATATTTTGTATCACAACATAACATCTTAGTTTATCATGATTGGAAGATGTGGCTCTGTGTAACGAATGCGTGCATATGCAGTGCTCAGAATGGCGTGGCGAGCCATCTTTACGCCCCTTCAGAGCAAGACTTACTAACTCATTACCATTGGCATGAAGATGTGTATAGTAAATCAATGGGGTTTTCAAGGCATGGTAATGTCATGATTAACTCTCTCATTACCATTGGTATGAAGATGGGTAGTAAATCAATGGTATTTTCAAGGCATGGTAATGTAAGGGTTAACTCACTCATTACCATTGGCATGAAGACGTGTAGTAAATCAATGGGAGTTTCGAGCCCTGTTAATGTAAGGGTTAACTCTCTCATTACCATTTGCATGAAGATGTGTTGTAAACCATTGGCGTTTTCAAAGCCTGATAATGTAAGGGTTAAGTTTCATTACCACTGCCATGAATATGTGTAGTAAATCAATGGAGTTTTCAAGGCCTGGTAATGTAAAGATTAACGATAGAAGGCCAAACGAGGCAGCCAACCTTATATTATCTCTAAGGAGTATTCGGGTCACTCCCGGGAGTTTGAGTATCTTGCTCAATATACCGAATATTATGGTTGGACTTGAACTGGGGACCTCGAGATCTTCAGTCACACTTAACAGCCACTATAATTTCATTATGCCTTGCTTTACATTAGAGAGTATGTACCTGTGTTTACGTCTTAATCATAGCACACTCGTTTTATCATCATACAGTGAATGAAATGAATAACCATATCTGTCCCTAACATTATAAAAGAATATGATGTTTTTCAACTTTAAAGGGTTACTAAATTAGAAAAATAAGTTCCTACTAATCTATGTAAGATTATCCACTAAAAACGAATTTCACATTCGTTTGCCGCAATAAAGTCTCATTTTGACGAAAATTTGAAAAAAAAACCGCACGCCGCCAGTGACGTAGAGAGGTCAAAATTCCATAGATTGTTCGGAAGTCAACAATAGACCATTTTCGTAATGTATTCACAACTGCGGAGCAACGCTTATTGCATTCACCTGTATCTTGTCATCCAGATTGAATGGATGGAATGCACTTTGAATCTATTAGTTGTTACTACTCAGACAAACCTCGGACAAGCTTTGGGGTTCCCATTGGTAACGTATTGTTCGAATGGCGTGAATATGACATTTTACTTATTTTCGGCATTTTGACTTCTCATACGTCACTGGAGGCATGCGTTTTTTCAAATTTTCGTCAAAATGAGACTTTATTGCGGCAAACGAATGTGAAATTCGTTTTAAGTGGATCATTTTACATAGATTAGTAGGAACTCATTTTTCTAATTTAGTAACCCTTTCACGTTATTGGAGCACTAGCTAGCAACACAAAGGAACTGAAACTCATACAATCGATGGTGTATGACTTCTCATAGCCAATGAAAGATATCTAATCAAACTCACTGAACTTAACAGAACGTATTGTTAAATAAATATAAGTCAAGCGTGAATTGTGGGAATAAAAAGACCTCACATTTCAAGAAATATTTATTTTGGGACATCATTCAAACTACTCATACAGATAAATTGAATTAGACACTTAATTGGTTAGATATTTTCATTATAAAATTTTCTTCATAAAGCAATGTGCCATGTTTCACAATCCCACGTTCTTGAGAACATATCTAGTATTTGGCAGGACCACTGGTTGGAAACATTGTGATAAATAAATTGATTCATTGGTGATTGGTTACATTTATCGCCGGGTGTTTAACCAAATATTAGCAAAGTAACTCGTTAGTCTACATACATGTATTTTCACAACATCGAACCAAGGCTGTAACGGGGTAGAATCAACATGCTGAATATAAAACGAATATATTGTTACTCCCTACGCACTTAATTTCAATCATTTTTATGATGAGCACTTTCAAACCAGACCAATCATTCCTCAGATAATTGTGAAGAAGAAAATGTCACAAGTTTGAAATAAACTCTGAACCGTCATCAATGTGGACCTAGTTGAAGAAGTCTCCGTGGAATATACTGGATATTTTGATCAACATTATGTTTAGTGTTGTATGGTTGATGAATGTTTGGGCACTATTATCACAATAACTCAAAATGAAGATGCAATGCAATTACCTCGCGAGTACATTAGGATATTACATCACTATTATAGCTGTTGATGTGGCCATGGTGGTAGCTTCAATGTTTTTTAATCGATTCTCATGCTTAACTTTATGAAATGGGATCGTAAGAGCTTTGCGCGTTTTGCGTAATCATACAACCTTAGAATCACACATTCCTGACGTTGCCACTTACACATGACGGAGAAGGATTATGTTGATTAACCCTTTGTAGGCTAGCCAAAATGGCAGTCTATGTGATTGATGTGTTTAACCTGTGAATATATTCACTTATGACACGCAAAGAATTAAAGAGTTAAGCTCGTTCATGCATAATATAATCAACCCACACTAGCAAGTATTGACAACGCAGCTGACATTCGCCCTTCTTATAAAAGGCTCGACTCTATTCGTCACTCTTAAACATTCTACCACCAGCCCAGTACCTAAAACCAACACCTTTCGAATAAAAGATATATAATTCCAATATTTACATATAGCTAGATATTATTAACATAATGTACAGATTTCTGAGGAGGGGTGGGGGATTTCAAATTGCGGGATCTAAACATATGTATAATATATCAGCACTAACAATTATGAGAACACACAGTGAAAAGGCATTGCGTCGTATAAATGGAGAAACAAAAGAAAGAAAAGCAAAAGGGGGCTGGGACCGTGATATGTTGGGCTAAATAAAAGGTGAGGGAAAGGGAAATACATACAACATAAAAAAAAAGAGCGCGTGTGCAGACAGAAAATTATTGGAAAGATTTTCGTCTTTTAATCTGAGAAAATGGCTGCCTTTAAAGGGGAAAATACCTAAATCCCATTATTTGACCTTGTAATAGCATTAACGAGTGTCGTGTCATACATCATGTACATGGCGTATATAAAGGATGCTAGTTGGTAAATGACATGAAAACATATAACATTATAACATTGACTCATGTTAGCACCAGTGCAAAATCATAATAAACATGACATAAAATGACGTACCACCATGTAACAACTCTAGGGAAATCATATCTTGCTAACACAAAGCCAACGACTCAAGTACGACTATTACACTCATGCTGATAATGCTGCTACCAATTATAACCATGGTGATAATGAGAACATAAGCAATAACAAAGATGATAACATGATATGGTGATCATAATCATAATAAATAATGAGGACGTCACACTGTCGTCATCATTGTGAGATCACACCTTTACAAAATCCAATCTAACATGCTAATCAGCCTGTTACTGTGGGTATGACGTAAATTTTGATCCGAGCTGTTTATGACATTTCCAAGCCTAATGCAAAGATGGCATTTAGATTTGTCAGTAGTAACTAGACCAGTGATCCTTAGGAGTTAAAATGACCAACACCCTGTACGCCAAACTAACGAATTTATGGCGCTCAGCTCGTTACTATGGTAACAGGACTTACTCTTGTGCATTCCACTCTTTTCTTGAAATGTCTTTAAATAATACTCCGCCAGGTGTCACCAATATTGTTTCTCTAAGGCACTAAATTTGAAAGAGAGCGACACAAAATACAGCTGCCTGCTTTTCACTATCGATACCCGTTGTACAGCACTGGACTTTGTGTCGACTACCGATAGACGCATCATGACCCTATTGGATGGACTGTCAACGGACTACTTCCTCTAGGTCAGTCATCCTCAAGAATACTTCTCAAAACGTCATGAATGCCATTCGTTCAATAACTAACGAACAAGGATTTTCGCTGTTCGTTATCGCTCTTTACTCCAGTTATACAATGATGGCAAGCATATATACATGATATAAATCGACCATTAAAATGCGCTCTACTTACAAGCTGCACATCCATTCAAAAACCCATTCATTAAGACGATCTGCATGCGTTGTCTTTTGAAGATGGGTCAGGTAATTATTCCGTGTTCAATCTTCGTATGCTTCCGTTGTTATCCTACAAAATGCAAGAACAATCGACTTTCAAACGAAGAATGCGATTTTTAATGACACGTGAAATATAGTGTCATGACATCTCCTTGTTGTCATATAACGTTTTATAATTTGAAATAAATAAAACAAACAATAACACATTCTCAAAATTGTTCGGGATTTTACCCAGACATCATACCGACGGTCTTGAATAATAAATACTGCTACTGCTACTCCCTCTGTTCCGGATAAATACGCTACTGGCTACCCCCCGCGCAGGGTCATAGTTCGTGCTTAAAACGTCGTACGTATACTCCTGGTTTGGTCGCTTGCAGGCGGGCTTTTGTCCGCTCCACTTGCCGCAGGGCAAGCACGCCCTCTGCGCCTCGCCTACCAGCTCGTATCCCTCGATGCATTCGAAGCTCACCGTGCCGCCGATCCGGAAGTCCGAGTAGTACGTCTGCGCGTTACGCGGAATCTCGGGCGTTTCGCAGTGCGTCGTCCGCACTTCTGTTGTTGCCGAGGTAAGGGAAGGGCGGTGACAGAAAGAAAAAAACATTTACATAATGTTGATAAGTCGATGTCCTTTGCGTTAATATGTAAAGACTCCACATCCTAGACTCATAGGGTAACTCGTACAGTGTAATAGGAGACTGGGGATAATAGTCGTTTTTATTGACATATCAAAACACGTCCATAGCTCTTTACATGTCTACGCGTAATTATTTTGGAAGCTAATTTGGTCGGTACCTTATTCATTACACGTCACTGTTAAATACTGATTGTGAAGTATGATCAATTCAAGTGCAATGGGAAGTTTCATTAAAATGTATCGAAATACTGAATGGAGACAGATATTTTTAAGAGGCTTAGCAAAATGATTAGATGCAAAGGGAATGACAGAGGGTAGAGCAAGAAAACAAGAGGGCTAGAGAACGAAAAACAGATTAGAGACAGCAACGAAGGAGATAAAGAGAGAGAAAGAGAGAGAAAGAGAGAGGAAGAGAGTGAGGAAGGGGGAAAATATGATAGAGAGCGAAAGAGAGATAGAGGAAAAGAGAGTTCGAAAAAGTACAAGAGAAAGAGAGAGAGAGAACGCGAAAGCGGCGCATTCATCATAAAAACGAACCTTTCACTACGATGACGACATCTTCACATTCGACCGTGTCCCCTGTTTCGGACGGTTTGAGCACCTGCGTGTCATACTCTGCCGGGCAGTAGGACGGCCCGCCGGGGCGGCCCTCGCGAAACTTGGGCTTCTTGGAGCAGGGTGATGAGACCCGCACCTGACCGCCGCTCTTGAACTGCACGCACGTCCGGCCCTCGGCGCTAGTCACACTCGATGATGAGTAAGAGAAATCAATGCCGTGGACCCTGCAAGAAAACAACAGTTGTACCATGGGTTAAAACGGCATTGTGGATACATTGCTAACTTTATCATCATCACGTGCCGTCTCCGACTTGGAGGTTGGCCACCACTTCCACTTAAAGCGGTTTTCTGCAGCTCTCTTTGCTTCAGCGTAGGAAGTTGCTGAACTAATTTTCTTGCTGTCATTGCTCCATTTGATTCTCCGTCTTCCTCCTGCTCTCTTTCCTTTAACAATTTCCTTGCTAACTTCTGTCTTTCCTTAACTATTTGCATGCCACATGTGATTTTTTTTTTTACAAGACAGTAACATGCCCAAATCTCATAGAGCAACGCATTGTCTAACACAAAGGATTTATCAACACTCTGGATTCTTAATGTGTCATCGATGTATCGTTACATGTAATAATAGGCACCAAACCATGAGAACAGCAGGTAATCTGGTACACAAAGGGTTGGAGAGGTTTTATTACCTATTTAGCCTACTCCCCTAATTTTGTTCTCCGTTTCGTCTTCGGGCAAAGCGATGAAGCTTTCCTCTAAGATTAATCAAACTCATAACCTTATCATAACCCCTAAATAATCGCTTGTGTTTGTAGACAGAAAAGGAATAGAACACATAGTATGGTACACATCAAGACTTATTGATTGCTTCCTTGATCATGTTGATTGAATCATTAATCACAATCCATTATCTTGAAACAACAATAAACTTAATAAATATTGAGGTTTGTATTACTACGATTAAACCTTTCATATCATAAGTAAATGACACCGGGGGATTCGTCTAAGTACCCTTTATCTGCCAATGTTGCAAACTAACTACATGCGGTCTAAAAACTAATAGTCTTAGCACAGAGGCATGAAGAGACCATTAGACAAATATCAAATGATCATGAGGGGTATTGTGGAAATGGAGGGCGTGGGGTACTAATTTCCCCTCTGAGCTTCTTTCGCTCTCTTTCTCGCAAATACATTGATTCTTCCTACTGTTGGTCTTTTGTATTATAGAAAATATATTTCATGTCTATTGGACCGTATGTTTAAGGTCATCAAACTATACAAGCTATCGGCTTTCTGGTAATACCTTGAATAAATTGTTCATGAAAAATTATTTATTTTGCTTATGAAATGGATAAAGAAATAACTTGAATTAAAAAAATATGTGGTCATGTGACAAACTTTAAACCAATCAACGAATTAGAATCAGTCAATGAGGGAAAAAATGATGAATAACACAGTGGATGAGACTACGGTGATGAGAGGGTTAAGGAAGCGCTGTGTATACTCACTCGATCGGCACGTGTCCAGCTATCCTCGTGCACCTCTTGTCGTAGCACGTCCTCACGGTCAGACACGATGCGTCGGGCCAGGGCTTCATGGCGCTCCACCACGTGAAGTGCCTGGCCTTGAAGCTCCACACCAGCTCGCCGTAGTCGTTGCGCTTCACCTTGCCCACACCGTTCTGCCTCCACACTCCTGCGAGGGGGGCGTGTCGAGGGGGCGGGGTCGGTTAACAATATGAGCGTTAATGTGGCAACACATTGAGACGTGAATGGCATCATATCACATTGATTGGGATATTTAAATTCTGCCTCCACACTCCTGCAAGAGGGGGCCGGTATTGGTAGCACAATGATGGTTTTATGTTCGTCATGAGCTGACAACTAATTATATATGCATATTTTTACATCACATTTATTAGGACATTGAAGTTCTACATTCCCAATTATGCAAGCATGATAATCATGAGAGTGGAGACGGATAAAAACGTCAACGGGAGGGTAAACATTCACAGTCAGCTAACAACAACAAGATATATGGGTGTTGATAAATCATTCGGATAATGAAATTCAGAAGGTATCCTTTTTCCAATCAAAATGGAATATTATTATTTTTAATAATGATGATTATTTGATAAGTAATATTTTTTTAATATTAATGTTAATAAAAGAAGTATTCATTTGGATATCATGCAATAGGCGTGATAGGGACTGGGGCAGATAGTAACAGTAACAGGATGAGAAACAGAAAATGAAACAGGAGAAGGAGAGAAAGTGCAGGCGAAGGAAGAGGAGACAGAGAAGGCAAATGTAGATGAGAAGGAGATGGAGAAGGCCGAGAAGAAGAAGATTCAAAGCAACATTTACCTGTTTCTTTATCGAAGTACCATGCCTGAATCCGACTACCGGGTCGAACTCCGCTTGGTTTTCTGTTCAGTGGAAACTCTGCTTCGAACGGCAACATGACGTCGACAAGGTTTTCAGTGTCCGAATCAACCACTGTCACCTCCGCCATCGAAAAGGCTTCCAGGCCGGTCAATTTAATGTCTGAAGTTTGATGGGACAGGATAGATTTGAACATAAACAAAGAAACGTAACCATGGAGAATATTATTTTTCTATATCAAAAAAAGAATTATTAGAGCAAGGAAAAGAGTAGAACATAAATGTATTAAGACAATATACCTTGCATATTGTTATGAAACATGTACCACCGCTCCCTCAATATGTCAGACTTCACTTCCTAGACTCATAGGGTAACTCGTACCGTGTCATAGGAGACTCTGGAAATAATCGTTTTCAAAATAATGTCATATTTTTTAATTAAACTGAAATGAATTCACATCGAATTTATTGAAATGCGAAATGAGTAATCATTATGGATACCAACTATTGCGAAAAGTTTGGATGGGGGAAGGAGGGGTAAGAACCAACCCCTCCCTGATAAATCAGACTCCACGTCCTACAACCTAAAGATTGCAGATGGTCATAAGGGTTTCTCACCTGGGCCGAACTGCACGGCGCCGATAAGCTCAATACAGGCTAATGCCAACATTGTGGATGGGGGACATGGGTGAAGGAGGGGGTTGGTACCACCCCTCCCTAATATATCAGATTACACAACCTACAACCTAGACGAACGGTTAACGGATACTGATTGCTTACCTGGTCCAGACGGTAAGGCGCCGATGAGCTCGGGTACCTGTTGGAGCTCAATGGGATTGCTCGTATTAACACCCTTGAACCTCACTTCGAAGATGCTATCCTCAGGCATGTCCAAGCTGCCTGAAGGACACAAGCAGATCGTAAGCATGATGATAACGTCATCATTTTTATTCTGTATAGATCATCATACTCAATCATGAATCCTGTCATAAACAGAGTTACGATTGACCTGAAGTCCAATAACCTCTATATTATGTACAGAACTACGAATCATATTAATCGCAAGTCAAGTTGCGACTAATCGTAAATCTTGATAAGATGGCATCCTGAAGTATGTTTTGTCCTGGCTTTGTAATGCATTTGCACTGTATCATCAATGAGACGTTACATCATTGTGTTATCATATATGTATGTACATATGCATCTAATGTTATGTACGATGATTGTTATATTCATTCAAATATATTGTATAATGCAGAGGTCGTGCTTAGTTATATAATTAGCGTAGTGTGTATTGCATATTGTGTTGTGTATGATGCAGCATGATGTCAAGCGTAAGGAGATGTTTATAATTTGTGGTTATGCGATATTTTTTTCTCTGTATTCATATCTTATGTTTTGACGTTGTGAATTCTCGAAGACAACCAAACATGGCTTGCATCGCATTATATTACCTGCAGGGATCTCGACGCTGTAGGGAATGCCGACACCATTCGGTCTGAATTCGACTATGCGATCCATACCGGACATCCACATGAACTCCTTCCTGAGTGGATGCTTGTTGACAGTCAGCGGAAGAACGTTTTCTACAAAATAAAAGCAACACTGGTTTTTAATGTTCATTCATTATATGACCATGGTTACCATTTTTTACATGTCCGTCGGCAGCCTCATCATCAGCTTTCATCATTGGGATGATTTTATAATCATCCCAACTCGACCCATTACCACCATTATCATTATCAGTATCATCACCACCACCACCAACACCACTATTATTATTATTACCAGCACTACCACTATCACCAACAACATCATTACCACCACCCCAGACACATCATAACTACCCATCACCCTCCTATCATCCATTTTACCATCATCACCATCACCATCACCATCACCATCACCATCACGTCATCATCACCATTACTATCACCATCACCATCACCATCACTATTACTATCACTATCACCATCACCACTAACAACATCACCATCCTTCAAGACCATCATCACCATAGAAGTCGAAAGTCCTTCTGACGTCACTCACTTTCTCCCGGCTGGAATCTGTATGACGACGACGTCTCGATGTAGCCCCTCTTCGAGGCGACAACAATGATGGGCTCCTCTTCGGGAATGCTCAGCCACACCGTGCCTTCGTCGTTCGTCGACGAGTTGAACTCTGTGACCGGGAAATCCCGTACTGTCGGTCGAATCACCCGCACCTGGACGTCAGGCAGCAGTGCCTGCTGGGCGGATCCCTCCATCGTCACGATCGTCAAGCCCGTCGGCACTGGAGTGGTAGGCGGAGTCGTCGGGATCGTGGTTGTCGGCATTACGGTTGTCGTGGGTTCCGGAGTTGTAGTCGGCTCGGGTGTTGTAGTCGGTTCTGGCGTTGTTGTTGGTTCTGGCGTCGTTGTAGGTTCTGGTGTGGTAGTTGGTTCTGGCGTGGTTGTAGGTTCTGGTGTGGTAGTTGGTTCTGGCGTGGTTGTCGGTTCTGGCGTGGTTGTCGGCTCTGGCGTCGTAGTCGGTTCCGGTGTAGTTGTTGGTGGCAGGGTTGTAGTTGGCTCTGGCGTTGTCGTCGGTTCTGGAGTCGTTGCCGCTGTCGTTGTAGGCATTGTTGTTGTCAGATGAGTGGTTGTGGCAATCGTCGTTGGTATGGTCGTTGCAATCGTCGTCGTAGGTGGCGGAGATGTGGGATACGCTGTTTAAAGAGTGATATTTTACGATGGTGTTAGCAGTGTTAAAGTCTGTACAATGTATCTTGTCAGCTGAGCATGCTTAGGAGGAACGGACAATGAGAGAAGAAAAAGGACGACAGTCGAAACCCTCTCCCATATTGCCAAACCGATTAGGTACATAAAAAATAAAATACAAGAGGATTTTGATAAATAGGAAACCAGCAACATGTTGAGTCTAATGCCATCTACCACACAGTTCATGACCAATCGGCTGCAACCATTGGAGTTATCATTTATGATAAGAGACACTAATTGAAACTAAACATGCAACAGGTCCTGTCTGACTTACGTGTGCACGTCTTCCCATCACCGAAGTGCCTTGGGGGGCAGGGGCCGCACTGGTACTTGAAGATGACACCGCTCTCAGGGTAAATCATGGGTTGTGACCCCAAGGTGATGTTCAAGGGACTACATGCCACGCCCTCAAAGCAGGGGTTGTTCTCACAGGTGTGTGGATCTATCGGGGTGACCGAGGGAAAGATCATGCAAGAGAAAATGTAACACAGTGAAACCTGCTTTAAAGAGGCCTGTCCCTTATACAAACATCTGCAAACTTCATGAAAGTTTGCACATTATGTAGAACGTATCTTTGAGATACCAATCGATCAATTATCGAAGAATTCTTCCTCAAAACCGAATATTACGCTTTGTCGATTCCAGGGAGAGGTTATACAGCCACTCTCTATCAAATGATGACAAAGTCAGGGAACTTTCAGAATTAGGTGTGCAAAAGGGACGGACTACCTTAAACCACCCACCACAATAATAAAAAAAACACCTGTCCATAAAGTCCAAAATGTCCTCTTTCCTTGTACAATGGCGCTAATTGGAACCTGGGCTATCGTAACCTGTACATATAGACCTCTACTAATCCACCGCTGGACTGTATTTAGCAATCCGTCGACAACGAACGTTGGTGGCGCATCACATACAAAAATTTTCACCCGGGCGAACAGATTCGTGGAGTCGCGCAATCAGTGGTCTGGCGCGGTATACGCACTATGTGAATCAGTGGCGTAATGTGTGTGGGAGAATAAGCGGACGATAAAATACGGCCAGTATCTGGGCTAACGGACCTCCTGTTTATAAAGATCGCATTTCCTGTCTCATTGGAGTGGTCTTCATACATGGATAATGAGCTAGACGCATGTATTCTGGTAGATAGTAGTGTCTGGTATTCGCTTTTATCTATTGTGTGACCGTTTTGCCATTTCCCCTTGCTCTTGAATTTAATAACACACGAAGCACAGGTGGTGTCTGAAATCTTAAAATTCACAAGCATAGGATTGAAGTAGAGTATTTGAATACCAAGCGAGCGAGATATTACTTCCATGATCCGAAAATTAAAGAGGGGGGGGGGGCAAAATATTTATTCAGCATGTTCAGTACTGTGATTGGTTAAAAGAGGAAATACTGTACCAGTCTTCATTTGCGTATAAATTATCTTCTTTCTTTTTTCCGACACAACAAAACATATGCTCATCTCGTGCTGATAGAATGGAATGACACCACCGATAACGACTCGCATTCCGATCGGTTTATTGGCATTTGGTCCGATCCCAGTTGGTCCACTCCACTCACCATTTCGTCTACAAGGAACCCCTTAAAAATACCGTTTTAGATTGAAACACTAGGTTAACTTATCTACAACTCTAATTTACACCATAACCTCAACCGTGAACGCTTTTCCAGACTCCCTACCCTAACCCTAACCCATACATATCAGCATGTGATGGGAGACGAAATGGGACTTAGACCAAATGGGAGTGGAACAAATGGCAAATCACCTTCTGAACAATGGACTAACTTAGTACAGCTTTAGTACACTGTTTGCGCTAAACCTCTGTTCAGAATGTGGATCAATGTGTCTTTGATAGTGTTTGGAAGAAGCGAATTGTATAACTACTCACGCAGCCTGATGCAGTGCCGCCCGTCCCCGATGAAGTTCATGTTGCACGTACACTTGTAGCCTCCCCCGACCGAGTTGGACAATGCGCACGTGGCGTGTCGGTGGCATTCGTGGTAGCCGCTGGTACAGATGTCTTCAGCTACGGGACAAGGGGAGATGGATACAGAAGATAACGTTTCAAATTACATGACCCACACGTATATATTATGCGGTCGGTTTGTGGAATATTAAGCGGAACATTGACTTTGATTTACAGTAGGAAAAATATATTTCTTGTTAGTTTGCCTTTCAGGCTCCGCTTGATTTCAAAATGCACATATATATCCATATAATCTTTCCTACATAATCATACCTAATCGCAAAGCTGACAAGATATACTCCTGGGGTGTTTCCCCAAGCTGTTCGCAAGTTACGAACGACTCTACGAACGACTGGTGATCCCTTCTTGTGCTAAATCAGATTCTCAATGAACAAAATGTGGTATCGCATTTAGCACAAGAAGGGATCACCAGTCGTCCGTTAAGTCGTTCGTA